>JAWWEU010000125.1:17981580-18009988 GCA_035583155.1 Acropternis orthonyx | reverse complement strand
GCTTTGCCAGAGTAGCCACTTGTTACTGGATGAGGCAAGTGAGGCTCTGCATTGAAAGACAGATGAAAGGACTGGAGCTCTGGAGATGGCCAAGTGCCTCCTACCATAGTCAAGGGCAAGACGGGGTTGGCCTCTGTGTTTGCCACCAAGAAGAACTTCTAGCTCCGCTGTTGGCTGCAACCCAATAGGCATTGAGCGGAGGGGACACATGCCATACCAGACCTTGATGTGAGAGATGGCTTCCTCTATTATTAAAGGGCCATCCAGGTTTGGACGTCAAATGGTATGAAACAAGGGGTGGAATGTGATGGGTTTGACAAACTCCAAAAACTCAGATTAAGGTTGTTTTTTTTCCTCACTTCTTTCAACTGAAACTCTGTCGCATTGGGAAGTGGTTGGCATTTTGCCAAGAGTCAAACCAAAACAAAAACACACAGGCATAGCCTGTAGCATCTCCTGGGAGGGGAAGATTCAGCTTCCTAACAAAATACTAAATAACCTTGGAGGTGGGAGGGAAAGGATTTTCTGAAGAGTTGGACCAAAGTTCTGTAAGTAAGGCTGGTGAGAAGAGGCTGCACCTGGCTAAAATTTGAAGTGAAACAGTTTAAGAAGCATCACCATTAAGACCACAACCTAGAGACCACCTACCAACATACATCTCAGGCACCAACCAACAATGGGTTAATCAACTATTAGGTCTCAGCAGGCTTCTGAAAGCCTAGGAGGTTGTGCATCTCCCCCTCAACTTGACAGCAAGACCAGTGCCTTCAGTGAGGGGCTCTGGGTAGCCCACTTATCTGCTAGGAGCTTGCATGGCATATTTAAAAAATACATACTTATATAAAAATTTAAATAACTTTCAGTGCATTAGTATGTTCTCGTTGAGCTAATCCACAAAATAGAAGAAGAAAGTCCCCATAATGGCACTACCTGGGTTGACTGAAGTGGGAGCCCTAATCTTCAGCTCTACAGACATCAGTTTAAATTAGCAGAAGATCAACACATTTTTTAAAAAGGGCTCTGATTTAAAGAGAGCAGGTACTCAACAGTTTCAACAAAAATGATGGCCCGTATCTTGGTTCAACATCAATGTTCTTTACAATGGCAGATTGTGTGTGCAATTTGAGACACAGGGAAAGGATGGAAGTGTACATGTCACTTTGGCTGAGAGAATGCCATTCTCTGAAAGCTTAAGAGGAGGAGGTGATGGGGGCTCTTGGCAGCTGGTGCTACCTGTTCTGGAGTCTCACTCAAACAGGGAAAGGAAAAAAAGGTAGATGGATGGGACATCTCTGGCACTACATGCTCACAGGCAGCAGGGAGACACAGCTGACATGGAGGTGGAGGCAGAGATGGAAGCAGCAGCAGGGCCATCCTGCCCTCTGGTGTGCACTGAGGTTTTGATGACCCTGGACTAGGCTCCCAGCAAAGGAGCCCACCATCAAGCTGAAGAGTCCAAGGCTGATCCAGCGCACAGGCTAGGACCTTTTTCATGAATCATGATTTCAACCAGCAGAACATGTACCCTTGAAGTTTACCACTGGAAAGGAATAGAAAACAGGCACAGAAATGCTACTTCACATGGCTTTTTAGGATGCATCAGAACCGAGAAAAGGCATTCTCATCCCTGCAAAAAAACCCAAAACCCTCTTGGGTGAAGGCACGTCTAGAAAATCTATGCTTTCTTGTCTTTTCTTTACATGACCACACATCCCTCTCTTCCAGATAGAGTTTCTGCTGCCCTCACTCCCACAGCTGTGCCACAGGGGCAGCATTCCTCATGACAGCTGTAAAATCTACAGGTAAAGACAGGTCTGATCAATTTACAGGAAGCTCTGCTGCCAAGCCAAGCAGCTAAGTCCATAAACCCAGCAGATACCTCTGTTTTCAAGCCACAGGGAACCTCCTGGGCAAGGCTGTGGTGCTGATCTTGTCGTGGCCAACAGGCAAGAAACACAAGCGGGAAGCAGTCTGTTTTGCTGGCCTCCAGATTTTCAGGTGGACCTGACAGTTTGAAAAATAGACCTTCAACTGATGGCTTCTGGAATCCCTGTTCAATGCAAAGAGTAGATATCACAAAGCTCCTCCCTCCAAACCACAGTTGAACAAGTAATAGTTCTGTTTTACAAGTAAGGTAGCCAACACCTTGAAACTCTGACAGAGCAAGGATCAGTGGCCTGGGACAGCTGGCCAGGAGTTTAATTCACTGTCCATTAGCTTGCAGGCATTCGTAGTTCACAAACTCTCTAGGAATATTAGTACTCCAATTTTCAGGATGACAAAAGGCTAAAAAAAGAGCGATTTCTACAGTTTGCTCCAAGTCATGCAACAAAATCAGAAGAAAACTGGACCAGGTGCTCATGGCACAATTTGTAGTGAATTAAGTGAAAAGAAACTGTGTTTGACATATGCCCAGCTGTGCATGAACATGAGGACAGGAGAAATATGTTCAATGAGAAACTAAGATGACAAGTCTAGTACGTCAGAGCTCTTCAGAGATCTGGATGTCCTACAATAAACGTCCATTTCCTAAACATGTCTCATTTCTTTCTGAAGCCCAAGTGGAGCCAGAAGAAAGCATCCACAGTATGAACAGCAACAGCACATTAAAATCTCGTCTTATTCGCTCTGTATATTTTATTGAGGGGGAGTGGGAGCTGTAAAAGTTAAAAAAAAAAAGAACAAAACGACAGACTACCTAAATAGGTGTTTTAAAATTATCTGTGATTTCCATCCAAATCCACATGCCACTTTGGATCAGAATTGCAATTTTAAGTTTGTCTCAGAAAACTTATCTCGCTGCTTACAATTCTGGTCATCTCTGACTGCATCACAACCAAAGATAAAGAGGACAGAGCAGCCAAAAAGAACAGGGCTTGTTTTCCTAAAAAACCAAATGGATGAAAAAATGACTTCATGACTTAGACTCACAGGAAAAAATACACTAATTTAAAAGCTATACATATTCTCATCATGTCATGCTGATTCTCTAAATTCAGGCCTTGAGAAATAAAAATAATTTTGTTTATACCTGCCCAAAATTAATTAGAAAATTAATATAAACATTAGAAGAAATGTTAAAAACTCCTAAAACTTTGAAGCTCACCATAAGGAAAGCTAGCTTTTTCCTGGTGTACCTTATTTTTTATCTCTTAATCCTATTTTAAACACAAGTGACATAGATGTTGAAAAACTGCTTATCTGAATGCTCCTGTTGTGCATGCTGGTATTCAAAATTTAGTAAAAATTGTGGATCAGCAAGCTAATAACAGTATTTCCACTGTGGGTATGACTGCTATGATGGTAAAGATAACAGGTGAGGAAATGTTCTGTTATTTTTGATGGTAGTTATCCTATAGCAATATCCCAGGGCTAGAGCAGAAATAGGCAGTGATCCACTGCTAAAGTGAGAAAAGACTTCTCTCAACAGCTTGTAAGCTAAACAAAGAAAATAGTCAAGGTTAATTAAAGACTGATTAAGATTTGCATTAGGGAATAGCAGCAGGAAAGCGTTACCTGCTTTACCCAAGGAAGCTGTGTCAGAGCTGGGAATATTGTGGTGCCAAATCTGGATTCCAGTGCTTTAACCATAGTCCACAATCAAATATGAAAACCTGTGAGCATAAGGAACAAACCTCATGACCATCCTTGAGGGAATGATCACTGCAAATGCAGCTGTCAGGATCTGTCCACTGTGCTGTACACAACCTGGCAAGGTCACCTTGGTTTTTAAGGATGGCTGGGAGAACACAGTATGGTGGCCTCCCTTTAGCCAGACACCAAGTAGGTGTGAGAGATAATTTTTCTATTCCTTTAGTCCCACAGGTTCAATGTTGTGAACTCATGTGGATCATATTTGCTCAGGAGAGAGGATGCAGGCTCTGAACATTGATGTTCTTTTCAATGGGCTATGAGCTGTCCCCTCTCAGCCTTGCTACCTGCCTGGCTGCCTGTCCACTGCTGTCAGCAAGGTCTAGTGGGGAATGTGTCATCATGGGGAGATCTGCTCCAAGGAACTGAGAAGGTTTGCTACCTTACAGCACTGTTTTCAGGTGTTGGCTTGACAACTGCCCAAGAACTTCATAGTGACAGCCTCCCCATAGATCTGACTCTACGGTTGGATTCATTGAGCAGCAAGAGGGAAAAAAGGCTGTATGAAATGCTCCTCTGTCTTCCTCAGAGGAAGCAACATCAAAAGCCTGTTTCTCTTCCTTTGAGAGCTGTGCCTGGCCTCAGCCATTACAAGGTTAAGTTCCCAGAATAGGCTGCACTTCGAAAAGCCATCAGAATAAAGCTGGTGCACAACACAGCTGCTCTGCTTTTACACAAGTCAGATCCCAAGAGGAATGTCTAGAGCACAGACCACATCCTAAGTGCCAATTGCCTCCTAGATGCACTTCAACCCACCACAATGCTGGCAAAGGCTCAGAAGCAGCTCACCCCAGCACCCTGTTGTCAGGGCAGCTGTCTTTGCACAAACCTGCTGGAGAGGCAATGGCTGAAAAGGTGACGGCTATCATCTCCATCAGCCAAAGCTGCTGGGATGCCACCAACCTTGACACTACTGGTGAACCCTTGTGAATGAGGTCTGAGCCAGCTGGGGATGGGAAGAGGGATGCTGCTCAATGGGCACTAAACACAGGGAAACAGCATGGGGTTGGAGCCACAGCCCCTCTAGCACATGGTCCAAGGCTGCCACCACCCTTCCCTTCAACAAAGCACCAGGGCATTTGGTGTTTTCACTGATAATCCCGCTCCCCCATTCCTGGTATCTGCGCTTGTCTTAGGTTGCATGCAAGGTAAAAATCAAAGTGGAAGCAGTTGTGCATGTACACGCATGTCATAGAGCTACACTGGACTGATGGATGCCGAACCAGTCATGGGAAAGTATTCATGCCTAATATCCACCACAAGAGCTGCACCAGTTTTCAGTGGCTCTCAATAAAGGCCTTATTGTTTCTTTTCCTAGCAATGCCAGAGGAGGACAAGGATCTCAAAGTTGCCACCTATAAAAAAACCGAGACCAGCACCCTAAGAAAGTGGAAAACACAACAGTAAGAGCTGGAGTTCTGAATCACTGAGAGACCACACTGGGGTGGCACTCACAGCAGGGAAGAGCAAAATGAGGTATTTAGGTACTTCAGGAAAATAAATGCTAAGATAGACATGTACCAGTGGGGCACAGCTAGCTAAGTTCTCAGCTCTGCTTGACCATGACTGCAACGGTAGTCTAATGCAGTAACATGTGTGACATGCACACAACGGCTTGGGAGTCACAACACCTTCAACTCTGAATTTTCCTAATTATAACAGCAGGAATCTGCCTATTAGACTATACAAAAAGTCATGTAGTGCATGCATGCTGTGAGGACTGAGATAAAAATAAACATCAAACCACCTCCCCATCCCACTCTGCTCCTAACCCTGAGAGACAGAGATGCAATTCCTTCCAGGGAAGGGTTAAGCAGCTCTGCAAAGCACATCTTGCCTTCCCTGCTTGCACTTGGTGTGCAGAGAAGACTTAAGCTCCTAGCAGTGCAGTCCTTGGGGAGGAGCCCTAAGAGTAGCTCAGCATGCTATTTTTTGTTGCTTTCTTTGTTAATAAATCTAAAGGGGACTTTGGGCTTTGTATGCAACATGGGCTTTATAGAGCAGGTCAGAGAAAGCTCCTGCTCACAAAGTCGATAGTGGAAAATGGCACTGCTGCACACAATATCATCACGCCGGGGACCTGAGTGTGCAGAATGCTGAGGTTGTTGACTGTAATCAGAATTTCTGCTTTGTTTTCCAACCTTTAGCCACATAACAACTATGTTTCACAAAAGGAAAACTGGGACAGAAAACAGCGGCCAACAGGTTAGGGCATAACTGGCCTTCCTTCTGGACCATCAGGATTCATCCAAGTCACACCCAGTCAACACAGTGCTTGCAATCATGACCTTCTCTGGCAATTACAGCTTTGCTTCCCTGTTAAAATGTTTTATCCAGCAATGATTTTGCAGCTCCATGAAGCATTCCTGATTAGATTTTCAACACTGTCACACATGAGGCCTCTTGTACAGAACAGTTTCCACACAGAAAATGTGAGAATCGCCATTCAGCAGTTTTCAGTGCACATTTTGGAGTAAAATAGAAAGAGAAAAATGTTATTTATATATAAAAATTAAAAAAAAAAATAAAAAAAGAAAGTGCTTGAAAACTTTAAAACCAAAGCTTGTATTTTTTCACATGTGTGCATTTAAGCAATCACATGTACAAGTGAAGCTTTTTCAAAGAGTATAAAATATCTCATAGCACCACACACATTGAGTAACTGTAAGCCAGAATTAAATTATCTATAGCACCCTCATAAGCTATTTCCCCACAGTTTAAGGGGCAAACAAGGAGGAGTAGAGAGCTTTCAACTTGTCCAAGATTAATTCCACATACTAGAATTGGAGGTGAGAACAATAGGCAGCATATCGAACAGTCTGTAAAACAAAAAAAAGGTTAGTTCACACGTCAGACAAAGTCCTGTACTGGACATTTTAAAGACAGTGGAGAGAAGAGAAGAAGAAAGAGACACATTATTACCAAACTAAATTAAACAGGAAGAAAGTTGAGTACATTTATTAGCTTTCTAAAAGTAGTATCCAGCAGCCAGAAGGGTGTAGTGACATCTCATACCTGTGGAATAGAAATGCAGTCTGCAGCACTGTGAAGCCAAGACCATTTCCTTGCAGACAACAGAAATGCAGCACTAGGGAGTCAGAGCATTAGCAAGAGCAAAACAGGGCTGATTAAACACCCAGTATGTCTTATCCTCCCTATATTCCAACGCTCCCAAACCAAAGGATGAAACATCTAGATGTAACCGGTCCATATGACCTCCATAATCAGGGAGAGTTTGCCTTTCCCTAGAATGCTATATGGCAAGCTATGACATCCCTGAAAGTATTCCACATCAGTATCTACAAGTTTAATTTTTTGCAGGGCAGATTAGGATCAAGGATTAGCTTATTTGGATAAAAACAGAAAGCATGTCCAAAAATTCTAAATAATTACAACTTCCCACTAAATTGAAGACTATTTTTTTGTTATCTGTTAGTTCACTTCTGAGGTTCACCTGCCAAACTTGCTATTTTTCTCACTCTTATTTTTGCAATTACTCAGTTGCCTGAGCAGCCAGGAATAACACAGTAGGCAAAATCCACTGCAAAAGCACCTTTAGCAGGATAACCATCAAACGTGGTTGCAGTAATCAATTCTTGCAAACTAAACCTTACAGAGATATAACTGGGATTTAAAAAAAGAAAAAAAAAACTCAACTCCTTTTGTGTGCCTAGCCCAAGACATTTAGAGGTTTCAGTTCAATTGCATACTGCAGGAACATACAACAAAGTATTTATGTTTCCCGCAATTCCTTGGTATAAATATTTTTTAAGTCCAGGTCAAGGGGTCTGGCAGACCATAATGTTGGAAAAGCTCTTCCATGAGGTACTGGACTACTAAGAAAACTTTGTCTCTGAACAATCAGGACAGATCAGGCAACTCCCTGAGAAACTAACACAAATTTTGTTTGGATTTAAGCTAAAAGTATGGCTACAAGCAGGGCTGAAATTCTGTTTTCTGCTCCATCCCGACTTCAAAAACCTGCCCAAATAGCCCAAAGGAAGTATCCACCAGTCCAAAATTCAGGCCCACATACTGGACTCTTTTGTCAACCAGAAAGACAAGTGAGTGAAGCTGGAGTTTTCTCTGCACGTTGACCAGAGCATTACCCAGTTTGCCATGCCTTTCAGAGCTGCCACGTATCACCACAGAACCGCCTCCACTGCTGCACTGGATGAAGAGAGACATCAGGATGCTGCTATATCTTAATTAATGTACAAAATAATTTATGGTTTGTTTTTTTTTTTCCAAACTAAGTGTGTTTTAGAGCAAGAGGTATTTGTATTTTTATTTCTTTAAATGGAACTAACAAGCCACATACATTTTAAAAAAAAAAGTAAAATCAAAGGGAAAAGCCCTGTAACATTAATTTTCTCTTAGGTGCCTTCCATTCAACATTATTGTAGCACATCGTTCTTTGGAGCTTTAACGCCTACACTTTTATAGACCAAAACCAATCAGTGCTATTTCACTTGAAAGAAAACCTGCAGGCTGTGAAAAGAAGGCTCTAATTGACTTTTTTTTTCCTCATGAAAAACTGTGTCCCCAAATTCTTTATGTAGTAAGCTGAATTTTCAAACTGATGTTTATCCTATGTGCAATTGTTTCCGGAAATGAATTTTTAAAACAATGATACTGGACAGACCACTCAAGCAGAGAGCTTGCCTGATGTTTTTAAAACTAATGGTTACAGTAAAAATGTCAGTCTGAAGAGGAAGTAACAATTTTGTCTTCTAGTGCTAATTATATAGGTTTCAAAATTGTATGAGGACATTCACTTATGGCCAGCGTTAATCAGGAGTCATATAGCTGTAGGTCAGAGCAATTATGTGCATTTAAAAGCAAGTCCATCATTTCTGCATATGATTTTTCTTTGTAGATTAAGAACAGTTTTACAGTGAGTATATACTGTTAGTCTCCAATAAAAGAGTATTTCTCCTTATTTTTAGATACATTACACACACACGATTCATTCTGGGAATGTCTGAAATTCAGCACGGCGGGCTGTATTTAGAAACAGAAGTTGTTCTCAGTTTGGTGCTTTCTTACTGATCATTAACTACCACACAGCTGGCAACGAAATCAACCCCCCAATTGTCTTTTAAATGCAATAAACACATAACTGGGTCATATTATTGCTGTGAATCATCTTTAGCCACTTTTGCATCATGTAATTTAATATCCATTTCTAGAAGAGCTGACACTACCACTCTATTCTCATTCAATATTGGAAAATTTAATTGGCTACCTATTTGACTTCAGGCAAACAGTGATATAAACCAGACAAACTCTCACCCCTTAACCCTATTGATAGACCAAAGTAAAACACACCACTAGTACCATAAAAGCCATGTTAGCATTAAGTTCGGGTAATTCTCCATTCCTGAGAGTGAACAGATTTTGGGACTCTCTACTGATGTGATGAGAAAAGGTACCAAAAAAAAAAAAAAAAAAAAAAAAAAAAACAAAACCCCAAAAAACAACCAAACAAACAAAAAACCCCACAAAAAACAAAACAAAAAACACACACACACAAAAAAAAAGTTCAAGTTGACTGATTAATAGTAAATCCAATGTTCTACAAACCAATATCCTCCCGCGTATTCCAGGAGAGCCTCTGCTCCTGAAAGGTGAGGTCAACAGAAAAGAACAGCATTTGGATTTAAGAGGCTGGAGCTTGTAAAGCCACAGTCACAGCTGTG
The DNA here is from genome assembly GCA_035583155.1 of Acropternis orthonyx. Taxonomy (NCBI): domain Eukaryota; kingdom Metazoa; phylum Chordata; class Aves; order Passeriformes; family Rhinocryptidae; genus Acropternis; species Acropternis orthonyx. The sequence goes on along the minus strand of JAWWEU010000125.1, from coordinate 18,000,635 downwards.
CAGGTATATTTATGAAAGAGTAAGCGGGAACGCGAGAAATGAAGTGGAAAGAATAAAGGGGGAGATGAAAGGTGAATTTTCAATAAAACCTCCCTGAATTCAGGCAGAAGGAAAGGAAAGTGATAAATAATCTCTCTGCAGATAGCTCTCATCTTGACACTGTTTAATGTTATCCATAGACCTAATTTCCATGGAGTCTGGTATCATGAGAAAGACTGCAAACCTTGGGTACCTGGGGCTCCTTCCCACACATCCTGATTTGCGATGAGACTGCCAACCTGTTCAGATTTATGCAGCCCACAAACTACATGACAAAGAGAACCAACATAACACTAAATGCAATAGCTCAGCACTGGGCCAAACCGATCACAGGAAGGGAGTGAGGAAAGAGGAAGATGCATCTCTTGTACATCTTCAAGCAGCACGATTTGAGTAGCAGGAGATGCACCTCTTGCCAAGGTGGCCATCAGCACCTAAGTCTGCCTCTTCTTATCCTGAGCTCTACAGCAAAAAATATCCTTTAGGCCTTGCATGACTGCCACCACACTCCCACACAGGATCAGAAGGGACCAGTAAAGCATCAAATCCCAACGCAAAAAAATAGGAAACCCTCTACATCCAGATCTGACCAATGGCACAATATAAGGACTTGGTCCCGCCATCAGAAAAGAGCATTGCAGAATTCCTCTAATTTAGTCTGACAAAAGTGACATAAAATTGATTTCTTCCTTTTAAAATAAGTAACAAAAATACTGCTTAAGAAACTTCTTGGTTAACTTTAGAGCTTTGTTTTGATTTATTTTCTTTGTCTGAAGAGAGAGCTGTGTAAATGCTGCACTGTTAAGGGAAAGAAGTTCAAACTTTACATAAGGGTTTTTTGCCCAGTGTCTCTTGGCGTGCTTCCTTGAGTTTTAGATTGCTTTGTATGGTGAAGTATTACAGAATAAGATAACACTGTGTTATCAATGCACTAAGGAAGGGCTTTGCACTGAAGAAATTGAGCCAAAATTCCTTTTCAAGGAGAGTAGAGACTGCATTTGAATAAGCACTAAATTCAGCAGGGGAATAGCTAATATGATTGGTTTTAAAGACACAGAAATGAGTATTTTGCTGTGTTATGAATGTGAATTTTAAAAGGCCAGAGGAAGAACACACACACTTTCTACTCCCAGTTTCAGCCAAGATGCTGCAGCAATTTTATAAATCAGAAAGTAAACAAATGACTGTGATTTTATTTTGAATCGCTACTATCACGAAATACTTTTGGCTCATTTGTTCTGGCAATATATGTCTTAATGATGTATTCTGTATCATAACCAGCAAATGTTTTTGCAGCAGATTTTGCAAAAGTAATGCAGATTTTTAAGAGACTTTTCTCCACCAAATTAAGCACCAATCCTGTAGACGCTTACCCAGTTTATTTGTTTCCAGATAAGGCATGTACATAGACTTTTATATCTGTAGCAAAAATAGGCACAAGCTTAAGGTAATGTGGTCTCCAAGACTCTTGGTCCAGTTTCTGAGGACTGCTGGACTACAGTCATCTGGACTGCTCTTCAGGAGCCAGGCCTTTATTCACAGAAACCTTTCACCTGCTGTACTTACAGTAGATATTTTATTCTTAAAAGAAAGCAACAAGACAGATGGAGACTGAAAGGAAAACTGAAGGAATGCACAAATTTTCTGCAAAGTTGGGCATCTGACAAAGCACCCACCAACATCATCATGATATACCTTGATCTTAGGTTACCAGCCAGTTCCTTGCAGCAACTTTGTACAAACCTCTGGAAAGTTTAGGTAAGACCTTTTGCAGAATTTCCCTGTCCTAAGGACCCTTGGGAAAGAGTGATCGATAGTTGAGTTGCAAACACCCATGCCCAGACAGGTGCAGGTCCCAACAAGCTGAGAAAGAGCAGGATCCTCTTACACCAGAATTGATGTTGGCTCAGTTTTCCATTGTGCAGTATTTCATGGTCTCCATTTTTGGGTTATTAAAATAGGATGTTATCCAACAAGTGGAGGGAAAGACAAGGTCAGCGAGTTGGTTCCCATCTCAGAAGTGGCAGCTAGAGCTGCTGAACAACATGTGTTTCTCGTTTGAAACGTATCATTCATTCCTAAAAACAATAATACATACCATCTGTTGCAGCCATTCATAATTGATAAGATTTGGGCTGTGTTTGACTGTGAAAACCCATTTCAGCATGAGTATCGACATTCAGATGAAGAAGTGTTGCAAAGTAATTTGTCGGAGCTTTCTTACCATACGTTGCAGCCAACAATGGCCAACTGTCTCTGGGTGCACACATGGAGCTCTGGAAGTCCCATTTATCAATGCACTGCAAAGCATCAGTATCTTACCATGGCAAAAAGAAAGTTCATTTTCAGTTGGAATGAACATCTAGTCCAACCACGCAACCATTTCGGGGCTGACCAAAACCCAAAGCATAATATTAAGTGCACTGTCCAAATGCTTGAGGCTTGGGGCATCAAGCACCTCTCCAGGAAGCCTCCTTCAGTGTTGGAACACCTCCTCAGTAAAGAAGTGTTTCCTAATGTACAGTACAAACCTCCCTTGATGCAGCTTTGAACCATTACCGTAAGTCCTATCACTGGTTCCCAGAGAGAACTCAGCACCTCTCTACACATCCTCTCCTCAGCAAATTGTAGAGCAAGGAGGCTGTTCCTTGGCCTTTTTTTCTTCAAACTTGACAAATCCGAAGTTCTCTGCTGCTCCTCACAGAACATGTGTTTCAACCCTTTCACTGGCTTTGCTGCCCTTCTCTGGATGCAACTGAGCACCTTATCACCTTTTTTCAGTTGTGGGGTCCAGAAATGCACACAGTACTCAAGACGGAGGTTGCACCAATGCTTAGTTCAGTGGGATAATCACCTTTTTTGATAGGCTGCTTATACTGTGTTTGATGCAGTCCAGGCTGGGGTTTGCCCTCTGGGCTGCCAGAGCACACACTGCTGGCTCACAATGAGCTGTTGTCAACCAGCATCCCTGTTATACACCAGATCAGTTATTACTGGGTCAGAACCACCTTGTGAGGGATGCATGTGTGTGTGTGGAGGGGGAAGGGACGGGCTGAACCTCACAGAGGTGGGGTGGCGTCATATCCCTCATGGCAGGGCCCTGGAGCCCACATGGGGAAGACCCAGAGCAGCTGGCAGGCACAAATAGCCTGGAAAAATTATAACACCCCATACCTCCTGGAGCCCCTGACCTAGCTCAGACTGGCAGGGACATGAGGACCCTGGCCTGAATCCCCAGGAGTGGTCAGTGGGTCAGAGGCCCCACATGGGCGATTTCGCTGTAGAGACCAGGGCAGATAAAATGAGAGGTATTGGGGCATCACATGTTGTGGCCTGGCCACCTGGACATGTGAGAGCTGGTCTACCACAAAGTCTCAGTGGTAGCTATCTCTCCTTCCTTCTCCTTTTCTCTCTTCTTGCTCCCTCTGTTTCTCTTTATTTGCTTCTTTCTTGATGCTTTGGGTGCCTTGGAGCTGGAGGGATTGGATTTGACTTATGTGTTGTAGATTAATTGAATATTAATTTGGGTATTGTGGATTAATGTGCTGAGTTGGTATTGTGGTGCAACATTTCGTCTAGCTTGGGTAATGCCCTTTTTGAACCTTTGCCAAGTTCCCTTATTTTCTCTACTAAATTAACAAAGAAATCCCCTGGGAACAAGTCTGTGGCTTATTCTCTTGACGTTATCTCAAGGTATTAAAGAACCACATATTTTATATATATATATATATATATATATGTATATATATTAAAGTAAAACTCCTAGCTGAGCCTGTGAGCCCGCAGCTCCAGGTCTGGAGTGTTACAATCCTCAGATCCCTTTCTACAGTGCTGCTCTCCAGCCACTCCTTCGTACCAGGTAAAGAATCCAGCAGTTGTTCTTTTGCTCCATTAATCATTGCTCAATGCTCTAATCTATCTGTGCTCCCTCTGTAATGACTCTCATCCCTCACCTCCAAGTTCGGGATCATCAGCAAACTTGTTAATAATGCATTCGAATCCTGTATCCAGATATTTGATAAATATATTGAACAGAACTGGCCCTAGAACTGAACCCTGAGGAACATCACTGGTGTCAGCCAGAGGTACCCCATTCACTACAACCCTTTGAGTCTTGCCTTCCAGCCAGGTCTTCAGTCAGTGCATTGTGAACCCACTCATCCCAGAGCTGGACAACCTGTCCAGAAGGATGCTGTATCCAAAGCATCAAAAGCCTTACCAAAATCCAGAAAAGTTATATCCACCCCCTTCCCTTCATCCACTATGTGACTGACCTTATCACAGAAGGACACCAAATTATTTAAACAGGGCTTTGTCTTTGTGAACCCACACTGACTGTGCCTGACGGTGGCACTATTCTTTAAATGCCTGTCAATAGTACCCACTATGACCTTCTCCATAATTTTTCCGGGAACTGTGGCTAGACTAACCATCTGTAGTTCCCTGGGTCCTCCCACTTCTTGTAAATTGAAATAACACTGGCTACCTTCAAGTCAGCAGGGACCTCCCCAGACTCCCCAAGACATTTGGTAGATAATCAAGTGGTCCTTCTCAAATATCTGCTAGTTCCTTCAGTACTCTGGGATGACCCACGGCCTTGTCAACATTCAGCTGATAGAGCTGGTCCCTTACAATTACAGTGTTCACAAAAGGAAAGTCACTGCTTCCAAACACTTGGGGTCCTCCAACTCAGAGGACCAAACAGGCCAAGGTCTATCAGCATTATTAAGGACTCAGGCAAAGAAAAGCATTGAAGGCCTCTGCTTTTTCTTCACCTTCATTAGTGAGGTGACCACCTTCAACAAGTATCACTCCCAAAGTTTTCTTCAGACATCCTCTTGCTATTAACATACTTTTAAAAAAGCTCTTTGTGTTACCTGACACAACACTGGCTAGTTTCAACTCTAATTGTGATTTGGCCTTTCCTGTCTTCTCCCTGCATGTACAAACCACAGGTCTGCAATCTTCGTTTTACCAAGGCAAAATGTGAATGATTGTTTTTGTGTGCTCTAGTACTCGTTTGAGAATCTGACAGCCATTTAATTTTCTCTCTGAGAGGAAATGCCAGAACAGACCAGTCCTCTTTGAGAAAGAAATGCTTTTCCTTTTCACTGCCAATCTGTCTACATATTATCATTACTGCACCACAAATTTTTCCCAAATGTGAAGGCCCAGACTCATGCTGTTTAATAATCAAGGCTGCACTGATTTTAATACTGTCCAATTTCACTGTGTGCATCCAAATTCCCCTGAAGTCAACAAGAAAACTCCTAACCATTTCAGTGAGCTCTCATCAAAGGCATGTGCTGAAAGACAACTACTATGCCTTTATTAAGATTGTTTAAAGAAAAAAAACCCTCAGGAAAAAAAACCCTCCCAACCTTAAGACATTAATTTAGCTTAAACATGACAATTGAACAGGTCATATTTTTCATGAATTCTATTTGAAACACTGACCTTTTGTTTTCAAAGTACCAGCCGGAGAATGTAGATTTGTCACTTTATGGTAATTACAAATATCCTCCCCCCAACCAGAGTCATCTGGAACATATTTAATTATTGACTTCATTGAAAATGTACATGGCACATGCTCACTCTTCTGAGTGAGTCTTTAAATGGACAAAGGCCTATTTGTTCCTTCTTTGAAAAGCCAGCCTCAGCCCATAAAGCGACCCTCAAATTAGGCTTCTGTTATTTGCGTATACCATATATAAGACATAAACATGCAAGCTGACATCCATCAAACATTCAAGCACGTGCCTTGGTGTGAGTGTCCCAGTGGTGTCAATGGGAAAAGCCCTAGTGAAACCAGGGGTACAACTGGGCCTTGTACAAGTACTGTACAAATACTCATGTGGTAAATTTATGCCTGCGTTACAGCTTGTGCCTCTGCACCTCATGTCCTAGTCTGCACCAGAGCTGACTCAGGCGTGCCTGTAGGTGCTGCAGGCACTCACTGCACATGCACCCTGCCATGTCAAACCTGTGGCAGTACTCAGATACAATCATATTTTTCCCTGCTATATTTCAATAGCTGATGCCTCCGTATCTTCAGCTCTATACTGAGTATTGGCTAACAGTCTTTCCTGTTTCAGGCGCTGCCAAGCTGAGTATAAAAACCCAAAGCAGCAACAGGGTACAAATGTGATTATATTGAAGCAGGACTCATTTCAGACTATGATAAGGAAAAGACCACCAGTAGCAATACAGTGTAATTTCATACTGAAGAGAGCCACTAGCCACTCCTTTCTACTCTTCCATGTGAGGCTAGATTATCAAACTAATTTATCTTACAATTTCAATGTTTTAAGCCACGTCTTATTAATAAAAAATATCTCCAACACCATCTATATGTTGTTTCCTGATTTTTTTTCTCCTTAAGGTTAAATATTCAAACTCGAGTCTGCCTTTGCTCCATGGACTTTACACTCCTCCCACCCTTTCAGTTTTGCTACCGAAACATGGAACCATCTTTTAAGTTGCATTCAGCACAGCACTCAAATGCAGAATTTGCTGCTTTAAATTAGTAACATAGGTAGAATAACGCCAGAGCATTTCCTATACAGACATTACAGGTAGATTTCCAGGGGAGAGCTCAGCTTTCATTAGGGCACCTAAATATAATGGACTCATTTTCAAAATCTCAAGAGTGCAATAGTTCCTGTTCTGTTTAGTGGAATCATTATTTTGCAAATCTGAACATCTGAGGGTTTGGAAACTTTCAGGCGTGTGAGTGTGCATCTGTGTGGTCCCGTAAGCCTTTGCAAAAAGATGAAATGGAAAAATGTGAGATTATTAATTTTTAAAGCAAAAAGGACAAAGGCACAACGCTGCCCCTCATGGGATAAAAAGAAAGGACTCAGCTGAATTACAGAGCAACGTGCTAGCCCCAGCCTCTGCTGCACTAGCATGTGCTCTCCAGTGAAGGACAAGACAATAGTTCCACTCACAGGCACTTTTCAACACACGCAAGAGAGGAAAAAAAACCACCGGAGTTAATGAGGTGCAGCGGAATAATACCTTCATAAGAGCAGAGAGGGAAACCAGGTAGACGTCATCTGCAAGGTAAATTAAAATTATATATCTCTGAGGATTATCAGTGAACACTGAGATCTGGAAGGGAATTTGCTTTTGATATTGGACGGGATAAACACTCACTATAAATCTTTTTATGTGGGCCTGTAGAGCGGAACAAAGAAATTAAAGATAAATGAGATTAAGGCTTTTTTTAAAAACTACATTAGACATATTTAAGTTACTCATGGAGGGGAAAAGGACTTTAGAGAAGAAGATTAGTTTAGACCCTCAGCAATACATTCATCTGGGAAATCAACTGGAATAATTTTTTCTAATCTGAATTGGTTATCAACCACCTTAGCCAACCTCCCACCCTCCCCCCAAAAAATTCAGACACACCTCAAAAAACCCTTAAGAACATCTCTGCATAACCTGGCAATCAGCCCAGGTAACTGACATGCCATGGTTATTTTTGTATAAGAAAAATGTAGAAATAAGTTGCAGGATTTTATATGGGGTTTTGTTTGTTTTGTTCTTCAAGTGGATACCCTGGGGATAGCTCCTTTGCCCTAGTCTTCCACAATTCCTCCTCCCATTTAACTCCTCTTGGAAACAGAGACAGCAGCTAACCAAAATCCAGTGATATGCAGTCTATGTTTCTGTCTCCTTTGCCAGAGTTTGAGGTACATATAACTACTGTGGTTTCATGCAGGCCTATATTGTTGTTAGAAGTCAACTGGAAATGTTGTTAGGAAGGAAAGTGGAGGAAATGAGGAAAAAGTAATACATTCAGATGCATTTGGCTCTCTTCCTGGGAGCCCTTTTAATATAAGCTGTATTTTTAGATCTGGAAAGATGCGTTTTCGTATTTCACCCACTAAAGGGATTTGCCTTAATATACTCAAATTTCCCCCCTCCCTCCTCCTCCCTCATGTGCTAGAAGAAATGAACTTCAATCCTCAATTTAGCCACTGGATACACATATTCTGTTCTCCCTACTGGCCAGAATAAAACTCAAAAAATGTATTTAATTTCTTTTGTGGATTTATTATAGCACCTGGCAAGGATGGTCTTAATCGCCTTATACGGCTTGCACCAATGAAAGGAACCTTTGCCAGTACTTCTTGTGAGAGAAATTAAAGGAAAATAGGAATAAAATCTGGAAATATAAACATTATTTCCATGAAGATCTTTTATAAAATGTATGAAATCTGTATCAAAGTCCCCAGAGGGTGCTAGGCATAATAGCGCAATTTAGACAACAGGGTAATAAAGATGGAAAGAAATACATTCCTCTTAACGATGACAGAATTGTTCAGAGACAATTGGGAAGTATGGGGTCATGTATAGACAGCAAATTGGTGACAAATATCTAGTAGTGTAAGGGAAGAAAAAGATGAAAAATATGGCTTGGTACAAATGATCTAAAGCTAGTGATTTCTTCCCATTAGAACTCCAGAAAAGCACGTTTGCAGGGGTCAGGCTGTTACATTTTGTCAGCATCTTTATTAAGGTAACAAAAATCTATTTCTGACACTACAAAGATGCCTCATTATTTGGATGTGGAACCATCAGCCATCAAGGCGGGAGGATTGTAGCTTATTACCATACTGAAGAATGTGCCAGATTTTCATTCTTCTTTCTGCCCAATATGGGTTACAATTTCCATTTTCTCTGAGACAATATCAGTTATTCACTATTCTAGAAATGGGTGTGACAAAGATTAATTTCTTGAAAAAAGCTAATGACTTCAGATAGCCTCAGGTTACCAGGAACCTGACCCTAAGTTTGCTGACACTGAAGGAAAGTTTCCCTGCAATTTAATGACCTTTGATTCAGACTGAAAGGCCAAAGGCATTCAGGCAACAGACTGAAAGATTTTAAGGAACTTCTAGTTTAAATGACTAGATCCAACCAAAAAATATACACTTTTTCACTTAAAAAAAAAATAAATCAGCTGCTGTGGGTCAAATTGGAAAGGAATAACTGGTACACTGAAGTCACACAGAAATTAAGTTACTCTCTTATATTCACATCTTCCCAAAATAAGTTACACTACTCATCACAGTTTTTCACCTTCAACTTCCATAATAAACCAATTACAGAGGTCCTCAGAAGAACTGGCAAGGCTCTGTATCAAGAAAAACAGCATATGTGAGAAACACATAACAGATCTATGCTAAATTCTTTGACTTATTTAAAGCCTGGATCTCCACACTGCAAACTTTGTGAGAGTGAAGTGATGGTGGCGATAGGGATGTGAATTTTGCCTCTTGTACTCTACTACAGAAAACTTTTTATATCCTCTAAAAAAAATAAAATAAAACTTCTCCCAGCTGTACTTGCTTGAAAAATAAAATAAAAATATTAACAAATGTCCAATCAGATGTCCCATGACCAGCTGACAAATTCGTAAGTGCCCAGGCTGTAACAGGAGCTTTTAAGACGTAATACAATTAAGCAGAGTACTGTGGTGACTTTTCTGTGGTGATACAGACAGCATGTGCAACTCAAAGACATGTGGGAGCAAAGCCTGCTGTTCATGAATATACAATTTTCAGAACCAAGCATGGTATAAAGACAGAATGCATCAGTGAATAGAGGCATTTCAATACTTTAACCCTGGGACTAGGGAGAGGTGAACTGGTTCAGGAGATGATCAGCTAAACAGTCAGAAGGGAGCAACAGGGATCGCTCACTGCAACAAAGGCTCATACTAGCATGAGTAGAAGACACGAGGTGTCCCACAACCTACAGGAAAGGACTGGAATAACAGGAGCCAGCAAGAACTGGCTTTTCACAGAAGCATAGTGGAAATTATAGATGCACCAGGCAATGATGGCCATCCTCCAATGGAGATTGCCTAACATTTATCTAACTTCTCCTCACAATAAAATCAACAGTGTTCCTCCTGACAGCAGACCTTAAAACCAGTATGCATTACAGAAACACACATTAGAAATCATTTTTTTCCTCCATTTTAAGCCAAACTCATCTCAGATTCAAAAATTAACCACGCTACCACTTGTTTCACTGTGTCTTGTAAAAACGTTATTTCTCCCTTCATCTCAGGCTACTTTGGAATTTTCAGACACCTTATTTCCCTAGTTCTTAGTACTTAAGTTTTCCTCCCCTTCCTGAATGCTATGCACACAACTATGCAGAGAGCTCAGCCTCTAGATTTGCAAAGCCCCATAATATCAGGTTATTTTAACCAATGGGCTGTTTTGTAGGTGCACTCTCCCTATAAACACACAGTAAAAGAAGACTCACATGGGAAGCAACACATCCTTAATTTCTGCCTCTGTGGAATGTAAAAAACAAAACAAAACAAAACAAAACAAAAACCCAACAAAAACAGCAAGCAAAGATGGGAGTTTCAGTGAATATCAAAAAAAGAGGGTTTTTTGGCCACAGTGCCTGGGAAATTGCATGCCTTGGAAGAAAGGCAGTTTGTCAGCAGGAGACAAAGTAAAGACTCTTTGCTCAGAAATTATTATAATGGATAGTTAGGTCTGATGTTGGGTTTTTGGTTTGGTTTTTTTGGTTTGTTTTTAATTATTGTTCCTAGCCCATGCACACAAATAATTCAATTCACTAGATAAAACAAAGGAGGCCTGGCTTCAGGAGGGAATTTGCTTATTACTGACCAAAATGCCAACAGTCAGGTTTAATCCCTTGGGAACGTTTGCCATTTTCACTATTGGGCCTCAGGAGACCAAGCTCTCTTGGGAAAAAACAAAACCAAAACCAAGCCAAACATAAAAACCCAGGGCAAAAGAAAAGCAGAGAAGCCGCAAGTCCATTTGTTTAACAAAAATGCAGCACTGCTCTCAGTGGGCAAACACTGTTTCTCAACCAACAGGGAAGGAGGCAAGAAAACACACTGAGGGAAAGCCTGGAGGCCACATAATGGTCTTGCAGCACTCCAGAAATAATTAAGAACTGTATTCTTGGGGAAAGTGGTCTCATTAAATTGTTTTCAGATTGCAATTTCGTCCCATCTTCTCCCTCCTCTTTCCCTTTCCACCAGCAATCTTAGAGCAATGAAAATATCGGTTTGCTTTCTAGTGCTTGCATTCTCTTAAAAATGTCATTATTCAATTATCTGTCTATTCACTGGCCCTAAGGTCCAGCAGAGCAGATATTGTGCGCCTTCATTTAATGTTTTTAAATGCACTTCAGTCCACTTGTGATACAATAAAACTTTATTGAATTCTGTTCCCACATCACACTTACCATCCCTCACTTTTATTGATATGTGAGCCCATTTACTCTTCTATCAGCAATAAACGGAATATTTCTAGCAAGGCTACGACCTTTCCTTCCATCACTACGGCAACTGGGAAATGTGATTTCAGGTTCCATGTTTAAAAAGAAAAAAGGTCCTAAGCAAAGAAGTGATGAACCATGCTCAAATGGTAATTTTTTTTCCCCTTCCTCTTGTTAGCATTAAAGAAGCAGGGAATTCTCTGTAAGCACCGAAGATATTTGGTGCCTTCCTAACATTTATTAGCCTGTTTACCCAGAACAGAAAGGAAGGACGATTCATCCTTCCTTGGAAGCCATGAATATTTTTCCCTTGCAGGAATCAGCCCTTTGAACAGATCTCCTCAATTTTAAAACTGATGGAAGACTTGCTGCCTGGGTATGAGGCAAGTTATCATCACAGTGGGATATGCCATGCCCGAGGCACCTGTCTCACTCCCTCCCTGCTGCTGCCATCCTTTCCATCAATGCAGCAATGAGCTTGTCCTCATTGAGTCTACACCTTTTTTCCACTTTGCGCTGCTCTACAGCTTAAATTTTCCAATTCCCTATTAAAAACCAGACTGATTCTGAAGGACAACAGTGCACAAATTATTCTGGGAACTCCAAAACCTGGAACCTAAGGGAATTGGGAGCTCAGTAAAAACCTGAAGGTAAATCAGACTCATCTAGCTAAGTCCTCTTTTCAACACTATGCTGGGTCCTTGGGAGCCTATATGGCTGTCTCTAGGGGAAAATGAACAGAAAAATCATTCCAAAATACCTCTGGTGCTTTCAACTCATGCCATTTTCAAAACCCAACTAAAATCTAAATGCAGACAATCCCTAAATTTCAGTCAAAGCCAGTGGGCAGTATTTGCTCACATGCAGAAAAATCTCCCCCTGTTCTGATCTGGAGTGTCACCCATGAAGGGCAGTGCCGCTGCCGTGGCCCATACACCACATGTACTCGAGAAGTGAAGGAAAGAGGTTTGTCATGTTCAAGTAGGTTGTTCACTCTATTCATCCTTCTCAGAAATACACACAGAACTACTAAAACATGGATGGTTTGAGCTGTAAAGTGTCACGTACACACAAAGGTGGTATTTGCGGTGGGAAAACCAACATATTCGTTCAGTTTTATCAGATTATCAACTGAAAATCTGGCTGCTTACAATGACAACTAGCTCAGATCATCTCCCCCCACCACTGGTACTGCAAAACTGGACTCTCTTGATTGCCACCAATCTCACGTACAGCTTTGGATAAATCGCTCATCTGCTTTCTGCGCAGGCTCATGAGTAAAACTGGAAGGCCCTTAGCACATTACAAAGGTGGAATAAGAAAAATTACACTTATAGATGTACTGGCACCATGACAACAGAATTGTACATGCAGCAGATGATAGTGAAGTGTTTCTGCAATGAGTGTTGACCCAGCTTCACAAAACCACCTCCACCACGGCTGTTCCCATTACCCATTTAACTCTGCTCTCCAAAGTGAGAGAGGGAGAAGGAAGGGATACAGTAGGAAACAACAGCAGAGTACTGGATCAAAGGGACCCTCACCATGCCAGGTTTCTCATACTCAAACACAGCATAACACAGCTTAAGTGCAGCTTGAGACATCTCTCCACAATAAGACATTTCCACAGCTCTGGCAGTGGCAGACTGCAGGTTTGCAGTAGTAGATATATTGAATAAAAAAACCATGGAAAAACTCTCTTGGTCAGAAATTATGAAAAGAGAATTTAATTTAGGAAGATTGGAGTAGTAATTTCAGAAGAAAAAGGGCTGTTTTCAAAGCAGGTGTCAGAGATATACACACCACATGCTAAAGTCTGCTTTGAGAAAGACAGAAATAATTTTATTACTTTTTCTGGTATCAAAAATACAGAACAATGGGTGCCACTGAAGCCTGTCAAATTAGGCCTGGTATCTTTTACCTGATGAAATCACTTGCTTTTCTTTGTCAGAGGGCAATCAAAAAAGGCCTGAGGTCCTTAGAAGGGCTGTCCATTTTTGTAGAAGGCAGCTGCTACCACATAAAGTGACTACAGAATCAGGAAAACGAGGAGAGGACTGGGCTATCTGCATAATCATCTGTTATCTTCTTCATGCACTGAGAGTAACTACAGCTTCATGAAACTATCCTTGTAAGGGGTATCTGTACTGAAGACACAGGAATGTGGAATAATACAAAGGACATTTCACAAAACATGAGCTACTGAAGTTAGAGGACATTTGATTTTCCCCCACCTGAGAGGAAAGAGGATGCTTTCCTCTTGATAACGATTTGAGCTAGTGGTGGAAGAGCTAATAAATCAAATCTCAAGAGAAGCAAGCTACCGAATGGATTTTTAAATCTTACATAATTTTTCTCTGAGGGAGCATATACACTAGAACTATATTGAGTATAAGTGCCTAAGGTCAGTCCTAACAATATCTGTTAAAGATGACTCCTAAACTCTGTTCTCTTGAGATACAACACAGAGTCCCTTCTGCTGCTGAGCCAGCACCTGGGTAAACCCTCTCTCTGCCTATAAAGAATAATTTGGAACTGTAAGGAGTAACCCATCCAACCAGACAATGGCAAGCTGGAATTGCACACAAGCACAAGGGCCTGATTAAATTATTAATTCCTTTATTATGCAACTGATGTGTTCCTTTAGGAGATGGCCATATGGCAGACACCACCATTCACCAAGGGTTCAGTACACAGAGCCACCAAGGAAATGCCAGTGGCTGAGGAAGGGTTTACCCCAGCACTAGAGAACCCATAGAGTCCACTCCCTTCCCTCAGCAAAGCATCACGCAAGGTGGCTGTGTGTGGGGAGTGAAGCTAAGGAAGCTGGACCAGAAAGGACTTGAGCAAGAGCCCACATTTGGCTAGAGGAGCTGAAACACTTGAGTTCAGTGACAGGAACTGACCTCTACAAACAACAGACACATCACCAAGGGCATAACTGGAGAAACAGATTATATCCACCAGGTGTAGCTTTGGTCCAACCATACCTTTGCTGACCTACTTGCCCAGAGCTGACACCTTCCCCATCCCTTGGATGGCTTTCCCTTGTGGGGCCCAGGAAGGGAACATCTAGATATTTAAGCTGACCATTCTGAGGGAAGCAATGGAGGCACTAACAAAGCCAGGTGGATACTGAGCTAGGAGAAGAATGCAATGGAGCCCTAGGTTTCCCACTCTGTATCTGCAGATGAAGGGACACAGTTTGCCTGAACACAACCAACTTCCCTGGTGCTACACTGAACAACAACACATGAAACTTTGACCCGAAATTTCCCAGGTGATGCAGAATGACAAGCCCAGGAGGCAGGATTCTATGTCACCATGTGCTCACCCCTTGTCTAATCTCCAAAACTCTACTTGCAGAGGCACAATATTTGATTCATAAAGAAATGGAGGAAACAGCCATCAAAGCTACTAACTTAATTGCAAAAGCAGTGTGGTCATTGTCATTGTTTTCCTACCCACATTCAGATCATTAAAAAATACTCAATCCCTACTGTACATTTGGTACTGAGCCACCTCTCACAACAGTTATTTTACATCTTGTACACAGGGTTGATTAACGCCTCAGGGCATAATACTGACATATTACCTTTCTCACAAGGCATCACTATTCCTCTTTGTTTTATATGCAACAAAGGCTACAGAGGGGTACTAGGTAATGATTACTGCTTTAGCAGCCCAGTCTCCAGAGGGAAACGGCATACCTCATGGAAACCACAAATCACAAGGAAATACTACCTGTTATGATAAATTGAAAGCAATCTCCCCTCACCCTCTCCATGCACAGTGTTGCTTCTAAAAGTGAAAGACCTCATTTAGAGCAGAATAACTCAAAACTGTAATTTGGAGAATATTCTGCTCACTAGGGCAGACGGTAAACCCTTGATGTCACTCTTTCCATGGGTTTAATAGCTCACCCCATAAAAAGTATTCCATCATTGCATTTAGAAGCGTCACATTTTTGTTTAGAAAAAACAAATATGGAGAATCCAAGTCCCTCAGCACAGAGGTCCCCTTTGCTCAGAGAGGTGGCCTTAGCTGCATCCCTTGCCTTGCAATTTCTCAAAAGCTAAACACTATGCAGCCTTCCTAGGTCATTGCAGTAGGCAGGCAGCCACCATTCTGCATGAGGGATGGGGACCACCAAAGGGGCTATAAGCTCTTGCTTTCCCTCTGGACAGTGTGCCTGTCATTGCTCAGCCCTGTTTGCTCTCCTGCAGCCCATGCTCAAGGCAGCAAAGAGGATGGTCTTGGTCCTCGAGCCAAATCCTGGGTTTCAGTAAATTGAAATCTCCTGCTGCTCTCTCAGTACAACACTGTGGGTCGACAGCATACATTCCCATACCTGCGTTATTATTTTGAGAGGTGTGCTGTGCTATAAGCTCTGGTCTGCTCAAACAGAAAACCTAGGAATAGTGTTATTCACTGCTCAGCTCTTTACAACTGCTAATAAAAAGTGCACTCCTAGTATTATCATTGTTATTTCTTTTCTGAGGTGTGACCTTTCTGACAGTAGGACTGTAACTGTGTCTAACAAATTCAGTTTCTACAGAAAGCAAATTCTGATGTATGCTTAACTTTTTTTATCTCTAAATTTCTCATTTGGCACATACAGCTGTAATCTCGGATGACTGCCTTTCTACCCTCAGAAATTCCATCTAAATGGCTTGCCTGTAATTGGCCTTCATAACCGTGGAAATTTATACATTAGTATATTCTATCATCAAACTTCCCAAAATATTCGCTTTCTACTTTCTCAGTGATACAATACCATATTTAAGGCACTCATCAAATGTTACCAATTACATGGACATAGGTCAGCTGAAGCACACTGCTGTATGATTGCAAGCAGAAAATCTCTGTAAAGAAAAGCTATAAGCTAACAGTAGCCTTCACTGGTCTGCTTTCTTTAATGGGGTTTCCCAAGTGTTTTCCAAAAGATGGTATGTCACTGTTACACCATACAACACAGAAAATATGGGCCATTATTTAGAGATCTTTAATCTAAGCACAAACCTTGCAAAGAGAACAATTTTTCATATCTTATCAGCTCAGTCTCATATGATGCATTTGGTTTGGTTTACTTGCCCTTGGGCAACAAGAGACAAGCTCAAGGCTGGCCCAGCCTCCACAATTAATCTCTATTAAAGAACAAATGCAAATATATCAAGATACATACTGTAAGGTACACATTCGTACTGCACTTCCAGGTACTTGTATGTCCCAGGACATGGGTCTGGAAACACATCCGGGCCAGCAACAACTGCACATTGAGTCCGATTACTGCACCTGAAAAGCAATAAAAATGTGAGTCAGAAAACAGACCAAACAGAAAGACAGATCAAGAAGCTGAGTGGTCCCTCCAGTGTAAACAAGAGTGAGGATCAGAAGCCAGGACTTTGGCACCAGCTGGGGAAGCTCTCCAGTGACCGTGCAAAGGCTGATGGTAAACACCAATGTCTTATTGCCAAAAGGGAAGAGGCATGGTGGCACAACCCTTGCCCCCCAGGCAGTTCTTACAGCACCAGGAGCTATTTCTTTAAAACCAAACTGAGGCCATGAGTCAAAAATATGTTTCCAGGTACATTATCCTCTAATTCTTGAATCCCAAACTCTATCACAGTGACCTCAACTAACCTTAAATACCAGCATCCTCACCAAACAAAATGCAAAGACTAAACCAACAATAATGGTGGCAAAAAAATAATCGTTCTATATTTTATAGCAGACATAACAATATGTTTTACAACATGTTTATAAAGTGTTCCCACAAAAAGTTATCTTGTGTAATACTGTTTAATGCAAAGCAAAGACTAGAAACAGCAACACTTGACTTGGAGGGTGGCGGGGGAATGACCAAATAAGCTGTTTAAAAACTAAAATAATGTTTTTGATATACAGTCTATTAAGAAAACTTCCCAGCCTGACCATTCACAAGACAACACACTTGCATTAGCTATAAATGGCTAAGTTCTATTCAATCATTTTGCCCAGCATGGACGCATCTCCTGAGATGACGTGCTTTTTCCAAAAAGCAAACGTTGTTCTCCATGAAGAAGTCACACAGACTGAAGTGACCCTCCTGCCTGCTGCAGCGAGCATCTTTCAGGTTAACAGCACACAGAGGTTCGGTCCTGCAAGATGCTTTTCCTGAGACACATACACATGTCCATTGGCCACTGATTTGTGCATGTGTAGAAACTCACATTTGCCTTTGCTTTCATGGTACAAGCATCTCTATGTACACCTTTAATGTAATTTGGGGATGTAAAAGCATTTAGCAAAGAGTGATTCCATAGACAAAAATCCTTTCCTTCTTTGATTGTTTAAAAAAAAAAAAAAGAAAGAGAAATATAATTAGTCTTTGATTTTTATGCTTTTGCATGCCAGAGAGAGACTTCCTAAGGGCTAGACCACTACCCTTACTTTCTTTAAGATTCTGCCTCCTCTGACGTGACATGAGACCCCTGATCCTCCTGCTCTTCTGGCAGAAGCTGTGACATCCAGCACAGAATTCGTTTAGGGCTGCAGTGGAAATGCTTTGTGTTTACCTGAGGCTATAGCTTGTCAGCCTTAATGCAGATTTTATTCGAGCCCATAAATTAAAATTGATTCATTAGTGACTGCCTTAAACTCCATAATTTCTTTAATTTTATGGAAAGATTAGTAAGAGCTGATACGCTTGCTCATCAGGCTGTTTTGCTGGATCGCAGATAATCCAGAGGGCTGGGAGATTCTTGTTTTTCTAGTTGAAAGATGGCAGTTATCACAGCAAGTTACTAGTGTTACCATATGCACAGAAAAATAATTTTCTTCTAAAAAATACAAACAAAAACCAAAAAACCTAAATCTATGTTGTCCTCACCCATGTTACTCACAGAGGAATTGGTCTGGCTGGGATATCCCGGGTAGCTTGGACTGTGCAAATGGGCAGTCTTCCAGGAGAGGCTTTGAACAGCATCCAAAATTTTATTTTCAACAAAAATCCTTTAGTGGGCTAAATGTGCCTTTCAAAAAGCAATTGTACTGGCCTAATCAATAGTCTTCCTGGCTGAAGGGACAGCCCTGGCCACATTACATAGAATAACAGCAATGAATCAAAGATACCTTTCAAAATCACAAGTAAGGAACCACAATTATGAGGAACTGAAAGTCAGGGGAGGAACAAACACATCTAGGGTTCACCTGTGCATGTTTTCTTTCTCTCTGCAAGGAAGCATTTACTTTTACCAGTCAAGCATTTCCTTGTGGCCATTTTTTTTTAATGCAAGAAGTTGGACACAAAAACCAGAAGTGAAAACATGCAACCTAGAAAGTTCTAGGTTCATAACCAGTGGTTTCTGAAATTGATTTGGAAGTTGAAGGCTGTGAACACCAGTTTTAACCTCCCCAAACACGTGCTACTTTCTGCACTATCACCAGAGAGACTAAAGCCATCACGATACAAGGGGTAGAGTGGGGAACACAGGGTGCTGCTATAGGCTTTTCCCTCAGCTCTAGGGTATCCTAAAGCCCCCTTACACATCCCTGGGATGGGGGATGGCAAAGCCTACCAAGCACAGAAACCTGAAAGGAAGGTTAGATAAAATTTTCAGTGCCACCTCGGGGAAGAAACATAGAAAACCAAATGAAAAACTCCCAAAGTCTCAAATACTATTTTCTGTAAGTACCTCACAAAATTAACAAAAAAAAAGGACTAACCTCCTGCCTCGACGCGCCGG
>JAWWEU010000125.1:17959543-17981570 GCA_035583155.1 Acropternis orthonyx | reverse complement strand
AACCCCCCCCCCCCCCCCCCCCAAAAAAAAAAAAAAAAAAAACCAAAATACCACAAAACCAGAAGAACTCATCCTCCTCTCTTCTTCACATTCATTTCGTATGGGCAGCAAAACCGTGTCTCTTGGCATTTTGAGTTTCCTTTTATCACCCCAGAGTGAAATCGTGGAGGTTTCTCATTCCAGCACACTTAAGGGATGAGGATAATTTAGACTAAAAACCTTGAGAAAAAAAGCTAATACCTGTTCAACCAACTATTACTGTCAGACATCAGGCTATGGAAATTTTAAGGGGAGAAAGAGGTAAAAATCACTCATCATTAAAGCTCTGGCTGCTGAGCTTTTGCTCATACATTTTACCACTTTCACAACAGCTTCTTGGTCCCTTTAGTTTTGTCGTATTTCTTTCCAGACAGATTAAAGGCCCAGGTGACATTAAGTGACATGCAAGAAGTGACACAGAAAAAGAGATGCGTAGAAGATGAATCTGTAGCCTTGAAAATGAAGAGAAGAGGGGGAAGAAACTATAAGCTGTTGCTGCTCTACTCCATCTCCAGCCAACCTGCCCATGAACTCTTGTAAATCACAGATTGTACATGGAATATTGGGATTTCATGGCATTTGGGTCTCGGTAATACTCACTCCAAACTCCTGAGTGAGGCTCAGTGCTGGGTGTTAACCTTTCCAGCCAATGCATTGAGGATCCCTATTTTTTTACTTTTGATTTTGTTTTCTCTCATGCATCATCCATTCCCATCTCATCACCCACTCTGCCTTTTTTTTCCCTTTTAATTCTTGACTCCTTACTTTACTAACTACTGGAGCTACAATTTGCAGCGTGAACCAGCACTGGACCAGCTTGAGTATAAATCTGTATCCTCTACTGGGCAATCACAGAAACACCACCCAGGTCCCTTAGCTACACTCTATAAACCGCAGCTCTGCATCATGTTGGACCCTCCTCCAACAGGGCAGAAACTGCTTGCATTGTTGGCTCTGGAATAACTGTACTCCAGAAAACTACACCCACCTTTTTTTACACCCCTCTATACCTCTGATTACCACCTTTACACAAGCACCTCTTATTTCTAGCGCAGAGAGAGAACCACTTCTCTTTCCCCTGCATTGCCCTCATGCTGCAACTTTCCTAAGCAATCCCAGGCCTATTAGGGTATTTTCTCGTTCTCCATTTGCTGTGATGCCAAGCAAACAAGAGAACTGTTGGAGGAATCTGGGGATTTAGGGGACCAGATAGACAACTTTATGCCTATTATAGAAACATCTTTCATTTTATTAGTTTATACAGGATTTTAATGGGAAATGGTCCTGAGACATATAAGAATTATAGTAGCCCATCAAGAGGTTTTAGTTCTCCTTATTGCCATTTGTCATAAAATCTGACAAGAAATTCACAGCCATCCTTTTTCTGTGTGTTGGTTTGTTATGCAGTCCTTTTTTCCATCTGCTATCATTCCTCTATCCCTGTTGCTCCCTAAAGTGCAAGGTAGGCATGTGAGTAAAAACCCTGCTTCTCAGAGACCCTGCATGTCTCAGGCCACCTCCATAACTGCTGCTGGGATTTGTGGATACTCTGTCTGAACCAAGAGTGTCTGCACAGCTCACAAAGACCAACCAAAACACCACAAATCAAAGCAAACCCAAGGTTGGTATTTTCACTCCAACTTGAGACACTGATGTCAATATATATTCCTGTATGTTCAGGAAAAGAGAATACTCCAAATCCTTCTAAAAATCAGTCCAAGGTACTGGGCAGCCTTTAAGCTTCCATCATCTCATAAACAGAAGTTCATATTATTCACATAAATGTTTTGAAGAGGAAAAGTTGCCCGCTGGGAAAAGTGTAAATTGTCCCAGTCACAAGGGGAGGGGGGGGAAAAAATGGTTCTTTATTCTTTCCAGCTACTTTATTGCTACTTTTTAAGGTCTCTGTTTTGTCTTTCAGATATGGAAAAATAATCTAGAAGAGAGGTGTCAATCCAGTGCAACACGCACACTGTAACAGAAAGCAAGGATTATTTTTGCAGAACTTCTCCCAGTTCCAGTGCAAAGCGACTTTCAAGAGTTTTAATGTGAAGCAGGAATAGTATTTCACATGGCATTTGTTTTGCATTTATAGTAGTGGGACTGAAGGAAACATTTGAGTTCAGGACCAGCTGCAGGGCTCAACTCTGCAACTCTCTGTTCAGACTTAAAAAACATCAGAACTTCATCTCCCTTCACCAAACTTCCATTTCTTCTCCCTGTCAACATTTTTTAGGGTTTTAAGTGACAAGGTCATCTTGTGATAGTGAAGCAGAAACACTTTAAGACTTAAACAGTTACTTATTCCTCTCTGATATCTTTATTTTTTTCAATGCTGACATCATTAATATATTTAGCAAGAGACAAAGACAGAAAAAAAGGGGGGACAATAGTTTGTCAGTTTATTTTGGGCCTTACCAGAAACCTTAATAGCACAGGCATGACAACAACATCAGGCTAGACATGTCTGGGTCAATACATTTGCCAGGACAAAAATGCAAAGGCAGCACAAAATAAAAGATCAATCCTAAACAAAAGCCTTTCAGCATTAATCATCGCGGGTGCAATACAAGCAAGTCCTCCAGCTCCCCACAAAGGTGGGGACCATTTGTCCCAGAGGATAAAAACCACAGAGATGGGCACCTGTTGTGCTGGGAACATCAGAAGAGCAACCAGAATCCATGCACAGGTCCACAACAAGCCCAGAGGTTCAAACATTCATTTTGTCCCAACACACCCTCTTTTTCCTGGTCCTTATCCTCTAGAGACAAGCCCTTCAGAGGTGAAACAACAATTTCTGTGACACCATGTCCAGAAGCTCCTGTGAACAGGGCATAGTGGAAACTACTACAAACAGAGAAGCCTCCACTGAATCTGCAAACAGACTGTCAGAGACCAAGACCAGGCTCTTAAATACCTTGAAGTTCAGAAAATTTCATGTCCATGAACTGGGATTTGTACAGAACAGACTGAGCTGCCACATCCATCACGTGCTGCTGCTAACACACCCTACTCTTAGCTGGTGACATCCCTCACCTAACACCAGCTTCTAACAAGGGATTCTTAATGCCCGTGTGTGCTGACCAAACTCCTCGCTTGCGTTCAGGAGCACGGTTGCCAAAAACCAAGGATACTCTTTGTCCCTTCAACTGAAACACCTACTTTACACATAGACCTTATTTTTTCCTGCAAAGACAAGGCAGCCATCACATGCCTAGGCATGCTAATATAGCCAAGACATCAATATCTAAGTCTCTTTCTCAAGGTCTATTACGCTTTTCTAATGGTTTTACAGTAAGAGACAGACTTAATTCATTATTCTTCATGGCAACGCTGCAAGACATCCTTTTCCTTCTCTGGAACACAAAAATTTGCTCTCTGGATGAGTGCTTTAAGAAAGAGGCTGTCACAGCAAATAACTCAGCTAGGAGTGTGTTCTCCCCTGTCAATATGTGGTATTTCCAAACCAACCCTTTAGGAAGGGCCAAGAGAAAAAAAAAAAAAAATGCCCTGTAGATAGTTATACAGGAAGCAAAGAGAAATTTCACTCAAAAGTGGAGCTCACGTGATGGGTTGCAAATAAGGGGAAAAGTTTAAAAATAAACAAGAAAGAGAGAAGGGAGGCAGTGAAGGGTAGAGAGGGGAGAAGAGAACCTCAAGCCCTGACAAAAGACTTTCGTTCACCACATTTGCTTTGAATAATGTGCTGCACAAAAGCAAAGCTAAATCCTCCACCTGTTTAGTTTCCAGAAACAAAGAATTCCTCAACAGAATCTTTTTCTGCCTCTGCAAAACCTTAAAAGCAAAGGATCTAATGACAGGGAGACGAAAATCCAGTTTCTCTAGCATTTTTTTCATTATGAATGGGCCTTTTTATTGATCTCTCAGAGAACTGAGAGGCTGGCTTTCCAACCTCTGCTGCAGTATAATTATCTGCGGTGTTTAATGCTAGCAGAGTCCCGCTACACGCTGCATTTTGTTGTTTTATTGACGGGTTTTAATTATCCAGGTGCTAGAGCTGTCAGATAGGCTGCTTCTTACGTGATCAAACTAATACGAGGAGAGGCAGAGCACTCTAATTGCAGCCTCACCAAAAGCACCTTTGTGGAGATATGCCAACAAGATACACTTAAACTGCCGAGGTTATTGTAAAATCTTACAAGGTTTGATGGGAAGAAAAAGAGTACTCTTTCTACAGCCTCAACCTATTTCATTCCCCTGATTATTGTTTTATATTGAGCAAAGCAAAACTGAAGAAAAACAAACCACCAAAGCCACACCAAAACCACAGCCAGCCAAACTGCAGAGCCAAACCAAATCTGAACCATAAAGGTCACCAAAGGGACTACCTTGATACGTTATGGAGAGCCTGGGAGCAAGAAGGGAAACAAAGTCCTGGATATAATTTAAACACCAGTTTTATGAAGGAAAAAAGAAAATGTAATTGCACTGTTTCAACTCATTGATAAGGCACTTAAAATTTAACAAGAGGCATTTAACAGCAAGTTCACAAGACTGAAGAGTTTTAATGGAAATTTGGAGCACCGATGAACATGGTGTGTCTGCTGAGCTGCAAGGGACTCCCCAGGTCAGTAACCTGAGGTCTAGGGCAGGACCTGCCCAGCAGGTATGATGTGACTTGTCATCAAACTCCAAATAAGGGTCCCCTCAAGAAATGAAAGCTTTTTCCTCTGTGCTTAGTCGTATAATGTCTCTTATATTTTACAGTTTCCTTGAATTTCTTTTGCCCCATCCCTTTCCAATTAGCACAGTGAGAGGAGCTGAAATCCCCAAAGGCAATGAATGTGTCCTGCAACAGGAGAACCTGCCAAGTGGCCTGTGCTATTATGCCTGGGTACAGCATCCCCACAGCAACAGGAAACCTGGACGCAAGCCTGGCAAAAGAAACACTCATCCTTAGAACAAGAACAACAAAACAACAATCTGCCCAAACCACTGGGTATATTTGGACAAAAAGTCTGGGTCACCATGGAAAACAGATCTGCACTGAGCACATCTCACAGTGTTGCTCCAGCTGCAAGGAGCTGAGGACACAAGCCAGGCCAGGTTTGCAACGTAGGCTAACATTACTGGATGGTCCACAGGGCTAAACACCAAACCAGGCAAGCCTAAAGGCTGTAAAGCTCATCTTTTAAAGAACTACATCTGCCCTTTTACAGGTACTCTACTTCTCTCCAACTCCATAAACTTCTGTAGCAGCCTAATAAAAAACCACTTTACAAAACACTGACAGGGTATCTGGAGAGGAGAGTAAACACCTAAAACAAACCAACCAATAAAACGCTCATCAGTTTAGCCAGACTTAACACTAGTTAAAATAACTGTGAACAGAAAACAATCTGGTTTTTAATTTGGGCTAGGAGGTCAAATTAAAGGCTAGAGGAGGTCTGGGCTGAATTTCAGCTGGGGCTCCACATTACTTTGTCTTCATTGCCATTTTAACACAAGTCAACGTGAGTTAATGCCCATTTTTTCTTCTTTAGTGCAGTTACCCAGGGCTGAGATAGCCAGAACCAGCTGCAATTGATTATTTTCTCTGCAACAGCTCTGAAGAGTGTTCAGACCCTCAGTCTACAATTACCTACCTATCCACTGAGTCTGCAGCACAAGGAGCCAATGTTCTGCCAGACACCAAGGTGCTGCAGCCCTGTAAGCACAGGAAGGAATGAATCTGCTGCTCAGCACTGGCTTAGCAGAAAGCAAATCAGAACAGGAACATTTAGAAACATTTTAATACATCAGCAGAAAAAAAAAAATAATTCCACCCTGTTTTTAAAAGAAAATCTGGTATTATCTCCAGTGCATTCCCCCTCGCTAATTGCCACATTTTCTCAAAGTACAAGGAATTATGCAGCCTGTAATAACAACTGCAATGCTGCCATTTACAGTCAGCACCCAATACTCCCATCCCAGCCTCTCAACAATTCCTGCAGAAGATAAAACTGAAATTAGAGAACATTGTCTCTAAACCAGCTGAAGTAATCTGTATGCAAGGGCTGGTAGGTTTAACAAATTAGCCTTTCACCTCTGCAAATAGGGTTAAAGAAAGGTTTGGGGCCAAAATAATTTGTACTGCACTCCATTTCAAATCTGACAGAATAACGGAATGAAACAAAAATGAGTATGTCCAAACAGCATGGGAGGTCAGGGCTGGGCAACTCTCCGATGAACTCAAGAGCGAACCAAAGCACCCAGGCAGTACTGTTTCTATAACCCAGAGCAACCTCTCTCTTCATCACTCTTGCCAGTGGCATGATACCGAGGTGATTTTTAAGTAAAGGTCCATAGATTTTAGTTAGGATGGCACTCATCCCTCAGCCTCTTGTGAGGGGCAGGGAGGAGGAGGGGGGTAAGCTTCCTGACCAAGCGAAACATGGGATCAACATATGACAGGTTGTGCCTTTAGCATCAAGGCTGAAGCAGTTCAGACAAAAAGATAATATTAGTGAGTAATCAAATAGCCTGTCACAGTCATATGCTATTAATACAGCATCTATTAATGGCGCCTGATTTTGTACAACACCTCGTGCAAAGGAGACTTGGCCCCTGTCTTTGTCTCAGGCATTAACGCAATACAAATAATAATCAGAAACAAACAAAACTTCCTAGAAAAATAATCCTGAAATGAACCAAATATGTTTTTGATATTTAAAAGCGGTTTTTTTAATAAATTTTATTCCAACATAACCAATGCTGTCTCTTTGATCTTCAGCCCAAAGCTTGAAGAAAGGCAGTCTGCACTTTGATTCTAAGCTTCAGAGAAAACACAGCGTCACAAAACCTTCCCAGCTCAGCACTGCCCAACCAAAGCATATTCAGAAGTAGGTGGTAAGGGAAAAAAATGTGTCTAATGTTAAATTTATCACTTGAAATCACCATTGTGAAGTTCTTCAAAACGTCTAAACACAGTGCCAAACTTTTTGTGGCTGCATGCAGCAACATTGGTGGGGATTAAAGGAAGGATTTTTGGAAACATCTGTCCAGCAGCTCCAGAGAGGGTTTCTCACTCTGTGCTCAGCACTCAGCTGGGGAAAGCCAGTGATCACACACCTCGACCCCTCCACCACCCCATTCCCTCCTCACTTGTCCTTCCTGGGACAGTTTCATCATTATCTATCTATCTATCTGTCTATCTATCATCAGTTACGTATGCCCACCAACTCTTCTCCTGACTTGCCGTTATCTGGTCACCACTCTGAAAAGGACACTACTTGCTAATTACGTGCCTTATCTGCCTTTAAAATATACGGTTAAATACCACACAGAATTGGCTAAAAATACTACTCTGAGAAAAAGTCTCACAGGAAAAGGGAGTCTGAATATCTGTGGGACAACAACTGGTATGAACAGAGTAACTGGTATGAACAGAGGGCATCTGCAAAATCTCAAGTATTCTTTGTGAAGATGTGGAATGATTCGTTAGGAAAGGATTGGTTGTTTCATACTATAGAGCCCGCCTGATGCTGTACTCAGAGAATTAAACTCTGGCTGTAAGACAGCTTCCTTTGACAAAGCTAAACTCAAAGGCCAAGTTTTCCAGAAAGTCTCTGCCTCTCACCAGGGCTGCATTTTTCCAAAGAGCTTGATTCTTCTTAGAGGAGCCACAAAAAAGCCCAGCTGTTCGAGCATGGCCTGGGACTCCTCGATTCTTATGGAGAGCAGTTGAAGCTGATGGCTATTAAGTATTTTTCAGGCAGCAGGCTGTGTCAT
Organism: Acropternis orthonyx; assembly: GCA_035583155.1. Classification (NCBI taxonomy): domain Eukaryota; kingdom Metazoa; phylum Chordata; class Aves; order Passeriformes; family Rhinocryptidae; genus Acropternis; species Acropternis orthonyx. The sequence continues at coordinate 17,973,800 of JAWWEU010000125.1, read as the reverse complement.
GGAGTGCCTAACCACTTTGGTAATTCAACCCAGATAGTTCTGAGGAAAAAAAAAAAAAAAACAAAGAAAAAAGTCTGCACAGGACTGTATGAGAGTATTAGGTGGGGCAAAAACTGGGAAATTCACATTCCAGAGCATGGAGTATGTCTCTGGCAAGTCAGCTTTAAAATATGTGACTGATGCTGCTCAGACATAGTAGCTGAAGTCCAGGGAGATGGATGAAAGGGTAAAGATGCAGGATAAATTCATCAGATGTCTCCACAAATCATTTCTATAGTTAACATTTGTTCTCTGCTTTTCATTACTTACATTTCTAAAGCCACTGGGTGCCTTGCTGCAGTGGAACTAATAAAAAGGAAGATAAATTTTAACATCCCTTTTTGAAACATCTTAAAATGATCTAGCTTTCTTTCAAATGTTAATGGCAAGCATTACAAGAAACACAATGTCTCAAAACAATTCACTGGGGCTGGAAGCGAAAGCAGAGTCCCACTGTAGCCTGGAAATTCACAGTCCTGGTTACCACTCCAACCAGTACAAAAGATCTTATTTCTGGACCTAATGTTTTTGCAGTCTTAACTTTGTCACCAAAACCAGCCACTGCTTTGCACAGACTATCTGACTTAGGGGCGAAATTCCATACTGGAGGAGAGAAGGAAATATTTTTGGAGATTGGCAGTTTGGAAAAGAATCTGAGCTGCCTGACAGCTGTTCGGAGACATGGAATGCCAGAGGGGTCCCAGCAGAGCATACAGTATTACACACACGCACACGTACAGAAAATCATTAAAGTTTCTGTCTCTAAAGTTTCACATTTAATGAAACAAAGCAAGGGAGATATCTGGAGAATTCCTGGGTTATATTAACAGCTAATGATATTCCATTTGCCAAGAGCACACCCTGGGAAGCTCACTAGTGGTGATGGGGGGACCCACAATATCACCAGGGTGTCCAAGCAGTGTGGAGAGGGGGAGCAGGGAAAGCTGTCTTTCCTTTTCTCCCTGCCATGTCCCTGGGGGATCAGGAATCAAGTGAAGAGCCTGCTGTTGCATGGCTGGAGTTGTTCTACAACAGAAGCAAGGACCTTTATAACAGAGTTTAATCCACTGCAGGTTAAACAAAACGAATGACTGCACAAGTGAACAATTAAAGAGCATTCCACAGCCAGCCCTGGAAGAGCCTCACCATTGATTAATTAGGTTCAAAGGGCCAAGGCTAACCTAATAGTCCCCTGAAAAACAGACCACTTAGCCCCTTCTCAAAAAGACAAAAAAAATTTAAAAAAAATAAATCAGCATTCTTATTTAACACTTGAGCATTAAACAGCTGCTAAAGCACTGAAACAATTACTAGGGACTGACCTACATTCAGCTGTATTGTTTTATTACATTCAGGAGAAACTTAATTAAGCTTCTGTTACTTAATAAAAGCAAATAAAATTCTCCATTTTATGACAGGGAGCTGCACTGTTACTGCAATGTGAAGCTTTCAAATTTGGCAGTGGGGTTTCCCAAGAGAGCCCAGCTCCCACTATCACATTCCTCCTCACTTGCCTTTGAGGGATAAGAAGATGCAGGATATTTTCATTCATTAATGCTCCCTGGAGATGCACTAGCTCACTCTGCTAGCTACCACCAAGGTGGAGAGGACCACAGCATCTGATACGTGCCCTGTTATCTTATGAGACCTACTCTCCCTGTGCAATATGGTCTACTCCCAACCACACCATGGGTTAGGTCATGAGTACTTAAGTGTTGCCAGGAGGAAGGCATCAAATATTTATTTTTCCACAAGAAACAAAAAAGCAACCTTTTCCTGGGGCAGGGGAGGGGGGAAAAGTCACTCTGCTGGCCTTATAGTTGCTCCTCCCCACAGACACAATCCACACCCTCATGCATTCAGTGGGTGAACCGTCATGGACAGGCACCACTGACCATTATCAGGGGCAGAGCTGGGGAGCGGGAGCATACAATTAAGGATACTCCTGTACTAAGAAAATACATAAGAGTTTCACCAGTTCATGTCACCAAAGAGACTCCCTGAACCATTCAACCCAAAGTCTGCCTTGAATATTAAGACCTTCAAAGATTGTTAAAGAATGATAAAAAGGACTATGCCATACATGTGACCCACGCTCAGGTACACTGATCCACTTTAACTGTTCCCAACTTCTCTACAGGGTTATCAGTCACATGCTACGTCCTCACCATCTTCCTCCCTAAAATGCTCATCGTGCCCTCCTCCTAGCTTCACGCAAAAGATACAGTTTTGGGGAGAAAATCTGTCCCCAGCCTTGTACAAGCAATGAAAGCAAGCACATGAACTGCAAACAGTCAGACAAAAATACTTACCAGCTGCCCAGACTCTCTGGACTTTCACCAAGCTAACTGCAGAAGCTAAGACAAACTTTGGTGAGGTCAGGGGAAAATTTCTTCCTCGTGAGAGAGAAACCCAAAAAGTGTCCCTTGCTCAGCAGAGGCCATGGCCCGGGCAGCTCTTCAGCACTGGTGCCATGACCCGAAAATGACTTCTGAACACATCAACTCTCACTGTTTCCCAGCCAAGGTTAACTTGCCAACTGGCTTTTAGTCATATTGAACTCTGTGCTGGATGTTTGTAACCCTGAAGTTGCTACCGGACATTTTGTCATGTTCAATTCCACACATGGCCTGTTGACATTTATATTTTTAAAGCTCCCTATTCTCTCAAGGAGACAAAGACATGGGTACAGAAGGGACAGAAGTGCACCAAGGAGCAATTCCCCCAGCCCCGTAATACAGGGGCCCTTGCATTAGCTCAGCAACTCACAGAAAGTAGCTGTTAACAATGCCATGACACCTCCCAGACTTCAAAATCACAGGAAGCTCTATAGTCTGCACACCATCAGGACCATTAGTGCCAAGCATACTAGTCTAACAATGCCTTGTTCCTCACAGCTATTTTTGTTCCTTCTCTCCATAGCTGTTCAGCACCACAGATTTTGTTCTGCGGATCTGAAAGAATTGGATTTAACTGCATCGATGGCTGTAAAGACTTCGTTACCCTTCTCTAGCAGAACATCGATACGGTGGTGAAGTCCACCCTCCTCTCTTTGCAAGGGGCTCCAGTTTTTCTGAATAGCTGAATATTTGGTAGGGGCTGGAAATGGCATCCTAGCTTTCTAGTGTATATGGGACTACTAGAATAAATATCAGATAGGCTCTGTTCCTGTCTGGCTTGGTGAGCATTTGACCAATTAACTCATAGGCAGAGAAGCAGTGGAAAAAATTACACACTCAGTCCCATGTAATTCCATTAAAATTACGGTGACTTAAAATCCTGCAATTCTTTGATAGTCCATATTTCAACCTGGCTGTATCGAGGAGCAGTGATGAACACTATCTCAGGTGCTGGAGAGTAAGCAGGGGTGAAGACATCTCAACTCCTCCTCCAGGGTTAACAAAACTCTCCACATCCTCACTACTGCTAACCCAGAAGGCAGCAAAATAAGAGGTGAGTGACAGCATTTTATTTCCTTTGTTAGTGTAAACAAAAATGGCTTGTTAAGACACAGGTGGCATCCAAATTCTTCCTTCCTTTTCTCAGTGCATCTATCAAAAATCAATTATTTTCTAAATGTTGAGAAGATGAGGCTTTTCCTCATCTGTACTTTTCACACCCTTTATCTTACTCCAGGCTTTTTGAGTGTCATGTATAAAAAGCCAATGATCCTCATTGTACTGAATTAGCCATTTCAGGCATATGGACGAGGCTGAGAAAGTTTAGTGCAAACAGATTGACAGGAAAACCCTAAAACGTTGACCAGCTAGGAAATTTCCTCTATCTCAACCAGCCTCATCCCATCTGTCCCACGCAACCACGCAGCCTGGGAAAAAGACACTTCAGTTTTCCAGCTAACAGTGATCCACCTGCTACTGCCACGGGCTGGGGCTTGATCCTGCAGCCTCTGCCTTTACAAATACTCTGACAACCCTCTCAGAAGGCCAGCAAGCCTCATCTCACTTACTCTGACACGACTGAGAAAATAAATAATGCTATTTATGCACTGCACACCATTTGTCAACCCATTTGTCATTTCTGATCTTTCATTGCTCATGCAGTAAAACTATGTGGGGATTTTATTCAAACCTCCCTTGCAGGTGTGATGAATGCTTTATTTATGCAGCAGCATTTCATCTCATGGAACCATTACTATGCATACACAGCCTTTAAGTCTCTGTGTGGTATATGTAGAAGGTGTAAAGAGAGATGAAAACTGGAGGCAGCACTGTAATTAAAGCCACAGGGGGAATCATGGATTGCTCAGCTAAAACTGGAATGTGCATGCCAGGGAAAACATACCACTTTAGAGGAAGCATTCACTCCCCATCATCAGGCAAGGGGAAAATCATTTACCGGTTCCCAAAGTCCTCCTTAAAGGTCAGCCTGACACTGTCAATCCCCACTCGGCTTATCAGAGAACCCACAACATCAGCAACTGCTCTGCCTAGGGAGTATATTATTCCCCAGGCAAATCATCTCCCATTGACTCGCCCAGTCACAATTTCGGTCTATGTCCGAAACACCCGGAATCCAGACGCTACTACAAACAACCACAGCCGAACGAGCCATGAATAAATTCCCTTGGGTGGTGTCTTCCAGTGGCCAGAAGCCCAGACAGGGAGTGGTGAAGGAGTCTCTACTGTGATTTCTGCTGCAAGGCACAGCAACCTTGCAGGACACATCTCAGCTCTTCTGCAAAACTGGAAGCATTACACTGACCTGTCTGCAAGATCTCTTGATAACCACAGATGAAAAAAAACATACCACTTTTATAACTATTTTCTGGCACAGAAAATCTGCTACACAAGCCTGCTGAGATCTGCACGGCCTCTTCTGGAAGTAAATGATTGTTACAACAAAGGGCATCAGAATCTCTCCCCTGTTTGCACCACAGTCACCACAGCAAGGCTTGAGTCGCATTCACTCATGCCATGGAGCACACCAAATGCTTCCCTGGCTTACAGGGGTTTCTTCACAACCATTTGACTCAAGTAGATCTGCAGTAAAAAGAGTACTGGATCAGCCCTGAACTAATCCCTTTGTTTCTTGGAAGGAACTTCCTTGGCAGTTTTTACCACAGGAGAAAAATCTCATCAAATCCAGTATGATCTCCCTGTCAGTTCCTGTTGCTTCAGATAAATCTGCAAGATCTACCATTAATTCTCATGTTTTTTGAGGGTGTGGGGTAAAGAAAAGGTGAGAGAAACAGCTATAGACTGATTTCAGATACCTTCATATCAAACCGCTCCTTCCTCCACTTTCTTTTTAAATTTTGAAGGGGTGGGTGGGATTCATACAAAACTGTGTAAATAGACATCAGACTCATGTTTATTGCCTAAGCAATAAAAGATTAGAATTGACAAATGGAGAGGTTTTTGGAGACACAGATGCTACAATCATTTTAATATAATTTGGATTTCCAAATCAGTAATTACTCTATCACATATTTATAATTTTGTAGATGCTACTAGAAATGCTGATGTCTTTTTCTATGCATAGTAATGAGCAACAACAAGGGCTGTTAATATAAAGCCTGTAATGTTTGTATTCATATGTAAATAGGTTATGTAAACGTTTTAGACATTTCTCACTAAAACACTGAGTTCTACTCTAAGTGGCTCCATTCCTAAACTAGAAAATCGCACTCTGCATAGAAATTGTTTACTAGTCTGTCAGCAAAGCTGCCAAAGCAGTGAGCTGAATTTTATAGGGGGATTTTCATCTCCCCATTAGACACGATAACGCAGTAACTGACAACCTATAAATGCCCAGACAGATATGCAGGTTGTTATTTAGAAATTTGCTTGTATGTGATGTTACGCATATTCAGCAGATGTGCACCTTCTGCATATTCTTATGCACAAGCACAGGCACTGGTTTTGGACACTAAAGAAATACAGTAGTGTTTGATTTAATTAAACCAATTTAGTTAAGCCGATACAAACTCTGGTTAAGAGCAACAGAATCAGTTTAGTTTCGCCTTCTCCTAATTGACTTATGATGAAACTGAGTAAGGTACATTAAAACACCAACATGTGTCTCCAAGCAAGAGTAAATTACACAAATTTAAACCCACAACTTCAAGTGATGCTAGAGATGGAAGAGAAAAAGGAAAAGGGAAGTGGGATAAAATGCTCCAGGGCAACCCTTTTCACTGTAGGATGTTAACATTTTTCATCCCTTCCCCTCAGTTTGTGTTTGTTCCATTTGGTGCACAGAGAGAATGGGGGAGTAGCCCTTGGGGCTTACACAGGCCATTTCTAATTCAGCTGGAGCATGGATACACCACCATGGTACTGTCCTTTACAGGACCAAAGCAAACGCCTGGGTTTCTCTCCTCTTTGAACTTCAGTGATATCTGTTTTCAACTGTGTAATGCAGAGGATCACATCTTGAGACATTTTCCTTGGTATTTCTAACAAACTATATCCAGCCTCATCCCTTTCTCTTCTTCTTGAATGTATATATTTGCAAAGATGACTTAGTGCCTGTAATGGCTTTGGAAAGACAGCTCAGAGACTCCCATGGCTCCAGTACAGCATATGAGTAACTCCTATTTGTAGAGGAGACAATAGATGTTTTCTCTTCATCAGCAAAAATGAAATGGAAATGACAACAAGGAAGCAAACATCCTGCTGTTTTTCCAGCAACTTTCAGCATCTTCTGCTATCTAGGGACAGTATTTTCAAGATCCTTTCAGTCCTTTGTTTTTGATGAGGCTGTCAAACACTGCCAGGGCAGCTACTGGTGTTTTGACCTTGCTCTCTTCTGCCTTTCCTGCTCCTCCTTCACCCTTGCTTTCACTTTGCTTTACTTTGAAGCACTCTCTCACCACTCCTGGAATGGCATTAACACCTAAATTGCCAAGGTATATTCACATCTCACACAATCGTGGCTTTAGTCATCCTGCCCTCTTAACCACTGCCTTTCAGTAAAGCAAAGTAACATCAGTCCTGCCACAAAACAACAGGGAGAGGAGAGAAAAGCTCGACATCCATACCCAAGTAGTTGAATTAATGTCATTTCCCCAGTGAGCCGCAGTGATATGGGATGACCTGTGACAAACAAGGCAGTTTCCACTGGAAATTGGGGGCAGGTAAAGGCAGATAGCTCTACAGAAGAAGCATAATAATTTATCCAGGACACAAGTGTAGACTCCATTATGCCTCTGCCAAGAACAGTTACTCACATGAGTAAAATTAACAGGACTACAGACCAGTTGAGTAAATCCATGCCCACTTTTTTTCCAAGGACAGAAATTCATGCCAGCAAGGCTCTGTTTGTACAGTGGAATTGCAATATCGATTTCAGCAGTTATTCCAGTCCCCCAGTGCAGAAACACTGAAGTGAATCAAACCCATTGTGGTTTTGCCCCTTTGATCATCTTTGTGCAAGGGAGTATCAAGATGCCCAGTGCTAAGGAACTCAGTCATAGGCTGCTTTAAATTTTTATTCCCATTCCTTTTCAATGTGATAAATGGTCAGCACTTTCTTGTGATGATGTGTTATAACATGGGTTGCATCTAAGAAAAACACAGGAGTGAAAGTCGTTTTGCCTGTTCACCTGGAACTTGTTACAGCAAATGAAATAGCAGACAAGCACTCACAGCAAAATGAAAGCTCTTTGCTCCTGTTTGGTGAACCTTCAGCCATAAATTTTAGGAGGAAAAAGTAAATTATGCGCCACATGGCACATTTGCTCAGCAGCACTGGTGGTCTGACATCACTATGTCACTTAAATATAGCTGTACGCTGATCAAATCCAATCAGATTTCTCATTACATAACCCTTTCCAACAAGGATGATTATTTTTTACTGAATCAGTCCAAGAGACCCTCACTGGGGGACCAAATTCCCCCCTTGGTTTTGAAACGTAATCCCCGACCTGAGGAGTTCACAGTCTAGAGTTTGCAGACTTTGCCGTAGTCTTGATGCTCAAAGTAATGCCCTGAAATCAGGGAAGCATACAGGACCCTTGTGCTATCTGAGAGAGGGGACCTTGTCTGAAGAAGCCAGCCACTGTCCAAGGTCTGCACAGGGAGCAAAGTTCGTACACTACTTTAACTGTTTCTGTTAAAAATATCACAAATGATCTTGCTTAGTACTTGTATTTAATAAAAACAATGCCTGCTTCATCAAAATCTCTTTTTGGCCATATCCAAACTGAATCAACCCCACAATGTCATGAAGTAAATGAGGCTGATGAGAGGTCTTGTTGCTGGCAGAGCTTTCCTTACCCTCTGTAAGGCCAGCTATCCTGGCAAAACAAATTACTTACTAAGAGGTCTGTGCTAAAATTATGAGTCCTAGTGGTATGGCAATACTTCTTCCCATGCTCTTAACCAACTGCATTGGCAAAACATTCAGTGCAGACCAGTCCGCAGCAGCGTCCACTGGTGTTTTCAAAGGCTTCCCCCTCATGTCAGGAAAATCCTACTCAGACTTTGACTCCTGTGGTGCCAATACACCCTTAAACATCTGCTCTTAAGACAATCCCTCCACATTACTTCACAGCATAATTACAAAGGCACAAAGCTGGAGTATCCCTCACCATCCACTCCAAATCCTCTCTCACACCGCCTGCCTCTTCCTGTATTTCCCTCCATTTCAGGAAAATCCTGATTACAGCAACAAAAATGGAATTGGACGGCTTTTTTCAGGTGCAGCCTGAACATCATCAACACCCAGAGCACTTATATTTGTCAAGGCCTCTGCTTGATTTTTTTTTTTTTGCTTGTTCTTTTGATGTTAAACAAGTAACAAAAAGGTTTGTAACTATTTCACCAATTAAAAAAACCTTACAGTGGTCTTCTGCACAAGATTCTAAAGAAACTCTGTTCTCTCCCTCATAGATATTGCTGTTACGCTTTCTTCCATATGACACTCTGCTCCAAAATATGTTTAGGTCCCTACTGAATGATCCTATATCCACTTGTCTGTGGGTGGAAGAGAAAACATGAGCAAAAACTGAAGCAAGAAAAGGTTCTTACTTTTGTACCCCAATTCACAGGACTGCAAGGAATATTGGTCAAATCTTCTGTTTAATCAAAGAATTTTAATCAAACTGCAGTTCTAGAAACCACAGGCTAACATGACCAAATTATAAGACTAGTTAAACCACTCAAATAATCTGTAGCTCATCTGTCATCAGCTCCTATGTATGCCAGAGGTTTGAGATTATGTTATCTTGCATATTTAGTGAGCTGGATCCTTAGCAGGTCTCAGTCAATACAGATGTCACAGAGCTAACCACTCATCCCTGATGAATGCAGAGCTATTACCTCCAAATGCTGAGCTGCTTCAGTCTCCACATTTCTTCAGACACTCACATGCATCCACAGGAACAACCACTGTGTTGTTTCTTATCAATGCAGTTAAAAATAGTTGTCACAGTCAAATATTTTTGAGGTGCTGTTTTCCTTCGGAAAATGATGAACTGTTGAATCAAAATGTTGTGTGGGAACATGTTGATTTACACTGTCATTCAGGAAAAAAACTTTATAGTTTAAAATGTATTTTATGTATTCCTATTAGAATTAATTACATAGCTTTGAAAAGCAAAATACTCTGATTCAACAAAAACATTTCTTTACAGAAAGTCAGTTTTCTGGACAATTTATAAATGTTTGATCTTGCATTGATTCAGAGTTGTTTTACATTGCCAGTGCAATGGCAGAATCCTGTAGAACAGAGCAGGTAACTCCCAGAGTTCTGTTTCTTCACATCTTTTAATATATAGTTAATATTTTAATATATAGTTGGTTTCCAGCAGCTGAGAGTGCTCTCAGCAAATGCCAAGTAATGTAGCCATCTTTCACCACCTTACAAGCTACCTCAAACAGATGTGGGATTACCATATGTTTCCTCAGAATATGTGCCTATATATTTTTTAGAGTTACTGCACAGCCACTGATCTTCACCAACTCACTGGCCAGCCAAATCCCTTCCTTGGTCCTCAATTCTAGACACTCCCAAAATTTCAAAAGACTGGCTGAGCAGATTTGCAGGCATTAAAATGCAAAAACAAGCGCACACGAGACATTGATTGCACTGCAGCCTAGGATGAACTACTCAGCCAGAGACAATCCAAGCCCTTTGCAGGAAGCAGGCTCATGAGAAAGGATTCAGGACTTCAGGTTGGTCCAACTGCATCATACTGCATCATAAGCTTCAGGGCATTGTTTACAGTACAAGAAAGGCCCTCTGTCAAAGAACCTGCAGGAAAATCTGTGAGAAAAGGTAAAGTACAGTTGTTGAGCAGGGAATCCTAGATGATGTTATTAGAAAAAAAAAAAAAAAAAGTCTAAGTGATGTTCCCCAAAAGGTAGTTCCCAAAACTGGCAAAGGAGGTTTGGAAAACGGAGAAGTGGCCGCTGGACAGGTGAGAAAATTACCGAGGCCATTTTCCCTACACCATTAAAAGCAAGAACAGAAGATTAAAATCTACAAAACAACGAGATGCCCCCTTTGGGATGTCAGAGGGCTGCAGCAGCCACAAGAAAACAAGGAAATCTTTATTCTTTTGTCTAAAACTGTACTCATAATCAATCAGATTTTAGCTCATACCTCCAAACATCAAGACTGCGAATCAGTGGTGAAACCAAAGCATAACCATAGGCAAACTGTTAACTTTTTATGAATGAGGGCTGCAACTCTTTGCTTACAAAGGTAGTCATTTTGCATTTTTGTCTCAAATTTATCCTTCAGTCACCCTTGTGAAATGGAAATTTGCTGCCAGGACCAATTTATTATCTAATATGTTGCAACAGCTACTGCTGCTTATTACGAGATGCTACAGTAATGTTTACTCAGCCGTTCAAGAAGAGCAATTTCACTTCTTACCTTAGACTGTTTCTTTAGGTACACACTGACACTGCTGCCACCCAGCATCAACTTAAAAATCACACATTAGAAACACAAGCTTCCACCTCTTTTGTCCCTGTGTTTTATCACTGAGGATCAGATAAATCAAAGAAATTATTTTTTTCCTTTCTTCTGCTTTTAAACATACACTACTGTATGTTGTTTCTACTTGGGTCGAGAGATGGCTATATAATACATTTTGCTTTTGCAGACTTGGGAAGGAATTTAATCAGTACATGAATGAGGCTTAAAGAAACAGAAAGCTTCCTAATGCAAATGCAGCTGTGACTGATAAGAAGGACAATGGATAGAAATCCTTGACTTGATTAACTTAGTGACCTAGAAAGAGGGATGTGTCTCATTCCAGCAGGGCAGAACAGAGAAACACTCATTAACTGTTCCTTTCGGCTGAAAGGATCCGCAGCACTCACTTCCGCACCCAAAGGAGCCATTCACCAGAAACTTGGACACACTAGGGAAGCCTTTCTTTCAGTTTCTGGCTGTACAAAGTCGAACAGAGGTACAGGCTTCACATAAATAAGTGTCTTTCTCTCTCCTCCTCTCCCTCTCGCGCTCCCTGCTTTGGCTTTTCAGAGGGTTCAGCTGGTCCTAAACCACATACAGTAAGAAAGATTATTTCAAAAGGACTTGATTCACTTTGATGTGTTGTTTTGTTTTAATGGGATGACTTTTCTAAGGACACATGAAAACTCTTAACTATTTCATATCTGCACATGCACTGTGTATATCTGCATGGTAATTGTATGGGAAGGAGAGCAGAACTCAGCAAGACCTCTAAAAATATTTTGGATATTTCTTACACCTTCAAAGCCCTGTGGACAGCAGCTAATTAAATCTCTCAACACTGTTCCACTACGGGTGGGTTAAGAGTAGTTATCTCTGTTTTGCAGATGGAAGGAGAGAAACAACATGACATGCTGCAGAATTCAGAGGCTACAGCCATTTTCTTCTCCAACTCACAGCTCTAAGTGCACACCCTAAAACCCCACAGAGAAGCCCAGTTGCACAAGAAGAAGGGGTCACAGACTGCCCTGGGGGAGTTCAGGCAGAGAGAGAGGACATGAACCCAGAACCAGTCTCCTAACCCCAAGGATTCGTGCCACACAGTAACAATGCTGAACAGCACTGACATTTTTACACAGAGAAGAAACAGAGCACAGAGGTCTCATAAAGAATCAATTAGATATTGCAAGAGAATGCAAAGTAAAGATGGGGGAGACATACAGAATATCAAATAGAGAGGAGAAATGCAGGAGCAGTTTTTCCTAGGGCTGGCTCACATCTCCGCTCAAGCTATCACAGGGCTGATTGGCACACAGGAGGATGGGAATCCAGAAGTGTAACACAGATGGAAATGAAGCCACATCATCTTTATTTAGCTATAGTGGTCCCATACCTCCAAATAACAGAGGTTTGGAAAATTAATTAACATTCTGAAAGGAAAGTCCAACTGCAAGAGCAGATTTCTAACTAGCTACTGATAGTGCCAGTAGGCTGCTTAAGAGTCAAGGTTGATTCTACCACACAGGGGTGCAGGCCCTGACTGAGAGAAAAGCAAACAAACCTGAACGCTGCTTACTACAGTGACTCATGGAAAACAGGCAAAAAAGAGCACATTAACAGTGGCCTATGAGATGGTGAGCTTGCAGCATAACTCCAGGGATCCTAAGCAGTGCTTCCTAAGAATTAAGACATTTATGTCTTAATGCCTGTGTGAGCATGACATGTTTCCTTGACTCATCTCAAAAGAACAATGCTCAAAAATAGCATACAATGTCATGAGAGCTTACCTGAGCCTCAGCCCTGCCTGGATAATATCAGCAAGCACAACTCACGCTTGGCTAAGGATTGCAGATAAGTGTATGGGGAAGGCAGCGGCAATGCCAGCACTCTTTAATGGATGGAGCTCTTCCACGGTCCTAATAGTATGAGAGTTAAATGTTTTTGATGATCAAAAGGGCAATAGAGATCTTCAAGAGTGTCACTGCTGTGTCTGATCTGAGAGAGCCAGCTTGTATTTCCACAGTAATTTTAACCACCCTGTTCCCACCAGCACTACCACCCTCTCCCCTCCAAATTCTTCTTCTCGTAATGGCAAGTCTAGTCTTTTGGGGGGTTCAAATTTCCCCCTGAAGCTTAAATGTATTTTTCCAACCATATCTGAATTCGAACAACATTCATAAAAAGTAAGGACATAGGAGAAATTTAATGGAGAACTCCAGTAGGAAATAATAAGAGTGAGGCAATAAAAGGTGGCAGCCACCAAGAAGCAGGGAGGCTGAAGACCACCTAAGCACAGCTCGGCACAGTTTGCAGGGAGGGAACATCTCAGCTGCTGGGCACGACAATGCACCAGGGGCAGAACAAGGTGTGCAAGGGAGTGGGCCAGCTCTGGGGAGCACAAAGCACACAAAAGGAAGCCGTGAGTTGTTCCGGCAGGGATAAAGCAATGGACCAAAAGTGGGAGGAGAGGGGGAAGCGGGAGGTGCCAACTGCTCCTGCCAGACTCTAAGGCTGGCACAGGGTGATTGATGGGGGACATGCGAGATGTATAAAGGAAAGGAACTGTGAGGAGAAGGAAGAACCAGCTAATTTAGCCACAAGCAACTAATACAGCCAAAATTGTGCTAGGGTCAGGAGCCAGACAAAAATTAGCAGCTTCAACTTGACAGGAAGATGTTCGGCAAATAGAAAAAGACAACCCAATTTCTTCACAAAAAGACCGTGGAAATGGAGGCTGTTGGGAGGAACACAAGGAACAGGTTTAAAAAAAAAAAAATCCAATCCAGAAGCAAAAAAAAACCAACAAAGGTGTAGGAAGAAAGGAGGTAATGAAGGAAACCTGATCTAGAAAGTGAGCAGGGAGTGGAGTGCCTGACACGCAGCTGGAAGGATGAGCTAGTCAGTGGCAAAAGAAAGCAAGGAGAGATTTATGAGTTTGGAACAAATCACAATTACAGATGGAATGAATAAAGCTTTCACCTAAAATCTAGTTCTTAATGCATCTCCCAGATAGTTTTGTGTGTGCCTGCTGATAAGGAGCTAGTTCAAAATAAAAGGAAACACAAACTTCTGAGTACTTTAAAATAACAATATGACCACCTTATCCTTCTGATAAGACTCCTGTGACTTGGACCCACCAGGTTCAAGCCAGGCAGGAGAGGCAGATCAGACCCTGGGAGGAACAAAGCTCTTATGCCAGGGAAGCAGCTGCCAAGGGCACATGGAGGTAAACATACAAACACAGTACCAGATATAGAATCTACAAAAAGTGGCCAGTACATAGTCACAATTAGGGGAACTAGGCCAGGCCTGATTAGTAAAGAAAAAG
>JAWWEU010000125.1:17929661-17959443 GCA_035583155.1 Acropternis orthonyx | reverse complement strand
AAAAAAAAGCTACAAATACAGCCTGAAACAAGGGAAGGGGCGGGGGGGGGGGGGGGAGGGCATTAGTGCCCAAAGGGAAGCTCAAATGCTGTTTAATTCAAAGTAAGTGACTGAAACATTACAGGAACCTCTCTAATCCCATCACTGACAACTTATTTTTCAGCCACCTTATCTGTTTGGCTGCTTTTTTTTTTAGCAGGAAGAGAGAAAAGATTTTTATTAATTGAATTAATAAAATCCCTTGTTGATGCCAGTCCATCCTGGGTGATAACAAATCCTTTCCAGATGGACTGTAATTTCCATTTAATCTTTTATTCCTCTACCCATCAGCAACCCACAGGGCATGAGAACACATTTCTGGCCATGTATGGCTTGCTGCTAAATCATCAGAGGTAACTGTAACAGCACACTAAATATTTTTACTCCATTTTGAGACCACATTCAAAGCCCATTTCCTGTAGTATCCACACATAGATGAAACAGTGAACTGGGCCCCAGGCTTCAGTCATATTTGTGAAAACCTCTCTTCCCAAAACTTATCCAATGATGTGGAGGATCTGCTAAGATTAAGTCTGATTCAAAAGCTGAAAGCTTAGATTTGAAGCTGCACTGCATGTTCAGGCTCTTCCCTAGCCCTCTACCAATACAAATCATGCTTTCGGTGCTGCTCAGAATAGCCATGAGGGTGAATGTGCACAGCTAAATTACCGACTGTGACTTCAGGAAACTGTATTAATAGCATGATCGAAATTTGCAGGAAGCAAGTGAGCAGCGCCATCCTTCTAATAACTAAAAGAAAGAAAAAAAGACTGGACAATCAAGAGCAGAAAATCCCATTTGAGTGCTGCAGCTCTATGTGTGCAGATCATTAATTAATCTTTTTGTACATCATGGGATTCTGCCCTTCAATTGAACCCTTAGCCAGCTCCAAAAAGGATCCTAGCAGTTCTCTTCCCTCTTTTCTGTCTCTTTTTCCTTGCTCCACACAAGGCAGCCACAATGAAGATCCCCCTGGTCAAAGGGGGTGAAAGCTCCTCGTAAGTCCATCATGGATAAGGAAAGGTGGAAGGTACAACAGAGACAACAGCTTTCCTCAGCTGTTTTTAAACAATACATCCTTCTATCTTCGCTAATGATTTCCTGCATCAACTTGAAAGAACAAGCTCCTTCTCTGTTCAGTGATAGTTAAGGGATTAAAACAGAATTCCCTCACTGTAAGCGACAGTCACATACAGTACAAACTCCTTAACCTGAATTAAGCCCAAAGAAAACATTTCTTTAGAAAGAAAGGATGAGTGGGAGGGGGAAATGCTGAAAAACTCTGTCAAAAAGGAATGTTAAAAAGCCACTCAGTTGTTGAAAACAAAGTAATAACAGCTTATTAATTTACAGGAGAGAACACGCTCTCAGACTTCAGCCCGAATGTCCAAGGGCTACAAAAGGACTTGGGAGTCCTGACGGCACGGCCTGGAGAGATAACCCCAGAGCAGCACAGGGGCTTGGTCAGGCTTCCCATCTTGGTCTCTCCAATACCATCAAAAGAGAAACACTCACCAAAATGACAAGAGAGGAGGGTGTCAAAAGCTGGTGCAAATACCTAGGAGAAAGGCATGAAGACTGTCTTAACCTTTCATTTTGCACACGCTGGCACTTTAGCACTGTACCTTTTGCAGCTGGGTCACTATGTGACAGGGGGCTGAAAAATGAAAAGGAACGTCCAGAACCACAAGCCCACATTAAGATGCACTTCATTAGGTCTAGGTTTCCAGGCAAAAAGAGAACAACTCCTTCTCAGGCAAGTCCAGCAAAGAAACCATCTCTTTCCACTTGGCATAACCATTTCAAAACAACTCCAGTTCCTTTAATTTACCTATGTTTAACTGTTGTGTTCACATAAAACCAAGTAACAGCAGCACTAAAAGCTACAATGAACTGCTATATTAAATGATTTTTGTCTCCTCTCTGTAGTGGTCACTCAACTCTGCAGTGAGCCAATTAAAACATGTTTATTGTAAGGATTAATAAAGAATAACGTTGGTAAAATAAATCAGGTTTCTTTTCCCTAATTATTTTTCTTGTTTCCTCAAATGATTTACCTGTGCTTATTGAAATATTCCTGAGTACATATAGGTAGAGAGTTAATGATTTTAATAGGAAAAAGGTTTCAACTACTATATTGAAATGTTAATCTCATCTGTATAAAATCACATTCCCAATAATAGAATTTAATTTTACTGAGCAATGTGTACAGGGATGTGCTAATACTAAGTTCCTAGTTTCAAGAATAACTCTGCGTGTCATACAGGCTATATATATCTAAAAATATATAAATGCACACATCTTTTTCAAAATACACTTTAAAAAATGCACACACATAAATACACATATATAATGCACAAACACACAGAATTAATGTAGAGGTATAGCATATATCCAAGAAGATGCCATCCAACAAATGGTGAGGATTCTGAGAATGACCAAAAACAGGATAATAGCACATTATAACACTTGCCCTTCACAAAGGTTTCCTAGAAATTTTGCGTGGATGACTGAGGGCTGCTGCTACATCTACTATGATGCAAGTGGGAGGTCTGGACACCTGGTAGAGCAGCTGAAGTTACTGTACGTCCAGAAATCTTGGCTGTGCATACTGTACAGGCACCAGTGAAACTGCACAACACAGCTAAAAAGGATCCAGTAATTTCCAAAAACTTTGGGTTTAAGGGGCAGGCAATGCGGCAACTTGTATCCATTTAAATGCTCCCATGAACAGAGCAACCAGCTTCTTTTCTGAGCAGGAAAGAATCAAGCAGAAAATCATGGATTTAAAGCTGGAAGATTCCTACATTGTATCACTGAAACACTGCTGTTAATATGCTGCAGTCAGAGACACCTTTAGATTCAAGGCAAGGAACTTGCTACATATACTGACATATATCTTTGTTTTCATTCAATCAGAAAAATAGCTCTTTGCTTAAAAAAGGAAAACAAAACTCAATACACCATCCATTAAAAAAAAATTAAAAATACAAATAAATTCTGATCCTAAGCATCTGAAGAGATTGTACCACGACCAAAATCCACCACAGATTTCTTAACTCTGGCAAAAGTCAGCTAAGAAAACTTCATCCCCATATTGTACATTCTGTGCAAAGTAGCTCTCATTTCCTTTCCTTTCTTCTTTGGCTGTCAAAATGAAGAACTGGGAAGCATTTACCCAAAGACTGGCAGAGTCTGTCAAAGATTTAGTAGCATAATTGATGGGAAATCTGGTGTGTTTAGACAGGACTGACTGACATCAGCCTCTACAACACAGCGTGCCAAAACTCTTATGCCATTACAAAATATGTCCAAAAAAAAGTAGTCCAAGTTCTGGCAGCTTATAACAGCAGCATGCTTGGATACAACCAAAAGCAGCTTCATCCAAAAGATACAGAACATGGATCTTCTCTGTGAACTATTAAAAATGGGTGTGTGGCCAGCAACATGTAAAAGATAAATGAAATGGAGACTATTAAACAATGGAGCTGTATGGGACAGTGGCATCATCATCACAAAAGAAAGGGGAAAACATCACATTCTTTGGGTGTGAAAAAAAAATGAGGAGCTACAATTAATAACAGTATAACTACCTATAAAGCTTTCCAACTACAGCGGATGCCAGATCATTAGTATTCCTGACTCAGACTTTGATGGTGAAGAGAAAACTGGAAGCTGAGAGCAGAGCAACAAGAAACAAAGAGATCAGGCTCAAACTGCAAGGTGAATTTAAATATGCAGTTCTTGCCCAATGGCAGTTTAGTCAAAAAACACAAAATACATCAGAAATATTGAACGAAGTATAACTCTCCACAAAGGCATCTGCGCACTGCTGTCTTGCATTGCATTGCAATTTGAGTTACTCAAGGTCTGATTACTAACTCTATTGACAAGTCCTCAGTGTTCAGAAGCTCAAACTAACTAGATATAACAATATGAATTAATATTATCACCAAATAGTAGGAAGGCTTCAAAATAAAGACTGTACTCACTAACACTGCTATGGGCAATGTATCAAATGTGCCATCAACAAATGCTTGCAATGCAACTGTTTAAAAATTTTAAGATTACATTTCCTGCAAGGCTCATTTCCTGTGATATATATGCAGGTTTAACATGAATGTTCAGCTTTTGCATGCTATGCTATGCTATGTCATATTTTTGCTGGTTATTTGCTTTATGATTTTTTAAGATGTCTCTAGGTTTAAAACTCCAAACTCCTCAGAAGGGAGCTGAGAGTATCCACTGGGAGACATGCTTTCAAAGATCAAATAAAAGAAGCATCCTACTCCAAAAAACCAAAAATATTAATGGTCAGCTGAATTCTACCTCTTTTTTTTTGACTGGCATACCTAAAAAAAGCAGTTGTAACCAAATTCCTCTCTCCCCACCGTCAACTTGTCATCCAGAACGAAAGCTCTGTAATGACAATGCAAGTTTGTTGCAGCAATGATATAACAAATTCTAACAGTGTAAAGGGTATAAAATAAGGCAAAGTAATTTATTACATTTCTTAACTAACTCTTCAGATACAACTGGTTGGCAGGCTAATAAAGTTGGGGCTGTTCATCCTGGAGAAGAGAAAGCTCCAGGGAGAACACCTAGCAGCCTTCCAGTACTTGAAGGGGTTTGCAAGAGAGCTGGAGAGGGACTTTTTTTACAAGGGTCTGTACAGATAGTACAAGGGGGAATGGCTTTAAGATGAAGATGATTAGATTTAAGTTAGATAAGAAGAAGAAATTCTTTCCTGTGAGGGTGGTGAGGCACTGGAACAGGTTGCCCAGAGAAACTGTGGATTCCCCATGCCTGGATGTCATCAAGGCCAGGCTGGACGGGACTATGAGCAACCTGATCTAGTGAAAAGTGTTCCTTCCCTGGCAGGGGGATTAGAACTAGATGACTTTTAAGGTCCTTTCCAACCCAAAGTGTTTAATCACCAAAAAGCAAATCAAACCAAGCCAAAACACCATCCAGCAAAGTTTTCTGTACTTAAGACTTAGTAGAGTTTAATAAACACAAAGGCAAACTGCAAAGATATTTTAAGTATTGGTCTCATACATAAAAACATACACCTACTAAGATTAGTACCATGATGATAAAGAAACTCAAATTAATTATCAGTGAAAATTAGTAATATTTTTTTCCCAATACTTGTCATACCTTAGAGGAGGCTTATTACAAAAAAAAAAAAAAATCTCTGCATTAAAATCCAAGCCTCGTAGAAAGAGAAGACAGTTTTATATAAGTGCATTTCCCGCTACTTAATGCTGCATGATTTTTGTGGGTAGAAAACCATACAAATCAACCACAAATATGGAATTCATAAGTGGGGAAAGATGCATTCCCTAACTCCAAATTAACAGTAAGGTGGTGATGTTTATATTATTTTTGCTTGGCTATTTCTTCATTACAATAATAATTCTTTATTTCTTCACCACACAATCATTTATGTTGGAAAACACCTCCAAGATCATCAAGCCCAACTTTTGACTGAACACCACGATACCCAACTTAACCACATAGCATGAAGTGCCATGTCCAGTCACTTCTTGAACACCTCCAGGGACAGTGATTCTACCACCTCCTTGGGAAGTCCATTCTAATGCTTAAAAACTCTTCCTGTTAAGAAATTCCTCCTGATGTCCAAACTGAACCTTCCCTGGCACAGCTTGAGGCTATGACCTCTCATCCTGTTGATTGTTGCTGCGGAGAAGAGGCCAATGCCCCATCTGGCTATAACCTCCTTTCAGGTAGTTTTAAGGGTGCAGTGAGGTCTCCCCTGAGATCTCCTTTTTCTTTAGGTTGAACAACCCCAGCTGCCTCAAACACTCCTCAGAGGACTTGTTCTCCAGACCCCTCACCATCTCTGTTGCCCTTCTCTGGACTCGCTCCAGCACCTCAATGTATTTCTTTTAGTGAGGGGCCCAGAACTGACACAGCACTCGAGGTGCAGCTTCACCAGTGCCCAGTACAGAGGGAGAATGACCTCCTCAGTCCCGCTGGCCACACTATTTCTGATACAGGCCAGGATGCAATTGACCTTTTTAGGTACCTAGGCACACTGCTGGCTCATGATCAGCCAGCTCTTGACCAGCAACCCCAAATCCTTTTCTGCTGGTCAGCTTTCCAGTCAATGTTCCCCCAGCCTGTAGCACTGCACCGGGGTTGTTGTGACCCAAGGGTAGGACTCGGACCTTGATGCTGTTGAACCTCATACCCCTGGCCTTGGCCAGATCCCTTCCTGCTCTCCAACAGACCAACACTCCCACCCAATTGAGTATGAACTTACTAAAGATACATTTGATCCCCTTATCCAGAACATCAGTAAAGATATTAACAGGACTGAGCCTTGGGGAACCCAACTAGTGACCGGCCACCAACTGGATGTGCCATCATTCACCATCACTCTCTGGGCCTGGCCATCCAGCCAGTTTTTAACCTAGAGAAGAGTGCACCTGTCCAAGCCATGGACTACCAGCTTCTCCAGGAGAATTATATCTAAGAAATACAAGGAAAGGTAGGAAGCATTTGGGATTATGATGAATACAGATAGGGAATGATTACTTCCATATTGTGACATAAGTTTTACAATGAAATTGCTGAAAAGGAAATGAGATTCATCTGAATCATGTTTCCCTTACACAAAAGCTTAAACATCATGCATTAATCCATGATGTGCATTAATAACATGACATTGATTTAGGGGAAAAAAACAACCAACCAAAAAAAAAACAACAAAAAAACCCACCAAACCCAAACAAACAAACAAAAAAGCCCAAATCATAAAAAGAAAGGATGTCTTCCTGACATTTTTGAGCACAAATCCTTCTCAAATAGAAGCATTTTTAAATAACCACTGTTAAACTATTGTTGTAAAAATCAGAATGGTCAAACACTACATGCCTTCATAATCTAGAGATTAGGGAGGAAAAAAACCTGGCCAGTTTGATAAAGGTGAAAACAAAATTACCAGTTCTGGAAACTTCAGAAAGCTGCTCCAGGATTTCTCTCCTCTCTGCAAAACTGGGATATCAATAAAGCTGGTAAAGACCAGGTGTCTTCATAGAAGCAAATGATGGCCCTGATTCTGCAAATAGCTCAGAAGTGCTTCTAGGACTAGGGTGGATGAATTGAAATAATTTACTTTTGTCTAGCTTGTGACTGCAGCATCATCTATATTCTCCACAGAAGACGATCCACTGCAGGCAGGCAAACAAATTAGACATTCTAGGGCTTTGCAAGCTGAGCTTGTTATTTATCATTAACAACTGCAGTAATTATGCTGCAAATGGCCACCTGTTTAAATTACTCAGGTATTTGTGTTCCAGACAGACTACTGGGAAATCTGGGCACTTGGGGTTTTAAGGAAGGAAGTCTATAGTTCAATAATTGAGTTTGATCTTATTAAAAAGAGAAGAATCCTTGGGAAGAAAACATAAGCTTGTGCAGTCTGAGGAGCAACCAAGCATACAAACTGCTACTGCACATGCACTCACACGGAATGGCCATATCCTCCATACTCCTCTGTGGAGCAACAACTTGACTAAGTGGTTTGACTGCTGATCTTCCTTCTTCCGCCCATCCCGTCTGCTCTCCTCTGTACCCAGCGCATCTGCCTTAATTCAGAGCTCCTCCTTGATGTGCTCTGGCTTCCTGGCCTAAATTTAAATGATACCATTTTGTTCCACATTTCCTTGTCACAATGCATTCAGGGTTTACCGTCCCACTACTGCTCCCAAAAAGATGCTGTCAGATTTCGTGCACACAAACTATTTAGACCACATGTCATCTCTGCCCTGAGAGCGGACTTCTGGAAAGGGATTCTAGGAAGGCTTCTAGGAAGTGATTCAAAAATATTTCAATGCACATTTGTTAAATAGCTACTTCCGAAACTTCATTAAAAGCCACTGGATATAAAAATTATCTTACTAACTTTATACCACAGGCCACATTTACCATCTTAGCAGAGCACACATTCTTTCAAAGTGTGAAGTAGGGGGATTCCCAGTGCACTGATAGGTGATGATGGAAACAGTCGCATTTTTATTTGGATTTAGGAGGTGATGGATTTTTTTTGATCCATGTAGCTTGTTGATTATACTCTGTATATTATCATCAAAATACTGTGGAGATTTCAAAGGCTTACTATGGCAGTCCATTTGACAGCATTGGCAGTCTGCAATATTGTGATTGTTAAATGAACTACATTAAATTTACTCTGCAGCTTAGGGAAGAGAAATAGAAAAACAAACTTACAAAAGAAGGACACAGAGAATTTTATTGCACCAACAACAGCCTCATAGGATATCAACTGAAGATGGAGCTTTAAATAAAAAGTTAAGAACTCCAAATAAGATGTGATGAGCTTCTCACTGCATTAACAACTTTTGTTTTCTTAAGACAATGCTGTGATAACCCCCAAGAAGTTTTTGGATATATAAGTGCTAAGCCTTTGCTCTTGCTGTTACTAATCAGTTTTCTTAGACAAAAGCTTTAGGGCAAACTACTTTCCACTGCTGGAAAATACCCATACTTTACTCAGAGGGTTAGTGACTTTATAGCATGTATTTGTTGCCAACTCTCTGTCAATTTACTTTCCAACTAATTTAACGCATCTTGACTCTGAGGTGTTTTTTATTTTCTCCCCTGCTGATATGACAGTGTCAGAGATCAAGAGCTCATTCCCATCTTTCAGCTCATGCTACGTTCAAGTAAATTACCAGATATATTACAGAAAATTCGCAGCACTCATCCAAACAGTCACAAGCAACCCAACAAACTGAACACACTTTAGAGGCAGGAGTACAAGCCAGGGCTAGAAAATCAAGTTAAGAAACTATGAAAACATACCTAGGAAGCACTTAGAGATATGTGGGCTGGGAAGAAAAACTCAAAGTCCTATGGTCGAAGGGGAAGGAGATTGGGGGGGTAAAGCGTTTGGGTGTGTGAATAAAAGGGGGGAAAAAAGATACAGAGGTTTTCTTTTAGCTTGGTTTAATAAAGTTAGTAAAAAGATTTGTAAAGCTTTGGCAGGTCTACATGGTCTTTAACCTGTTCTTGCCCACATACATTAAGAAGGACTTGCAGAACACTCAAAAGAAAATAATGAGCAAGTGTCTGGTAAAGAATAGGTCAAGCATTTCTAGCTCACCTCTCTACCCCTTTCAGCACAAGCTAATCCTCCTTTGGCACTGAAATAAAGAAATACAAACTGAAATCCCTTCTGCGTTGGCTGCCTGCCTGAACTATAGTGTCTGTAAACTTTCATTGAAAACCCTGTTGGAGTGAAAATTAATTCAGTGAAGACAATTCATTGCTACAATAAGTGACTCTCTCATAACAAAACACACCTGACAATACAGCTTTATGACCTACACTGGAGGAAAAGACATGTATGTACAACACATGGCAAACGCACACAGAAAACAGGGAATGGCTGGGTTCCGACTGGAAGTTTGCAAGAATACTTCAAATGAAGAGACCTATGATAGGGGTGATACTGCACATGGACAAAGAAACAGTGAAGAATTTATTTCAATTTCATCTTAAGTGCTCTCTAATGCACAACCAAAACAACATTCTTCAGTATTCTGTGTAATTACCTCTGGTATCTTGAAAACAGTAAGAGATTAATTAGCTGTGTGGAGGGCTTAAATCAAGCCAGCACCATGGGCTGTATCAGAGCCTGGATCCCAGGATATTCTGTAGAGAGCATCACTGCAACTAAAATAACAATCAGGAAAAAGTACCTAAAAACCCTGACATGAACCAAGAAACCTTAATGAAGAATGCACATGCTGCCTGTTATGGCCATCAGAAAACAAAACAGGGTGAAAGCACTAATGGAAAAAGTTTCAATATCTGATTAATTTAAAACATTACAGAAATGAAAAGTTTGCTAGTTTAAGATTGCTGTCATATTAAGTCTTCTGGAAGACTATTCAGGATATCTAGGCTTCCATGCTCCCAGCCTGAATGCAATTAAGTGTCTCAAAGCAATTTCAGAAATACTTTTGAATAAAGCAAAACTGGCTAACAAGAAGGAAAGCAAATGTTCCAAAATCACCATGACAAACCCAAATGGACTGCAGCAAAAAATTCCAGCCGGTTAAAGCATCAAATACAATCATGCCATACACCTTCAAGCTATTCAACTGTACTACCTATCAGGTGGAATGTCTAGATGGATGGGAGGTGATTAGTGTCACAGAAATTCCTCTTTAGGGACTAAAGTACCCAGGGCATTTAAGAGCAAAGCAAAAAAAACAAACAAACAAACAAAAAAAACCCCCCACACACAAAAAAAAAAACCAACACGTAGGAGGATGAAATCAATCATAAACTGCAGTGGATAATTTATTACAAAGGGTTTCCCCTGCTTTTCTGGGAGGGCTGCAGTGACAAGTGCCAAGGATGAGATAAACAACTTGAGAGACAAATCTTGACTGTTACTGGGGTTACGAAGACAACAGCTTGGACAGAGTGAAAGATGCCAGGTTACAGTAGCCAAGCAAGGGATAATGGAAAGTATTTAAATGAGACAACACTTACTTTTCCTTTCCTCCTTCCTTTTCCTCCCTTTTACTAGCGTAACTGCGTTGACACCAGTAACCATCTTACCCCCTCCCACTGTGCACTACAGTGGCCATACAACAGGCAGACCTAACCAGCTGTACTGAAATTGAAATGGTGACCAGCAGACAGATGTTTTCAATTAAGTTTATATGATTCCACACCCCCCCACCTCAGTCCTCTTCCCAATAAACAACAATTGCATGCATATTGCTTGTGTAAATCTAAAATATCCAGCACCAGGTTATATATAACAACTGTTGTGTTTCCCGGACTCTGCCAAGTGCTCAGCACCTGTTCAGAACTGCTACATGAACCAGTCCATCTTTAAAGAGTTTGACACAAAAAAGCCCCCTCACAGCTATTCCCCAACAAAGCTAGTTTAGAAAATGACATGCCTTCCCCCTTTTGAGTTGTCAAAACAGAGGCTAAAACCTCTCCATCTAGGGTGGAGGTTGTACAGACTGTAATTGCCAAATCCCTCAAAACACTAGAGAGCCACACATTTCATCACTCGAAACACACAGCAAAAAGAGGCTGGGTTTGGCTGGATTATTCACCTGCTCAGCCTTATTTAAAAAAAAAAAAAAAAAAACACACATCAGAGAAGCCTGCATTACAGCCACTTCATAAGCACACACTGATATTACACGTAGGTCCATTCCATAGCTAATTGCATCCTTAATTATGCCTGTGTTTTCCTAAATCTGCTCAACTCATTGCTCTGTCTATATACACAGGAGAGCAGCATCAGTTGTATTATGCAATAGAAAAGAGTTACAATTACTCTTAAAAGCATGAACAAAATGTAGTTCATGCGGATGGTGAGAGCAGCCTGACCACGCAGAGCCAGATAACTCAGGCAACAGAATCCACCTGAAATTCTGCCCTCTGCAAAGCAGGAGTTCATTTCAACTCGTGCTGATGGTGTCTGACCAGTTTTAATTGCCTGTTTTCTTTCATCTATCAACTCCCTTGATACTCCCTCATTCTTTTAAATCCACACACAGTCCTTCTACATCTCCTGTGTCAGGTATTTCAAGGCCTGCTCCCCGAGCGGCTTACCATGCGCCAGAGCTGAGTCTGTGCATTTTCACAGTGAACACTGATGCAATGAGAAAGGTTATTTTACCCATGGCTCCTCGAGCATGTGAGGGAGCTTTCTTTTACTGGGAGCAGTCTGTTGTCACCTTGCCTGCAATCCTCCATTACCATGACTTGGGAGACAGTGATAAGCTACAGCGCCCACTTCTTTAGCTTTTCTTCAGAGAATTAGGAGCGCCATATCTTGATAAAATGACACAGAATATGTTGCTTAAGAATGAAAGTGATTATGTAGCCTTTGATTGCCAAACGCATGCTTGATAAATCAAATGGGAAGGCATTAAAAAAAAAATAAAAATGGGGAGGTGGCTGAGAACAAGAGATGTTAACAATGAAGCTCTTATGTGAGGAGGATTCAGGTCATCAATTTTCTTTCAGTATGAATCAAATACTGTTAACAACATGGAAGCAGTTCCCTGATAAGACACACAGACACGCTTGAGAAATTTAATGCTTTGCCCCTCGTTGCAGAATTTACAGCATTTAATCGACCAAATGGAAAGGCAGAGGCTCTTATCAACTGGAAAGCAGGAGGCGTGACAGGAGAGCAGGCTTGGATAACGAATGCACAGTGAAGTCATAGGGATGCTTGTGAAGCCACTTCAGTGTCTCGGTGATGCTGAGGTTCTCCCGACTTAATTAAATTACATCTCCCCCATGGGCACAATCTAATTTGGGATGTGATGGAAGTAAGGGACGGCCTCCACTTTCTGCCATGCCCCAGAGGACACAAGAGTATCACTGAGTTAGATGCCTGACGATCCACATCAAAGTTTGCATCCTTATTAGAGAGCTCTTCTGCTTTCACCGAGATTTCCCCCTCTTCTTCCTCAGAACCCCTCTCCAGATTCCTTTCCAAAATATTTTGCTAGAAATGTCTCTCAGCCACGATGCAGACTTCCATCCTTGCTATCCTCCAATTTATTACTGACCAGATCTGTCCACCCCCAGGCTGTGCCTGCTGCATGCCTTGCTCTCTTGTTGTTCTCTAAACTCAGTTTGCTAGTACACAGTCTGTAGCAGGTAGTATCAGCAACTCCCTCACCTCCAAAATAAACTCCAAACCAACCAAACCAGACCGTGCATCACTGCACAAGATGATCCAGTCATTCACCAGGCTTTCATAAGTATTTCTTCTCCCTCAAAGGTGCTCACAGTATCTTGGAGGCTTCTTTCAACCAAATTTCTCTGAGGCAAAAGTACTTGTCAAAGAGCTATCTAACACAGATGCAAACCTTTATGTGCAAAAAGATCACAAAATTTAATTAAGACTCTGCTAATAGAGACACTGCCATTCTTCCCCATTACCTCATAAATGGTGGTAGAAAGGATAGCAGTTTACAGATTATCCAATACATGGTTTGGCATCTATTGATGTACTCATGTATTTTAATACACAAGAATGTCACAAACATCCAATTTTCGAATATTTCTCAGAAACAGAATTTTACTTAATGTTCACAAGTAACCTCTCCCATATAAATTAATGCTCAAATTTTTCTATAGCCCTCATTTCCACATAAAATAATCTGTAAGTAGAAAATTGAATAAAATGGAAGGTTACTGACAGTTATAGTTGCAAATGGCTACTAAGGAGAATTCTCCCTGCTAACAACACTCATCTAAACACTAATTCAGCACACAAAAGGTGTCTTCAGTAATCCGAATGGGACCTGCTCATACACTTTAGCTGAATCACACTGTCTTTTGGCTTCTAGAGAGCCAAGAGACATTTTTTTAACTCTAGTATCTACGGTGTCACAGTCTCCCCAACACACTCTTTCCAGAATTCCTGCATTGACAAGCATTTAATTCTTTCTATTGATTCAAAGCATACATTAAAAAATGGCTTGCAGAGGAGGAATTGCTCTGTTCTTACTTTATTCAGTACTTGCCATTCCATAGGAGCAAAAAAATGGGTGCCATTAAATTACAGAGAAAAGGGACAAATTACAGATTCATGTACAATGTAGCACATTGCTGTCACACCCAGCTTTCCTATCCAGTTTGGTCTCGGTAACCATTCTTCCATGAAGGTACCCAAACACTACTGCTCCTGTGATGAAGCCACAGCGCCCAGCCAAGGATCTGGGAGAGGTTCCCCTTGTACTTTGCCACTTGTGAGCAGCTGCTGTCAATGCCATCGATGCACCACTTTGTGATCTCTTAGTACAAAGTCATCATCTCTGGCATGAGAAGGATCCATGCTTCTCCCAAATGCACCCCTTTGCTTGTGGAGAAAGGTCACAAAATCTCTGCGAAGAGTCTCTGTATTTCATGACTGGAAACACAGTCTTCCCTTGAGGCCTGTGGGAATTGCCCACAGGGCTGTGATCTCAGGGTGGCATTTATCTCCTGACAAGCTGAAAGAACAGTTTTCATCAAAGAATAACATAATCAGGAAAACAATGATTAAAGAGTAAGTCTCATGCTGTATTCACATGTCAATCAATCCTCTAAATGAAGGTATAGATCTAGAAGCGCAAAGAGGTAATCAACTTTTTCATCACAGGAATGACTTTCTGAATGACATTGCTTCTTGTTTCAGAAAACAGAACCTACTGCACACCTCAACTGAGGGAAAGTCTGTTTTCTGCAGGTTGCTTCTGAGAAAGCACACGAGACAAAATTGTACAAACACAAGAAACGCCAGAGGCTTTGACCATACAACTCGATTCCCACTGCCCTGCTGAAATTTTCATTTGTCTGTCACCAGTGCAGGAAACAGACCTACACAGGTACACAACCATGAATTACCCTTACTGCAACTTAATTCTTGACCTCAGTAGGTATGTGGTTTCCATTTTAGAATATCCAACAACCCACACACTCCATGTTTCTGGTTGGAATTACTACGAGGAGCGGAGGGTGTGGGAAGCTGCCCTCTCTCCTCTGTAAAATTTGCCAAAAGTGTGTCTGCATGGGAGAAGTCCCTCAGCAGTTCTGCCTGTGCACCTCCCAAACTGCAAACTAGCTCCACTTTACTGTGGAAGAGCAACTTCAGAGACAACTTTGGGACACTATACAAAAGGTAGAAAAGAAAGAGGCTCAGTTTTGAGTTCTCTCTAACTGCCACAAAATACCTGTGAGCAAACCACATATTTTATGATTTTCAAGACCAAAGTGACAAATTCCTGACCATGTTACTGCAGGTGTCCTAGAGGCAATTAAGCAATCATTCAGAGATACAGACTATCAGAGAATCCTGCTGTCAGCAGCAATCAAAGGCATCAAATACATCTGCAACAAACAGGAGAAGCAGACAGATCAGTGACATCAATTCATTCCAAAGAACTTACAGGAAAGCAAATGCCATGGACAGGCAGAAAGGGATCTCTTTCTCCATCAAACTGATATATAAACCTTCAAAACCCCAGGTGGTGTTCACACTGAGAAAAGCAACAGCACAGAGCTGGCAAGGCTGCGGGTCAGGAGAAGAGAAACCTCTGCCACTTCCCGCAAGGGTGCCCAAGAGCTCTAACACAATATTAGGATGCCAAAAAAGCAGAGTAGAGAACAACATGCATATTATATATGGTGAAATCTACTAAGTTGAAGACAGCAAGAATCAGAGAGGAGAGGAGGCAAGAATTTGGCCTGAAAGCAACTTTTACTACAATTGTCTGCTTCAGGACTACTCTCATCCTAAGCATTACTTTAGCTTAATCTCCATAAAATCAGTATGAGCTGCTGAATACCCTGGATTCTGAAAAAAAACTCTTGGCAAAGATTAAAATTTATAATAACAGCATGTATTTGCATGTACTGTAAGTGGAAAAGTCACAAGCAAATAGCAAATGAGTTCTGATGTTACCTGGTCTAACAAACCCGATAGAAATCATTCCTCCCCTTCCTTTATAAAGTCCATGGTCAGCAGTGTTGCTGGACACATTGATAAAGCACTACACCATCTTAACCAGACGATCAGTTCTACTCCAGCCAACCATCTGAAGGCCTTTGTTTTTCAGAAACGGTCCTTTTCCCCCCACCCCTATATCCACCCTCTCCTCTCCCCAAGTTATAATGTAATCAAGTACTTCTTTGTAGATGTTTCACCTTCATAGCTAAAGTTCTTGCAGCTTAGAGCAGAAAGCCTTCCCATACCTACAGCTTTGGCCTTCTTAAAGGTATGAGTAATAAAATACAGTCTGAGATACCAGATATATATACCAGATACAGCAAATCCATTCAGGGTAAATTCTCCTTTGGAAAAGATGAAAAATTCATTCTCTCCCCAGAGCCAAGCTGAAGCAGTCAGGAGCATTCATGTCTTTTAGCTATCAACTCAATTAAGCAAGCAATAAGGATTGCTGGGTAAAATGCATCATGCATTGGCATGCATGTAAAATGCAAACTCAAGGAGTCTTAAAATGCCCTTATAAATAGAGCAAAAATAGACCAATAAAATATTTTGGAATGACTATTTATGTGTGTATAACAACTCATTATTTCAATTCTCCGCATCAGGGATTTCTTGTTTCTTTCCTCTACTCCTTAAATAAATCTAAATAAATTATACATTTAAAAACAGGCTATGCATCTATAACAACAGAAACAAATTTCATTTAACATCCAGCTGTCAAAGCCAGCCCTTCTGTCACTCTTTATTCAAGTCTGTTCTATATAATTCATGTCATCTTAATTATTTCCTTCTCTTTCTGGGTAGGATAGCACTTAAGGATAAGCCACTTACAGCACAGTCATTTCCTTTGGAGATGACACGACTGCATGACATGATCACTGAGAAAAAGGTACATGGATGTTTTAAGGTCTCCAGGTGGGGAATTATGTATATGCAGAGCCTATCATAATGGGACATCACTTGACCTTGCATACTACAGCAATAAAAATAGCAGTATATATGCATAATACTCTGTTTTAACACAGACATGCTGAGCTATTAATAGCCTCCCTTTTTGCTGCTTTAACTCCTGTATAAACAGACGCTGACAGAGTTTATAGGAAGCAGAGAAGACAGAATAGTGCATAAAAGCTCAAACCAGACTGAGATAACTTTTCTTCTTTTTTTTTTTTTCTCATAAGTCCTCAAAATTAAAAATTCTTAAGCCTCAGCCAAGGTCCTTCCCCTCCTTCACCACTCTGTGCCAATAGTCAATTAGTAGGATTTACAAACAGCTTTAATCACAAGTACGTTAAAATATGTCTAAAGCAGTATAGGCATCACTCTAGAAACTTCCCATCTCATTTGTACAGGATAAATAATTAAATTGTTTTAAGCAGTCTAATCTATTAATGCCTAGAGAGGCCTTAATTATGGCTGCTAAATTTCAAGAAGCTACATATGTCAATTCAATATAGTTAATACCCATAAATCAACTTCCTCACTCTACATGACTAATGAATTTACTACATGATGAAGAAAGTCAATTCCTCGAATTAGGGTTTCACTATAAAATGTTCCTCAGTCTACCTATTGCCCAGCATGTTTCTCTTCCTTCTCTGCCCTTTCTGTGGCCTCCTGAAAGCTTGCAGCAAGGGACTTGCAAAGGTGATAGGCTGGATCCTGCTAACATTTACTCACAAGAATGACCACCACGATTCAGGAAATGTTCTCAGTTGAACCGAGCTACTAAAGCTCAGCAGTGCTTCACATTACCCCAGACCCTCCAGAATCAAGTTCCTCATGCTGCAAAACACTGTTAGAAATATCATTGATCAGACCCAGGCTACAGACAAATCTGGGTTTACTTCCTGTGCATACAGCCCTGTACTTTTCACCCAGCTCTGCTGCTCACATTGCTTTGAACATCATCTCAAGTTACTCAGAGCCTCAGCAAAGCATGATCGCTTACTCAAATCTGAGCTGAAACTACAGGCAGAGCCTCTACACTCAGGGTTGTTGCCATCTCAGAGCACAGCCCAATACACCAGGAATACAAACACTGATTGATCTGCTACCACTGGCAGAGCCACATGCACAGACCAGCGAAAGTCAGTGGACTCACCTCATTAGGAGCTGGGAAGATCGATGGGCTTGAACATAGTAACAGAACAAAAGCATTGTAAAATATTAACTTAATTCCACACTGTCTGACTATGCAACATCAAAGAAGTCCCCCTTTCCAGTTATGTGATACTGCCCACCAAAATACAGATTGCCTCTTCAGTGCCAAAACAGAATGTGAAAATAGCCTACCCACCTGCTTCCCCCTATAATGCTGGCCATAGGAAGTGACTGAAAATAGGAATGTGCTCCCTGGGGGTGCTATCCCCATGGAAGGCATTTGCTGGTGCAGCCACACAAAGGCTGTATGGACCATGGCAGATCCTGAGCACCTGCAAATCAAGGCACTCCAGCTTCAGTCAGGAAAGTGAGGCTCACCTGGAGCAGTAAAGGACCTAGACCTTCACAAAGTCTAATAAAAGACACAAAGATTACTTATAAATAAGCAACAACAGTACAGGTTGCACAGTTACAGAGGAAAAACAGAGATCATCTGGGAACAAAAAGACACTGAGAAGCTCCTAGGAAGAAAGAAAACATCCAGCAGATGAAAAACCAGGAGAAAACAGACACTAATAAAGCAAGAGTTACAGCTTTCTCCAATGCCTAATAATGAGAAGATAATAAGATGATAATAAACCGAAAAGCTTGGGTAAGATGGAAAAATTTAAATCAAAGGCTAAATTCTGAGCATATTATGAAGTCAGCTCCCTTGGACCTGATTTGCCTCCTACAGTCTTACTTACAGTGGGCAAAAGTGGGATATACAGGCACAGTGTGAGTTCATTGATCACCAGCCATAAAAGTTTGAAGGTGCCAAGCTGAAAGTCATGACACCTGTGTGGAATATTAAGACAGCAATTTTTCAGCATTACCTGTAGTGTGGAAGCACGGCCTTAACAGACATTCAGGGTAGCACAGACTTGCTTTCTTTGCGGTTTCAAAGAAAACCACAATGATCAACATCTGTATCATAATAAAATCTGGATTTGCTAGAATGCTGCAATACCTTTGGGATCTTCTGGATGTTGCTACTGGTACTAACTCTGAAGAGACTGTGTGTTGCTTCTGCTTCCTTCTTGATATTAAATCAGTTCTGATTTAAGGCAAGAATTGTGCAGTTTTCTCTTTAAAGAAGGCTGTCATTTGCTATTTTTCTGTGCACATGTTGCTGTACTTTCTCATATGTACAGCCCCCTCTACATATATGCAGTCAATCTAGATGTATATACAAACATACCAAATGTTGCACATAAAAGAAATGCATATATTTAAAACATCATACTGTATACTGTCTATTTTGCCAATAGCCATCTGGGAGAGGAAGAAAGCATAGAAGAAATACTTCATGTAACCAAACTACATTTCGTACACTTCTACAGAAAGAAAATGTTCCAGCTACTCTTTGTTTTCACAAGCAAATTAACCATTACTGCAATAGCTTTTATCCACATAAAGACAACCAGGCTACACCACACAGCAACCAACTTCAGCAGACCACCACCTTGCTTTTCAGTGTATTTTTAAATGCTACAGAAGGACAGGCATATTTTTATCACAAAATACATAACCCTGCAAATCTCAATGTCTGAAAATCTTTTATTTTCCTGCATGGTCATAACGTTGTTGTACCATTTTGTTTTAGTTAAGCCCTCCTGTGGACCACCAACAGCTGATGACAACTCCTGTAGCAGCACAGGAATTTCAAAATTACCCAGTGTTTACTTCAGGGCCTCATGCTCACATCTACGCCCTCCAACCATTCCTGTGACCAACGCTAAGCATGTCTTTAAATTAGCACTGCAGCCACTGCTGCTTTGTTTCTCTTCTTGCTGAGCAACACTGGACCGTGACCAATCTGTCCTATAGACTTCCTCCTCCCTGTAAGACCCTTAATAAAATATGTGATATTCAAAAAGTGATACGCTCCTGATTTCACGTTCCTCTTTCACAGCTGCATTATTCCTGCTGAAACAGTGGAATGAAATTATGCATGGAAACTCTGCCGAGAATTTTCCTCTTCATGGAAGAAGAAAAAAAGCCCCACGTGCTCAGAATTCAAATCAGAACTAGAAGGGTCCTGATTCCAGATGCATGTTATCAATATGGTGCACATTTGAACATTGCAGGGTACTTCTCAAACTTGAGGGTGTTCCCTGGGGGACGAAGAGGATTAATATGTAACCTTGGGTTTAAAGAGGTTACACAATCAGGATTTCCCGTACCAACACTGAGGGAATTAAATTCATGGCAAAGACACTGCAGAAATGCAAGGAAACACTGGGAGAAACTAACATGAATAAAAACCATGAATTAATTCTTTTATGCAGAAGAGTCCCAAAACACAGATTTGGCAGGTATACTCCTCAAACTCACTTATTTATTCATTCGTTTTAGTGGCCCTGCTATATTTTTGAATTATTCTTCATAATTCAAGCAGACATGTAAGAGAGTTCCAGATATTTTAATACATACTTTAGAGTCTCAAAAATGAAAGTTCTTGAACTATGTATCCATTTCTATATGTGCATATCTGTGTACATCTCCAAAGAAGAGAGCTGAAAAAGGGAATACTGGTTTTTCACCTCTTCATTATGCTTCCCCTGCCCCATCTCCCCCCGCTCCCTTAGTGCATTAATTTGGCAGCTAAAGGTTTCTGCTCTCACCGAAGGCTGAGACAACAAAGGCTCTCAGAGCACCGATTTTTGGCACCACCTCACTCCTACTTTATGCTTGAGGCTACTTCCCCTCTGACTGATTCTTAATTTGAATAAGGTTTCACTGAAGACTGTATCAGAACTGCAGCAAGTTAATCTTATTAAACCATATGAGTTTAAAAACTCATAGCTTGATGTCAGGCAGGCTGTTTCCAAATTGGTATACTTAAGATCCAAATTAGATCATGAGCAAAATATTAAAAGGCACTAGAGCCACTTAAGAGTGAACTTCCATTTCCAGAAGAAATTTCTGGACATTGAGGAGTCATGCCAGTTCAGCAGGAGTCAGGCTCCTGGGTGCAATGGCTGCTTTTAAGTGTTTTAAGCCTTTAAAATTTAAGCTAAGGAGAAAGGAATAAAGGAATTTGCTTCTCCTATTGTCAATACTAGCACGAATACATGGGTCCTTCTGAAGGATACTTTAGATATAGAGGGTTTCTACTCCAACCCAAACTTTCCTAATTAAAAAAATATCTTTGGGGTACGCTGTGTCAATTGGCACTGAATCTGTAAGCTGATGCAACAATTTCCTTTTCAGCACTATGAAACAAAACCTCCATCCTCTTTCTCTGCCTTTACTCCTTATAGAGTACTTTCAGTTTTTAAATAATTGACAAATGTTTGTAACTTCAGTTTCACTTCAGTCACCTCTGGGCAAAGAAGTCATTAGACACGGGGGAAGGAGTGACTAGGATGCAATCCACCCATGGTTCTGCAACCCATGTGGTTTGCAAGCAAAGCAGGTGGTGACGAACCACTGGGTGCTTTTGCCACCCAGACACCATCCAGACCACAAAAATGAAGTCTGCAAAGATCTCCTGGAAGGTTTCTACCTTCATGCTGACTTCAGACAGCTCTTGTCACATGTACAGCATTACACAGGCACCAAAGTGTTTTCTGGATTGCAGTACAATACGACAGGCATTAGTCTGCATTGTTTGGTGCCTGGCTTTAACTCTTTACATCTAGCTACAAGTGCAACTAATCAACTCAAATTGATTTTTCCAGAGCTCAGACTAATCCACTGCATTGAAGGTGACCTATATTCTTTGTGGGTATGTATAGTTAAGGGGTTGGGGGTTTTTTTAAGGTGTCTTGGATATTAGATGCCTGTGTTCAGCTGTCAGCAACCTTGCCAGTAATTCAAAAGTGTGTCAAGGTGCACTTCTGTCACTGACAGGACTTTGTGTTTTTGTTTTTAAAGACATCTCCCCTGCTCCCCGAAACATCAATGGTTAAGATTACTCATCCGCATTTGTCCATGACATTCTCCATTACCCACAGGAAAATCACTCAAGGTACAAACTTGAGCACATCTCCAGATCACCAACATCCGAGACAAGAGCACAGTGCTCTGATGTGTGTGATTCAGGTCCTGGGACACCTGCAACAAGCATTATATTTTTCCTAGAACTAAGCTTGCTCCCTCCAACCTAATGGAGGCTTTTATATTTTACTCTACATATTTGCTAGTATGGAAGATTAAACTTTACTTTCCCTCAGTACTGGACGGGCACCACTGTAATCATTTAAGTGGAACAATCTGTTCCAAGTGACCAAGAGAACTAATAATTTATCAGAAGCAGAGCAGGTGTTTTGGGGAAGGATGTAATTATATTTGTGTGGGTGTAATACTCTTGAGTCAATGGGACATTCTGCGTAATTCAAAGCCACTCAGGGAAAGAAAGAGAGGAAGCAGGCTTTCTAAAGAGAAATGGCCTCAAGCTCTCAAATTTATCAGAAACCTTTTTTTTCCCCTCTCAGCTGTCCTATTTTTATTTTAAAATAAAAATTAAAAAATTAACAACAAACAAACAAAAAAAAAATACTTAAAAAAACCCAACTGACCCTTCAGCATCAAAGTAGACTACACAGAGGGAGGAAAAATAAACGGCAAGTAAAAAAAGCTTCTTGCCTTCATATAGGTAGTTGCAGCCTGAACTGGAAATCTGTACAGCTCATCTTGCCTCAAACGTGGCAATGCAGAATTGATGGGTATTCAGGGAAAAACAAGGAGAGCCTTCTCACACACTCATGATAAAACTCCAAACCCACTCCCATAAAAAGAAGTATTTGAAAGATCATAACTTTCTCCCATGGTGACCAAGTAAGTTAGAAGCAATGACAAATGCACACAAGCTAGGAACAGAAATGGTGAAGGTAGTTTGGATGCCTTTGTCTTCACAGAGAGGAAGGACAGCAATAAAATTAATACCTGACAATCATCTTTCACACAATAAGCTATTATCCTGCTGGACTTAGAGCTCATAGAAGTCATCGTGACCAGGGACTTAATGAGATTGAGAAAATATTTGACTATATATGGCCAGCAAGAATATTTGGCAATTGCGATTACGGCTAACATTCTCAAAAGAATATTAAAAATCTTGGGCCTCGGGGTGAAAGCCTATCTCTATGAGAAATGAAAACATAAAAAGGCATGGGAGTGGCAGACATAGTCCCTGCCCACTATGGGATGCCACATCCTGTCCCAAGGCAGGGAGGACAGGGCACAGGGGCAGACCAGTGACTACGTGGGGGAATTCTATCCCATTCTGGCATCTTTTCTTCTGGACAGCTCCAAACCCTCCCTGTTTCCCCTGCATTAGTTTTATAGTTTTCTATGGTTGTCTTGCCCATAACTCAATCTTCCATTTCTCACAGTGTCTCTGTGATAAAGTTTTCCCCTTCTTTGTCACCAGCCCTACTCTGGTTAAAGCATGTAATATACTGCCTACTACCAACTGCAACTCTCAGTAACAGACTGAATGCTGAGGCTGTAATTCAGTCTGGAGACTCTACTACTGCCCATAAACTACTCGCTGTCTCCCACTTTACGATGTCAGCAGGACTCCAGCTGAATTAAGGCTTCTACTGTATATAACTGACACCAATGTATTATCTTATACATAATGCATAGAAGATGGCTCTAATCAAATTCCATACCCTGCCCTTTCTTTGCATCACAGATGTGGCCTGGCATTTCTTATGCACTTGGCTTACTGATACATAAAATCCTCCTCCTGAGTCATAATGGGCAGCAGAACCTTTTCTTGGGTTACTGCTTCCCAGAACTGCCATTCCTTCCCCCTTCTCCCCAAAGAGGTTGAAATAAACTTCAGTTCATCCCACTAACCAAACTCACACTTAAATGTAAGGACCACATTTCACTGATCATCCAGGAACATTGTTTGCATCAATCCATACTTTTTATGCTGGCACACAAATTATTTGTACCTAAGGCACATCTTTTGCCTGTTTGCATTTGGTATCAGCAGAGTGATCACACAAAATGGAAAGCCATGCTGTGGATGGCAAACTGCAAGCATGCAAATGTGAGCAAGGTCTGCAGAGAGTGCTTCCAGCCCTGCAGAGAAACACAGAAATCCCAGGCATACACACAGAGAGGGTGTGGTATAGCCCAGTGCCGGTTTTACACATCTTGGAACAGAATATGGAGTTGAAGCTCCAAAGATTCCACAAATGATGCAGTCAAAAATATGCTCAATGAAAGCTTTGAAATGTTCTAGAGAATAGACAATGCCCTGTGTATAAACCCAATTTCGACCTCAGGCACAGACTAACTGAGCTCTTTTGTACACGAAGAAAGAAAGAAGCAAAAGAAAGTGATACAGATGCGTTACTTCAAAGCCATCTCACCTCACAGCCTTTCAGACATTATTCCTAGCCAGAAAACTAACCGGAAAAGGAGGCTGAATGTATCTTTCTACTCAAAACGAATTTTTGCTTTGTTATCTTAAGATAGTAAAAGTCCATTTAGCCTGAAAAAAACTTATACACTATCTTGCAATGCTCTGCACAGATTTAAGCCTTGTGACAAGATGACCAAGGACCTGAAGGCCAGTCTTTGTGATGGCCTCTTAAGACTCTCACGTTCAGGGGGACTGAAAAAACCGGAAGATGAAGGAAAAGCATCTTTGACATGCATCACTTCAGCAATTTCGGTAATAGGCATGAGGTGCCACAAAGGGGAGGATGCAGATGACGCCTGGCTTTAAACTTTGATCTTTGGGCACCTCAGATAATGCGTTTCATGGTACAAAACCTGTTTCAGCAAAAGCAGAGGAGAGTATCCAAGGGCCAAAAGCGTCATCTTCCCTGATCGCCCTTCTTGCGGTTCCAGACAGCTTTCTATGGGCTCTACCCACCCACTGCAGTGTTGCAGTAACTGCAGTATACATTTCAACCAGCAGACACCACTATCAGCAATGTATCCATCTTTGTTCAACACTTCCTAGTAGCTGCTGTTCTCAACAAGCGTCGAAATTTAAGAAGAAAAACAGACAACAGGAGCGTGTTTCACACAGGTCTTCTCCCACGGGCAAAAGCTACACACAAAAGGCTGCCAAGGGTTGGCTGGTTGCTTCCTTTTAGAAGCTGGAGTGGGCCACTTTCACACTAGTAAAGTAATGGATGGAGTAATAAAGCTGGATTTTCCCTGCACAGTTTTCAGCACATCACGTGTTCAGCAATTCTGAGGTCACTTCAAGACATGATTTATCCAAGAGATTACCCCATGTCTTCTCTTTGTCAGTTAAGGCCAGTGAGGGGGGGAAAAGAAATGAAAAGACAGAAAATAGCTGGAAAAATGCAGCAGACTTAGAAAACAGCAAAGATGAATTCCTCCAGCTTCCTCCAGCCTGCACACTTTAAGGAGCCCTTTCCCTTTGGCCACAAGGGCTGCTGGTTGCACAGTGCTTTCCTCAGCTCAAGTCTGAATTTTCTCAAATGGCAATGCATTGGAGTCGTGTGCTAACAGCAACCAAAACCCAGCAGGCACAGCACAATACAATCCTCTATTTATTTATTTATTTAAAGTGTGGTGTTTTATAGCTGGCCATGGCTACCAATTGGTACCAGGGGAAGCCTAAAGCACTAGTTTTGATCTACAGAGCATTCCACAGTTTGGAACCTAATTATCTTCAGAAGCTACTGCCTCCTCCTCATCTGTTACCATGGCAGCTGCAATCAGCTGAGATGTTTGAGCTGCCAAACCCTGATTTACTAGGGTACCAGGGCAATTTCAGGAGGCTGTCACTTTAAGAATTTACTCCAACAGCATTTTCAGGAACAGAAGAGGTAGGATAAATTAAGACTGTATAGGCTGGGCAGTAACAACCTATTTTAGAGTGACTCAACAGCTCAATGCACAAAACCCCACTAGCACTTACTGTTCGTGTTTGGATTTCTTTGATTTTTGATTTTTCCCCCCTCTTTTAGTAACAGTATATGTGCCCTTGGCCTAGAGTCAAGGTTCAGGTAAGATTAACAGACTTTTCCTCATTTTAAAATATCTTTCCACATGGTGAGAAAATAGATTTATTTAACCAAGTGGTGAGGCTTGTTTTCTAACCTTTAAAATCAGAATCCAGGGAACGTGAGATTCAGTATTTCCTGTTAATTTCTAGTGGTTACAAAAACTGTGTAACTGAAACATTAGTATTTTTCCATATTGATGCTTATCACGTGGAGATCTCAAAGCGCCAGACTTATGATTCCCAGAAAGCCTAGCTTCCCATTGCAGCATTTCAGTCCTTCAGAAATGCATTTCTCATCCCATCTGTGTGGTAACAAATTTAGAAAAATGAGTAGTATCTTGGCAATCTTTGCAAAATGTTCTCAGGATGCAGAGGAGGGTGGCGGGGTTCCTACCAAATAGGGCATTCAGTATCTGAGTCAGAGGTGATGACAGCGTATAAGCAGGAGGCTGTTTTCTAAGAAATATGCCATTAATTTTGCAGAGCCTAACATGACTGTGCTGCAATTCAGCTGAAATCTTCTCATTCAGTCCTACTGATGGCCTTGTCATTACAGAGCCTCCAGGTCTGCAGCTCTCCTTGTCCTCTGTACCTCCCCACTTGCACTGTGACAAGCTACTTAATATAGAAGACTCTACAAGACCATCCCAAAAATTAGTATGTTCAAAACCAGTGGCCACGTTATGAATGATTACCAAGAATTATCATACCTGTAAAATACAGATAATCCTGCCTCTCTATTTCCCAATGCAAGTGCAGATCACTGACATTTGAAAAGTGTCTTGAAAAATCACAGGAGCTGATCACATCAATAACAGCACACCATGAGATGCAATATTATTACAATTATAATGGCACTCATTTCAGACTCCTGAATTTCTCAGGTCATCAACCAAAAACATTAACAAAACACAGCCCCTCAGGAAATGAAAAATCTTTGCAGTGTAATGCAAGACGGTTCATTCAGTTTCTTTATTCTCACCTACCCGGTGCAAAGCACCTGCTACCGTCTTTCCAGCTACCAAGGGAGTTGTGAGTGCCCCTTCTCATGTAAAAGGATTAGGCCCTCTGATCAAACTAAATGGAAATCTGAGACCAGTCTTGCACTCCTGATTGTACTTTTTGTTTTGGGATGTGTTTTTCTTTTTAACTCTAAGTCTTGACCCGGAGGCTTCATCAATGATGTCAACACTGAAACCACAGGGACAAACCACGGGGATCAGACTCAAAGCTGAAGGAAATTAGCTCAGCTAAGCAACTGCAGGACTGTACCTTCCCCAGCTGTGCCTCCCATGGAGCTACCAGAAGTTCCCTGCCTGCTTAGCCAGCAGAGGAGGCAATCAGAGCTGCTCCTCCAACCGAGGAGCCACAGTTTCTCTGACTTGGGAGCAGCAGGAAGCTCTGGGCAGGAGGTGTCCCGCCTGCAAGACACAAAACAGGTCTGGTACTCCCATCAGGTGAGGAGAGAGCTGAGCAGCTTTCAGCCCTCATCCCCAAGAAGTGGCAACAGCAGCACACGAGAGCTCTGCAAGGTTCTAAAGAAGTGAAAGGCAAACACTGCTTGCTTTGCAAACTGAGCTCTTAGAGCTGCTGAGAGATACAAGAGCTCCCCAGCAAGACTCTTCCACATCTTCTACCTTCCAAATTTTGAAAAGGCAGAAAGAATTTTG
The DNA here is from genome assembly GCA_035583155.1 of Acropternis orthonyx. Classification (NCBI taxonomy): domain Eukaryota; kingdom Metazoa; phylum Chordata; class Aves; order Passeriformes; family Rhinocryptidae; genus Acropternis; species Acropternis orthonyx. Next base: position 17,932,097 of record JAWWEU010000125.1, on the reverse strand, counting down.
CTTTGATCTTGAAAACAGCTCTTGAGACCTGTGAACATCTCTCCTGTCTCTTCTGTTATGCCTGCTGTTTTTGTTGTTTTGTCTTATTATTCCAACCTTCCTTTTCCTTTCTCCTGATTAAAATTAGCAGGCAATGGTTGGGGTGGACAAGGACCCAAAACGCAAAAGGAAAGACTTGCTCTTGCCTTTAAGGCAAAAAATGCAATTTTTCTGTGTATGTGCACGTACATGCCATGTACTTCCTAGTGTTCCTACTTCGACTTCCCCCTCTCCACTGCTCCTTTTAACATTTAAGGTTAAAGTCTACAGAAAAGAATGTTCCAAACGACAAAGTTAAATACAAAGGTGGTATCAACAGCACACAGTCCTGCAAACATACATACAAAATCTGATCCACTCATCTTCGTTCCAACGGCTTCGAACCAGGAAAGCACACATTCAGGTCTTCATTCCACAGAACTCTTAAGCACGTGCTGGTGTATTTGTGTGCATTAAGGACAAGGCAACTAAATGTTTAAGCCTACATTGCAGGCTTGAATTTGTGTGGCACTTCTACAAGTCACCTGGCTCTGCTGACTTGCAGTGCAACTACTAAGATGCAAAAAGTAATACACAGATTTTGTTTCTGAGCTGGGCATTTCCTTGGTGGAAAGCACCCATAAGAACTTCAAGAGAGCACACCAAAAGCTATTTTTTCTTTCATTTTTCTTTAGGGTGTTTTTAATATACTAAACTACAGTGTTAATGCTATAAAAACAAAGGCAACTCTTATGGGAATAGGAGACTCCTTTTCCCCCACTGTTCGCAGACAACTCTGGCTGTTTGAATGGATGATATGTTAATTTTGTGGCACAGTTGCTCAAGGGAGGACATAGCAAAGGTTCCCATGGTACAGCGCACACAGGACATGGTTAGAATTGAATTGTTCGCTATGGCCCTCAAAAAGACAGTTTTCCAAAGCAAACATGCTACAAAATACATTTTTCTCTAATCACATCAGAAAAATTTCAGTTCATAAAGCACACTTTCTGAGCTCTTATGGGCAGCAGTTGCTTGGGTGCTTGAAGGAGCTAGCAAGTTAAAAAAACCACAAAATAGGCCAAAGAGATTTAATTTCCTATGAAATAGTTCCCTACAAGCTGTTTAAATGTCCTTTACTTTGAGTAATACTCCAAAGATTTGAGAGATTTTTCAGGGCAATGCTTGCAGTAAGAACTCCTTGTGTTCCCTCTGCTCAGGGGGCTCCACAAACACACTGTAAGATTTATGCCTTTCCCTTTCAAAATAACCCCACGTAGTCGTCTGCAAAGATTAATTTAAATAAGCATACAGAAGTAAGGAACAGGCTAGCTCAGGGTGTTGTTTTTTTGGTGTGAGGGGTTTTTTTGGGGGGGAGAAGAGGGGTGGGTTGGGAGTGCAATCACGAACATCTACCATAAATCTGCTCTCTCTCAGCCTCAGCTCACACACTAACACTACCTCTGTCTCATACGTACTTTATCCCCATCTTTCCCTCTCTCCCTCCCCACAGCCACACCTTAACATGTTGGAGTTGGCTGTACAGCATCGCTGATTAAAAACTGCCAGTAGTCAGACAGCTTACTATAAAGCCTACAAGGGGACTGTGTATTTATGAATGAAATAATTAATCAAAGCGTAATAAGCACGCACTGTGCATATCGTTTTTCTTTCCACACACAGAGCGCTTCGATTGCCACGCAGGTTACACTGCCACGACAATCTTCAGCTCCCAGTAGCTGCTTCCCCACCCTACAGCGTTAGCAAAGACAGGCTCCCTGTATTAAAGCCTGCATTAATCTGCAAACCCACCCAAATACTGCTAAACTGATTAATTTTGCAGGTAGAGGCTTCCAGAAGAAAATGGCATAGTTAGCACCACAACTACTAAGCTGTCACAATTTCCTTTTAAACTACTTTTTTCAGAGGCTCAGCTACAAAGTGTACTCGGAGATGTGAGCTGACAGACTGGTTGGCGTCTTAAGAATGTATTTCATTTTAGTGGTTTTATTTTTAAGTTGTTTCAACTCTTTGAATTAATGGAGATTAAAAAAATAAATGAGACTGACATTAAACTGCAAAATAGAGTGTTTTCCCCCTTTTTAGCTTATCTTTTAACTAGAACCAGGTTATATTTACTTTCAAGAAACTCAATAGTACCAAATAACAGGACTGCACACTTACTTGTAAAAATTCATAATCAAATGGCTTAAATGGCAAGAGTCATCACCCTTTCCTGAGCCTCCCTACTGATAAATGGCAGCAGGCAAGGTCCCACAGATATTAATAATCAGTCCAGTAGATATTTGCTTGAGAAATTTTTCCCTCTGTGACCAGCTCCTATAGCACCACTTTCTGCCCCCTCCAAAAAAAAACCAAAACCGAGATGCTTTGCCTCAGAGATGTGCTTCCCTGCTA
>JAWWEU010000125.1:17883505-17929581 GCA_035583155.1 Acropternis orthonyx | reverse complement strand
ATATATAAAAAAATATTAATACTTTGTACTCTGTAACGGCCCACAAAGGGGATGACATGGTTTCATTCTGCCAATATGCAGAGGATTAAGGGTTTCTGCTTGAAGCCACTAACAACCTGAACAGGAGAATTACAGTAATTGCACTAAAACCACACCAAATCCAAGGAACTGGCTGATGGCACGTTGTTACCCTTTGCACTTCTCTTGAAAACGTAGCTGGCACAATCTATAAACAAGACTTCAACCAGCTATGCAAGGAGGTCCAACTCAAAGAACATCTTGCAGCAGCCATACACAGAAATAGGAACATTTTTCATGAGACTTCCCAGCATTTTGAGATTTAAATACTTGACATGGAGCAGTTATAAAGGGAGGTCAAAAGGAGCAGTTAGCATGTGAAACATAGATAAAATTCATGCTTTCTTTTCTATTGCTCACACCAATTCATTTTTAGTGCAAAGCACCTCACAGCAAACAACAGCAAGGTACTCCATTAAAACCTTGCACTGCTTTAAGCATTAGGTCACCACACACAAACACTGCTGACATGGCACCAATTAGCAACACTTTCCTTATGTCAATACCATTATTAACACCTTGAAATAACAATCTCTATTACTAATTAACAGTCAAATGTGCTGAATAATTACTCACGTATTAGGAAAAATTTACTGAATCTAGTTACATGTCAAGAGCTGTGACTTACAAATCCTTCCCACAACACCACTTGTGCCAGAAAATATCCTTAAAAATACAGCAACAGTTAAACGCTTTCCATAACCAGGGTGCCTCTAAGTTGGAATAAACTGGCAGGCCCTGGCTCTGCAATACAGGAGCCTGCCTACGTGGCATGTATCTCAGTCACCATTTCCAGGTGGAGCAGCCACACTCAAAACTATAGGTATTATAGAGAAATTTAGCAAGTTTCTGCAAGGCCAATGTGAATACCAATCCTTGACTGGAAATTCAGATCCTCCCTAAAACTAAGCCTGGCAACACAAGGAATGATGCAGACACTTCTCTTCTCTGTGTTTTGAAAACTGCAAATGTTATTCCGAACACAAAATGTTAATTGTTTGAAGGAGATTACTGGCCTTCTGTTTGAACACAGCACAAAACCCAGTGAATATGCATTTGAGAAAGATTTCGCTTCTATGTTCATTAAGAGCCTTGATATTTACATATTTTAGAGGCAAAATTGGATAATCAAGATGACTGATCAGTAGTACTTACAGCAAATGTTATTTATATTGTGTGATGCTAAACCAACTCTGTTAAACCCAGAGTTCAGCAATGATAGCTGTAATTCTGCACCCAAAGTACCTGCATCTTCTCATGCAAACACACACACAAACTGGTGTGTACATTCCGGATTAAAAAAACAACAGTCAGCAAACAAAGAATATTAAATACTATACCTTTGAGTCATAATCTTATAGGCATCTGGCAGATAACAGCGGATATTCTCCATCTGAGCAGGATCAGAGTCACAGATTTTATCATCAGTCCTCCCGTAGTTGGCACTTTCAATCATGATAACATCTGTCCCTGGGCAGCGCAGCTCTATGGGGTAACTCTCGCAGGACAGCTCCCTTCGGACCACAGCCATGGGGACCGGGGCACGGCTGAAAGCTGCAGTGAGTAACACAGAAAACATTTACTTTCCATGCTGAGGCTAAGATTAAAAGCGAAATGACATTTAGCAGCAGGTTCTATCCACGTGCTGTACCGAGATAGTTTCGGTACCACTGAGATACGTTCTGTAGAAACGGGGTCTGATTGCTGGTTTGCTGGCTGTCCAGAGAAATCACATACCCACTCAGTGACTTGATTTTCTCATCTCAAAAAACTCCTAAAGATCCCTTTTATATCAGGCTTTGAAAATCCCCTGTGGAAAGAGGTAAATAGCAACTATGGCATTGGTATTATTTCTACTTACCAGTGAAAAGCTAGTTGGCTTTGATATATAAAATTAGAGTCCTCTGTTGTATTTGATCAGACAAAGGAAATTTTATGGCAACGAGCAATCCAAACACCAGGATCGCACCTGCTCAACAAGACTGCACTTGTCCTACAGCAGATGTAATAACATCTGTATTGCTCCTGGTCCTTTTCTTGGTCCTCAGAAAATGCGAGCCTAATGGCTTTTGCTGTAGCCTGCAGCATGCTGGGGGATGGCCTGTGGGTTCTGGCAACCTTCCCAAAGTTTGGGCCCTGCAGTGATATTTTCCATGGAAAGGACAATTTATGGGACACTGGATTATTTCAGTGAAGTCTTAGTTTTGTGTTGGATCTGCCTAGATAGTCAAATAGCTGGCAAATACTTGTGAAATTAAAGAGCTCTCAGAAATCTTACCTGTTTTAAAAGAAATCCAGGCTACAGTTTGCAAAAGAAAAAAAGAAACACACTTTGAGATGCCTTGAAAATAAAGCCCTAAAGTATTAGTAAATAAACTCACTTGACAACAAGCAATTTTATTTCCCATCTTTACAGACTCTTTGATCCAAAGATTCTAAACAGCTTGATGAATGTGAATATATTAATCCCCAAATATCCATATGAAGTAGCTACGCATTGTCTTTCTCAGTCGCAGAAGGTTCTGTGGTTTCCAGATCTCATGGGAAATTCATGGTGAAGCTGGGAACCAAACAACTGTTTCCCAGCCTAGCACACCAGCCACAAACAAAAGCTAATTCCTTTCCTACTTAACCCACAAGAATGAAAACTCACCCACACCAAAGAGGTTTCCAGTTGCAGGGATGATGTATCCTCCTAGCTATTTCTTGTACTACCTTCAACCACAAAACTCAACATGCAAACCAAGCCTACATCTATGCTATGGTCACAGAGCAATAAGGAAAGCTTTAACCTGCTGATAGCTACGTGGCCCATCTGACACCAACTATCTTTTAACAACTCACTTTTCCCCAGCCCCATTATAAAAACACCGAAGTACCCTCCCCCAAAAAACAAAAATCCCATCCAGTGTTCTGCGATCTTGCCCCAGAAAACTTAACGTGGTACATGCACACTAAGTTTGCTTATGGAAAATAGGAGCATATTGATGTTTCTCAGAATATCCCTTAACCATATCAAGGCTGCTCTAACTGTCTGTCTGGCAGGCAGCAATCCAACACATAAACTTCCATGAAGCCTTCTATCATTGTCAGTTGTCTCATTTATGTATTACTGGACAGATACACATTCCCGTTTCTGTAAATTTACAGGATTACTCTAATATCAGATCCTTACTGATACGCCAGAGTTAAGGACTAGTTGCCAAACTCCTAAAACAGACATACACTCATTCCTGAATAATAGCTTCTAGAATTAGCATAGATTTAGAGTTTGGATCATGTAAGATGTCCTGTTTCCCTGACACTGGAGAAACAGTTTTACTCTGGGCTTGGACTGCACCATACGCTTGTGTAATGCAGTAAGCTCTTACTGTAACCTTCTCCTGCTACAGAAGGAAGGAAATGAAGACAACAAGCATGAACCTCTAAGATGCAGTATCTCATACCTCTAAGATGCAACACCTTGTTCTTACCCTTAAGCTTTATGTCATTAATCAACAACAAGGTGAGTGGAGGAAGGAAGGGACAAAGTCAGAGACAACATTTGATCAAAGAGATAAGCCAGTCAGAAAGGCAGAGTCAGCAAAGCCCAGCAATTTTAGCCAGCCCTACAACAATATCCAGAGGTATTAAGTCCACTTACAGAGATCAGTTCACAGAAGCCTGAAGCAGCTCTGTTCTGTGATACACCGGACTCTATGGCAACAGACCAGTATTGACCAAAAAACTTCTGATGCCAGGCTTCTGATTTTGGAAAAGAGATGTGGTGAGCTCTCTTTTCAAGCATGTTCTGTACTAAACCTGAGCAGATTGGTGACATGGGTGGCAGAAGGTTTCTAGCAGCTTTTGGCAGAATGCTGAGGCCAAGGGCCCTCCCTCCTCCTGCCATGTGCTTAGATGACTCCTATTAACTGCCAAAAAAATGACAAAATGAGGTTTACAGGCAATATTAGCTGTTTGGAGCTATGGTTTGGCCCAGCCCTCAGGCAATTTGGATCCTTTTCTCTGGAAGGTTAACACAGGCTATACAAAGGGCAAAGACAGTTGCTAATGCTACTTTATTTTTTACAGTTCCCCTAGAGAATACAAAACTCAAACTTCTGACCCATGTGATTCAGAAAATATATTTTTCCTCTTAATTTTTAAGTTTGTTTTTTGTTGCTGTTGTTTTTTTCAGTAACTATTGTATTTCATCAAAGAAAGACATTGAACATATGATGGCTGAGGAAAACCCCACTTAAAACCACAAAAATTAATTGCCTGAGAATTCACTCATACAAACTTGGTGTATTTGTCAAACAGCAATACTATGCAGTTAGCCTTAGCTTTTGGGTTTTGTTGGAAATAAGACATTAGGAACTGCTACCAGCAAGCGACAAAGCTGTTAAATGTGTTTCTGTACCAGGTGTGAGAGCACATTTACTGTATCTTGAACATGTCTCCCGTGTATGAGACTTTACAGCACTGATCTACTAAAATTATATGTATGTCAATTCCAAGTACCCCAAACCAAAACCAAACACTCCTTTCCTAAAATAACCACTCATGTTCTACTTTCCATTAAAGGGTCTCTGGACAGGTGCAAACATTTCTAGAGTCAGCTTTCAGTTTCCTGGAATTCAGCTTTTTGCTTCTCACATAATCACTTGCCTTATTGCCATTAGAAGGACAGCTTTCAGTTACAGACACCTCCCTGTGGTATCATAGAATCAACATTTGCATTTATTTTCTGGATATAAAGCACAAAAAATTTGACACCCTGGAAAAACTGCAGAAGTAGCTGAATACTGTAAAGCAACATGATCTTCTATTGTGCTTTCTCCTAAAGCAATAGGCACACATCTTTCATCCTGCCATCATCCACCAAATCACTCACTCTGGATGGCTTTTTTCCCCTACCCCAGTATCTGCAATAAATACTCTGAAGGGAGATTAGAGCCTGGCTGTTTATCTCCTTGTAAACACATTTCTTGATGTTGTGTCCCTATATGATAATCTTACTTAATCATTTTTACTGGTTTTCCTGTGAGGAGTAAGATGTTTTGCTGTTTGCTATGAAACAAGATACATCAAAGCCTATCTGTGAAATACACAGCACGATTGTATTAATTCATTAGTACACTTCTCTCTTCTTTGAGCAGCTCCCTATCTTTGCAGTCTCTCACTGAGCTCCTTATTTAATCTCCTAAATAAGTGACCTAATTGTTGGCTTGAAGTCAAGAGGAGCTGATGGCTGCTCACTACTTTGGAAAACAGGTGTCTTTTTCCAGGATCCTATGTACAGATAGCCATCTAAATACAGAACTCAAAAAGTGTGGTTTTTTTCAATATCTTTAACATTTAAATGTGTGCCAACTTGAGTTTTATAAGTACAGCCATTTGGGGTAAAATAATTCTCCTGAGCTTCTGCAGGGCAAAGTGAGAGCAGAGGGTAAAAATGAAACAGATAATGACAGCATTTTATCTGGACGATTTAGAACTTCTTTGTCTCTGCTAATTTCAGGAGCTGGAAAATTAAGTAAGTCATCAAAATCTTGTGCTTTTTCTCCCCCTCGCTTTTGACCTCAGAACATAATTGCCTCTTGTCATGCCTGCAGGGCATGGGCTTGTAGTTATCACTGTGTGCTTAATCAAATGCCAAAATAGCCTTTAAATTATGTGTCTTCTTGGCTGCTAGAGACTTGTTGAGCTCTGTTACATTGAGAGGCATGATGATAGTAGATGTACATTTAAAAGAGAAGTGTGGGTTGATGCTTTTAATTAGGTTTTATATGCAATTTTCCCAGCAAAATCATGTTCTGGTTCAGAATTTTCAGAGTGAAATTTCAGTGCATATTTAAGAGCAGAGTGAAACAAAAGCTGGAAAGGCAGAGATAATGATTTTCACAAGCTCTGCATATGATTTGGTCTGCCCAGCTAAATACCTGACTTACTGTTCCCAGGTGCAACCACAGCCTGCTGGGAGAAGAGGTTTCCTCCTGATCGGGAGGAATGCTTCTGTGTTTGTAGTTTTGCAGTACTTAATATCCCCACAGTTCACCTTGACTCTGTGGGGAGGAAAAAAAATCAGAAAGTAATAGTAAAAAAAGTCCCTCCCCTTATTCTCAAGACTACTCAGGTGTGGGTCGGAGTGGAAATCCCTTTCAGTGGATGAGTCAATAGGCTTTTTGTAGGGGACTGTCACTCCCTGACAAAAAGCACATGCTTAAGTGTTTTTCTAAATCAGGGCCCTACTGTTCTCTATTAAGATACAAGTCTCATTAGTGCATATTTACAGCACGTAAACATTGCTCAGTATTTCTTCTCTGCTCCCCCCGCCCCCGGCTTCCTTAATCCAAATTATACCTGGCCTCTGATCTCAACAATACTCTTAGTAGCAAACTACTAATTTGCTAAGGTTAAAGATAATGACAACACACGTTTTCTCCAACATACAATACTTCCATTCCCCAGTATTTTCATTGCTCAGAAATGTCAACCTAGTTCTGACAAGCTTAAAAAAATCATTGGTCCAAAGGTCCCTGAAATCTTATGATTAATATACAAATATGGAAATACCTCTGTCTCTCCCCCACTTTCTCTATCGATACTGACAACAAATATAAGAGCAAATAACTCTGTCTTTTCTAGAGAGAGAGGGTGGAAAAGCCTTTCTTCCACTCTCAGCCTGCAGTGGGGTTAAAGGTCCATCCTACAGACAATGGCTGGTGCCAAGACATTGCAGCAGCAAATGCTTGCAACATCCACATCCAGCTCCCTTAGGAAAGAAATGAAGACTGAATGCAGCCAGTGTGGCCAAACAGCTGAAGCCATCAGCAGTGCAGGGCTGCAGCTGGACAGTCCTGGTCTCCACTCATGCATCTCACTTCTATGTTGCCAAAATCTGCTATGAAAAGGAAGACAAGAACTAAATATATCCTCAAAATGAGGAATCTGGCTTCAGCCTAGGATTCCCCCCACAAATCACATACCCACATCCTCCTGGACTATCTTGGGCATTCTTATTTTATATAAGATACCAAATCCAATTTGCAACATCATCACCAGATGTAGTGATCCCCCTTACCCTGCAAACTGACACTACGAACAGACTTCACAAACTGCAAGTGCATCTTCTTACATGGTGGGATGGGATACACACAAAGAAAAAGGACAGAAGACAAACACAAGACTGTGTAACACCTCAGCGATGGCAATGGAAAAGAAGCTAAAAACCCCACAAAACACATCCTTCCCTCTGTATTTTATGAGAAGGTTGAGATCCACTATCTTATGGTTCCATAAATTGCCTAATCTACTTCCCTTATAACACTCAAGTGGTGCCTGCTAGAGATTTGGTCCTAGGTTATGAGGGAAAATACAATAGATATTTGTCTGCACATTTATATCTGATGTTGTCTCCCATGATTAAAAGGATACACAGGAGAAGGTTGTAGTAAACAGAGAAGGAGTTTTTCTATACGGACTGACAAAACTCACACAGTCAGTGCATTTTCCAAGGTGACATACCCAAGGATACAAACAGAAACACAAAAAACCAGCCTAGTCCCAAACTCCACATCTCTGAAGCAATGCTTTGACTCCACACACCTTTTATTTCCATGGCAGATCTCCTTTCTCATTTCTAGACACCCTAGAGGTCAGATCTCAAAAGGGTGATGCACAACCACACTTTGGATGCCCAGGAAGCCCAGCGACAGCAGCCAGAGGGTTAAGCACCAGACAGCTACATCCTGGGGTACTTCTGCTGCTGACACTTCATACCACCGATATTCCTCATCTCCTTGCCATGCTCAGCAGGTAAATATCCTTCTGTCCCCTCACTCTCCCAAAACCTAGCTCCAAGTACTGAGACGCTCTCCTCATTAGTAAGAAGCATTAGATTCTCTTAGACTCTCTAAGTACTAGAATAGTTCTTCCTAGAGGGGTAAAGATAAAACAAGTTCACAGAAAAAGGGCAAAGAGGACTGGTGAAAGATCACCAGAATGAAGAAGGAACAATGAAGTGGATGCATTTGCACCAAAGGATGAGTGTTCATGAGGGAAATCAGCCACTGCAAGACCTTATGAGGAAAGAAAATGAAGTGATAAAAGAATAAAACTCCTGCATCCAGATGGTAGCCATGAACGGAGCAGTTTGACAGCAGGAAGTGACTGAGCCAGACTGACCCAAGGAAACCAAAATGGGAGAAAGCATGCAACAGCAGTACTGTGCTTTCCTTCTGATTCTCCATTCCCATCTTCTGGGACTGCTGGGCGGCTGTCTCACTAGTGAGCAATGGGAAACCCTGAAAATAGCAACAAACGTGTCTTTTGACGAGGTCTCATCTTTACAAATTTCCCACTTACAGAGAGGCCAATACCTCTGAAGCCAAAATTTACACTGGAACAAGGCAGCCCCAAGGGTCACCCTCCATGGTGCCAAAGAGACAGGGAGGGAGAGGTTTCTGCTGGACTGATAGAGTTGGATCAGCTCTGAAAAGGTTAGCTAAGGTCTGAGAAAGATAGCAAAAGATTTTTAGAAGGAAGGGAGGCTGAATTTAGACTGCTTTTCAAAAATACATGACAACCTACCCTCAAATCAGAGGTCAGAAGTACAGTCCCAGCCTGAGCTAAATGTCACTTGAATGAATTTAATTAAAGCAGAAGAAACATGTGGAGAACAATAGACAAATAAAATGTGTTCTCCAAGGGAAAGGCTGAATGCAAGTACATTAATATTTAGGCCTCATCACAGGAAAAAAGCTATTCCCAAGTATCTTTTCCTTTGCAGTGGATCGTCTAATTTGTAATGAAAGGCACACATGAGAAGATACTTGGATACAAGTGTTCTTCAATTCACAGGCTTCCTTCATGTGAAATAGCTTTCAAGTGTAGGCAAACAGTGCACAGACAGGGCAAGCATCTGTGGTTAAAGCCCTGCACTGCAGTGCATAAGGTCTATAACCAACCCTTATGCTAAACTTGCCCTCCAGCCTAACAGTGACATTATGTAAAACATCTGGGTTTCAGATCGTGGTCCACAACACTGAGACATTTGTATTCTCCGTAAAGGAAGCATTAGGTTCTGAGCCACAGGGACCAGTCCTTTTTTACAAATCCATGCACCACAAATTTCACTGGGGTCTTCAGTAAGGTAAAACATATCATTTGTTTCTTACCCAACTCAAAGTTACTGTTGTTAGAATAGACACTTCACTGTCTTGGAAAAAAAACAATCCCACAAAAAAAAACCCAAACCCCAAAAATAAGTCAGAGAAGCTTTGACTTTGACACTGCTGAACAACCTTGATGTCTCAAATTTAATGCAGCACAAATTAATGTGGTAAAGCAAGGATTTGAGTAATAAAACAAATTTGCCCCATTTCAAATTACTTCACTGTAGCTTTTTATTGTAGCTATTAATAAGGTTAATTTTTTCATCTCAGAAAAAAACTTTTATAAACCACCACAGCAGATATAATCACAGAGGCAGTTAGATAAATGATTATCAAGGGTTTAGCCTAAGAACATTAAGGAAAAAGAATCTGTTTATAATTTTCAGATTTCATATTAAATCAGAAGCTCATTTACAATTATACTTTGTTATTGTTTCCATTTAAAACGCTAGCTTAAATATTCCTACAATGCAATACTGGAATAGCTCTCCTGTTACCAGCAGAACTTCTTAGGTGTGTCATCAGAATGGGCTTCAGTAGAGTTTACTGGTGTTCCCAGATGGATATTGCCCAAGTGCTGAGGACACGCTCTTCTGCATCATTTGTACCACTGTGAACTGGTAGGTGGAAGCCATGAGCTACAGGAAGCAAGGTAAGGGTAACCTGGAGGAGGCCAAAACCCAAATGCATCCTCAAAATCAGAGATGGTCTGCTATGGAGGAAGAAACAGAGGACAAATTTGACTTCTATCTCACCCAGAGAAGGAGAAAAAAAAATGAAAAAGGAAAAGGGAAGGGGGAACCCCAAAGACAAAATCACACCAAACCAACTAGCCAATCCCCAAAACCTTAAGGTCAGTGAGAGATCCAGTAAACTCAGCAGGTTCACAAATTCTTTTTAAGGCTCTTGAAAATCAGACAAGTTAGATGTATTTGGAGCTTTGCTGAAGAGCTGCAAATAATAGATGCCTACCAAGTAACACCTCCTCAAAGTTAAACTTTAATTTTGATTTACAGTTCCCTGAAAAGCCTCTGAAGGGAAACATTAAAGCTCTTGTAGAAGTATCTGCATTATTACAGAAATGATGAACAGCAGAGTGAAGATTACTTTGTGCTGTTTACAGACTTGTTTACCAGAGCAGTAAATCTATTTTTAAGTTTGTATTGCCCAGAAAAGAGAACTATGTGAAGAACTGTCCAGAGAAAAAGACAGGCAGACAAAAGGGAAGAATTTCTACCAAAGTATTACAGCCTGTCATTCAAGTATCTGCAGAAAAGTCTGAGGCCTCAAATATTTATCATTTAAACCAATTGCTTTACATCACCAAAAGCCAAGAATGACTCCTTCAGAGTTCATTTTACAAGAAGTTACCCAGACCTTGGAGACTAGCCATCTTCCAGAAGTAATATAGCTAAAGAGTAGATCATTAAATAAACAACTGGTTTTTCTTGGTGTTCTAGGTATTACAGCTCCTTTAGACAGAGAATTTGTTCTTTCCACTAGCCATAAGTGTGAAAGTTTAACGAAAAAGTCTGAGACTGCTTTAAGAGCTTGACTTCTCAGAATTGAATTCCATTATATATATTTTTATATATGCACAAGCTTGCATAAATGCATGATATATATGTAACAGGCAAAATGTAAAGTGCAGTTTTCTATATGGCAAAATGACATTTGGGGTCCCCTATTTAGCACACCTTAAAGGTCACTGATTTTTAGAAAGCAGTGGGTGCTTCTCAGGAAGACCTGTGAGTAATCTGCAAAGACAACCCAGTCCCCCAGCTGCTGGATGAGGTTTTTTCAGAACATGACATATATGAGCTCCACCTCAGGCACAGTCATGGGATGGATCTAAGATCCTTTTTGCTGATACACTAGCAAGAGATTCAAGTAGTCTGTGCCAAGCCATTCTTTGCAGTCCTCCTCCCCAGATTCTATGACATTAACCACCTCGCCCCCACTTTGACCTCAAAAGATCACGGATTTCACCTCCAAGTTACTAGTGGCCTAAAAGGGCTGCTTTGCAGAAGCATACACATTCATCTGAACAGTGACCACCTTTATTTACTTCCCCTCAATCTTGAAGAACAGTAGGAGAATTAAATTTGGGGAATGAGCTGAAACATGCATACTTGCTCCAGGTGAAAATATATTCCACAAAAAAGCGGATTTGCAGGGAAATCATGCATTTTTGCCTGCAGATATCCCTTCTCTTCAGCAGAAAATAGCAAAACATTAATGAATTAAGTCCACAAAATGGTTCACTAACTAGGAAACTTAACTAACATATTGAGTGATGACATTTCATGTTGCACTCACCTGCTCACAGCAAACACTGTGGTTAATTATTTCCCCACCTAATCCAGCCTATGCAAATACTGCTCCAGAAATACTATATACCTAGATACGTATGTATATATAATACTCAAATGCACACAATACTGCCCAACTCAAGGTGAGTCACAAAAAAAGAAATCTGAAATAATGCTCATCTGTAGTTCCCAGAAGTGCTCTGAACAGATGAACTGCTCCCGAAAGAGTCAGCTGAACAACTCTGGAGCAGAGCTGAGAGTTTCTGGCCTTTGAAGTAGCGAAAGGATGCATATCCTGCAGATCCAAGGTTGCCAGGGCACAGCAGCGTGGCCAAACTCACCTTACAAACATTTGTATCTGCAATAAATGCTCTGAATCATGCCCTAAAACAGCCCTCCAGCTGTGGAGGTGTCCCAGGAGACATTACCACTCATTTTCACTTCAAAGTGGTTAACAGGAGACTAAAAAACATTTATAAAAAGCAGCAATAATAAGTATGAATAGTCATAGAGACACTGAGCTCAGTAAACAAATCCAAGTCGGTAGTGGTTGAAAGGAAATCCTATTTTATGAAAGCCCCTGCAGCACTGGATATCATGATTCATTACTTGTTCTGTGGGGAACTGTAGGGCTCCTTCACAGACACCCATGTGTACGACTGAACAAAAAGAGGGTCTGTGCCCCAAAGGACACTTTAAAGAGAAGAGGAAATGTATGAGGACTAGGGGCAGGAGCTACAGCGGCACAGAGAAGGATAATCATGCAGCATGGGTTACAAGCAGGTGCACATACTATACTTGAGGGCACAATGTTCACCAGCTCAATGAAAATATGGTTGGAAAAAAAATTATCTAACTTGCTTCAGGAGAAAACCACTGAAAACAACTATGATGGATGGAAGACTTTTTTCTCCTTTATTTTTTCTTTTAACACAATCACTAAACTTGTTTCAAATTGTCCTCCTCCAAGAGGCAGATGAAAGAAGTAAATCTTTTCCTGATCTCTCTGGCAGCAAAAACCAGGATCTAATTGCCCAACAAAAGCAGAGAGAGATGGTGGGCCTCAAGGCAAAGAAATGTTTTAAACGAAATAATCTGATGAAAGAGTCCATTCCTCCTTCCCCCTAGAGATACAGTGTCAGAGAGAGCAGCACCTTTTTCAAACCCTAGACAAGTCAGCGCTGCCAGGACACCTGAGGATGCTCAGACAGAAGGGTACAGAAGGGGGTCTTGGAGGCCAGAGCTAATTCAGGCATACCTGGGCACTGCAGCTCAGCCACACAACAGCATCCAACACAGACAGTTTCCCTCATCAGTGGGAAGAGATACAGAATCCAACACCCCCAGCTGAGCAGTCCCTCTCGGTCAGGAGAGATTTAGGACAGCACAATAACGCTGGCCTTAGGCTTACAGTCCTAGCTTTGACCTCTCAGGACAGAAGATGGTCTGGGCAGCTCACTGAAGATTGTTTGGCTGTGGCACACGGGTGAGGGTTGGGGCGCTGCCACATCCAGGGCTAGGGATGCCCCTTCCAAGCAGACTGGGAGACAGGCAGCCTGCAGCCACCCAGACCCCAGCCAGCACTGACAGATACTTGCTAAATCCTCTGTGCTGTTTCTCCCTAATGAGCTTTGAAGGACTCTTCGAAGTTGGAAAAAAAAAAGCACCAGGGAAAGGTTTCCAGAGAACTGTTTCTGGGAGATTATTAATTAAATTTCTAATGTAATTATGTTGTGGCACATTTAAGTGCACTTTCTAAATAGAACCTGACTTTTATCTAACAAAGGATCCATTTCAAGCAGTTTTTCCTCTATCTATAATACCCATTTCTTTTCATGCCTGTTTCAAGCATTGTTCTTCTAGAGTTATTTATATTTCACATCCAGAATTTTCTGCTCTTTCCAAGAATAAAGTTGTTGCATGTATCCATCACCTCAAGCTTCCTCTTCATATTTGTGGAAAACATTCTGCTGTCACTGCCCTCCAAGGATATTTTTGGAGCACGAGGAAAAACCTCATAAAAGAAATCAGATTTTTCTACTTATGGTTCTTCTATTATTCTGTAATAAAGCTCCTCCAACTATGTAGGGTAAAAAAACACCCAGTTTTTCAGGGTCTGAGGGGAATTACTTGGGCAAAATACAAAGGGTCACTGAGCAAGTTTGTTGTTGAGCCAGTCCTCTCTGGAAAAAATAAAGTAATTTTTGATGCACTGTAGTATTTGCCCTTGCTGGTTTCAGTGGAGAGGCTGACACACAGGATTCTGTACTGGTGGAGGGTTGCCCTAAGGCCCCTGATTCAGAGAAGGAATGAGAAACAGCAACTCCTGAATATTTCTCATCAACTTTTTCCATGCATTGGTATCAGAGAAGTATATGCTGGAAATCTCACACTGTGACTCACAAAATCATTACAGTATTGATGTCTAATTCTGATCGTTAAAAGTTAAGGAAATTTTAGTGAGACTGTCTCTGGGTAATTTCATATAGGACCTTGTTTTAACAAATAATCTGACCACATAAAAACAAACAAAAATTAAACAAACAAACAAAAAAACCCAAACAAAAACACAAACCACAAAAAAACCCAAAACCCACAGTTGCCTACAAACAAATAACCATGAAGCAATTTAACTTGGTAAGTAAAATAAGATCACTGTCCTGACATATATTTGAGGGTTTTACCCAGGATAGCTCCTCGTAGATTAAAATATTTAATACAAAATTAAACAGAAACAAAAAATTAAAATTAAAAATGCAGACAGCAAACTGAGAAGTCTGTTCCAGACAATGAAATCCCCAACTCTGCAATCATGAGAAAAAGCTTCTAAGCTTCTTTTGTTAAATAGTCTACCCTCATTTAACAAGAAAGAAGACAAAGGCAGCAATGTCATTAACAAGTACAAATTACAGTTTGGAAACAGAAACATGTAAGTGCTAAAAGCTCAAAATACAAATGAAATAACTGCAGACCATCAAATTAATCAAACTTGTGCTGGCAAAATTTTTAAAGCAGCAGCAGTAGTTTTAAAATAGTGACGTTTGCAAGTCAAAGACAACTAGCTATCAAACACAAAATTAACTCCCTATTCAGTAATTCGCTCCAATCTGTATTTGGAAAGACGCAAACAGATGTATTCATAATTCACAATGATAAAGAGATGCTTTTTGTTCTAGCACATATTTAGAAAGATATAATTGCAAACAGCCCAATATTTTTCATTCTGAAGAATGGGAGTTTGGAAGAAACCCACAATCCTCCTAGGAACCCCTTGCTGTTTTTTAACTTGATTTTGGACACTGGCACATTGGTACTAACAAGTTTTAAGAGAAAAAAAAAAAAAAGGGAAAGAAAAGGGGTATGAAAATAGATAAGTCCAACTGCACACAGGAAAAATGCATTAGCTATTGCTTCTCAAAAAGTAATGTAAGTGTGGAACTGCCATCCCAGCTGAAGCATTTCTGGAAGTTCAGCAAGAACCTCATCAGTCCAAAATCATTCTACACAGTTCTTGATGATCTGAAAGAAAATAAACTCAAAGCTTGCCAAATTTGCAGTCAGCAAAAAAATTGATGAAATGTTAAGTAATGACATGGACCTTGTCGGTCTTGCAGATTGATCTATACACTGTCTGAGCAGCCCGTGCTTTAACACAGACAAATACAAGCCCATGTAGGAATACAAAAAGTGCTCATTATGCGAGACCACAGCCTTGCAAGCAGTCACTCTGAAGTAAGACTGTTTTCATAATTGGTAAGAATTTGAACTATACACAGTAGCTCAAAGGGCAAACATGATCTCTGCAACTATGAAGAGGTGAATAACAAGCAGAAGTGGGAACACAAAATTGCCCTACATATGGTAATAACGAGTCCATTATGGGAATATACGTACACGTTGTGGCGTCTACACATCAGAAGGATTATGAGAAACTTTGAAAGGGTTTGCAAAACTACTTAAGAAAATAATAAATAAATAAAAAATCAAGTAGGGCCTGGAAAGCCAGTTTTACAAGTGAGCCACCAAAGTCACATAGTCCGTTTGATTGATCTAAAAGACCATTGGAGTCTGCAGGCATCCTCCCAAGGGAAGATATTTATCTGTAATCTAGGAGAAAAAGGTAAACAAGATGCAAGGTCTGCAAGTTAAAGTCAGATAAATGTTCGCTAGAAATAAGATACCTATTTTTATCAGTGTGAGCAATTTACCATGGAACAGTTTACATATATAGATACACATATATGATGTGTTCCTTATCAGCTGAAGTCCCTAAATGATGACTTAGCATTTTTCTAGAAGATACGCTACAGCTTAAACAGAAGACATCAGAGCCTGATTCACAAATTACTGGGCGAGATTGCTATGGTGCAAACAGTCTGGCTTGTTGATCATAGGAGTTCCTTTGTATTTTATAGATCTATGACGATTTGAGAGAAAGAAAACAGGAAAAGAGGGTGGCATTTGGCTGCATGGAACCCACTGAATTTATTAGCTTAAAAAAAGCAAAACAAAACAAAACAAACCCACACTAAAAAACCACCACCAATAACTACAAAAAAACTGCCCACAGAAACAAACAAACAAATCCCACAAAACCTTCAGACAGTTTTTATGCAGATACCTGCTGCGCTTATCCATGCAGAGAAGGTTTGTATCTTGCCTTTAGTGGTTGTGAATAGAAAAAAATGTTCCAGGACAGCTTCTTTGAGTTCCCAGGAATAAAAGATGGCAAAGAGGAGGAAGGGAATTGCTTGATGCAAACCAACAGATGGGATTTCAGTCAGAGGCTTGCTTTGTTTTCATAATGAACCATAATCTGTGTAATCTAAAACAGTTTTTAGTTGCTGCAGCGAGACATGAAGACTGCAGCTATGGCAGGTGAATTGTTTTCTGCACCATTCATCGTTACAGAAGGTACCCTGTCATTGCCACAGACATACTGGACCCTGGACCAGTCAACCAGAGTAAGTTTAGAAGGATGGATGAAAGTGTAGGTATGGTGCCACATACTTCGTAGGTTTATCTGCCTTGAGGGGTTTTTTTGGGGTTGTTTGTAATTCAGCCTTTCGATATCTTTATCTAATAAATTATTATTAACTGGTCTCTAGGCATTATTAACTACATGAAGTTTTAGCAGCGTACACGCTACAATATCAAATCCACAGCAGAGACATTTAGCATCCTGGTATGACATTACTGGGATAGGTCAGGGGCGTTACTCTCAAATCCTACTTCATGGTACTGCAAGTGTTCCCACCCCTCACAGGTCCCATAAGTCTTCTTTGGCTGTGCAGCCACTGGTGCCAGGCATGGGGAGTTGCAGAGAGCCAGCAGCGCTGCATGGGAGCAAGGTCTCTGTTCTGCTGGCAGCTCTGTGCCACAGACCTGTCCCTGCCAGTCAGCCAATGTAGGGCACAGTATCGCTAGAGTACATCATGTTACTTATACACTATACCACAACATGGAACAGGTAAGTAATTAAATGTTAAGGCACAAAGCCAAGAAAAAGTTAAGCTACCTGGGAACCTGGAGCTGCAAACAGTGAGTGCCACATATATTGCTTATTATTTTGCTGAAGTTCAAGATTTAGGTTTCAGAAACATCAAGCATCTATTTGTGGCTTCTCAGCATACTTACATTCCTATAACGTTTTGCAGTATAAAATACTGACTTCTATTCATACATCCTTCCCCACGTTATTAAGTTCATCTTCATATTAAAAATAAATGAATTTAAAATGTAGGCAACTACATATATAGGCACTCTGCTTGAAAGACATACTTCATCTTTAAAGAGCAGCAATCAATACACATACTATATAATCTAAACAAATTTCTATTATGAATTCTTAATGGATGCATACTTCGGTCATTTTTATTACTAATATATTATTGATTTACAGAATACATTACCACCTTAGACACTGGGATTTGCTGGAGTCCTTACACTGTGTATGTAGTTTTAGTCAAAATCAGAGCCAGAAGTCAATACCCCATTTACCACCAGCATAGCTCCACCACAGAGTTAGATATTTAATTATGGTCCACTCTCACAGTGGAATCACTTGTCTTTCAGTGGCACATTTAAGTCATAGTTACTAATGTAAAATTATCCACGAGGCCTGCCCGCTTGTCTTTCACTCTATTGCCAAAATGCTTTGGAAGTCACAATTTGGAAGAACACCAGCAGTCTAACCTTGCAGATCCCTCACAGGGCAAAGTTTCTCTGAAATCAAAGCACCCACTTGGGCTCTTTTGCTCTGAATCCATGAACAGTTTCTCTTTGTTGCCATTCACATCAGGGAGCAGTGATTGACTCCTGAGTTGCCCAGGAGAAAAGGAACCAAACCGCTTTCTTTGATATTAATAATAATACCAGCAGACAGGGAAAAGACAGCATGCCAATCAGCCCCCCCACTACTCGCATAAACAGGCTGCAGATAACATGTCAACTGCTACTCCTTAAGGCTTCAGGAGAAGCCTACAATAAGATAAGCACATCATAATATTGTTACACAAATAAAATCTAAAGTGTTTGTTTCCTGCTACAAATAAAGAGGAAAAAAATGTTTATGGTTATGGTTGCTTTGATGAAACAATGCTACATTGCTAGCTTACAGATTTATGCCATACAGGTGCAACAGGACACATGTGTCTTGCCAGGATATTATCATGCCTTGGGCAAGTCAGGCTTTATGTCAAAAACCAAACCAGAAATGGCAGAGATGCAGTATCACAAGCATCACTGGTTCTTCTGCTGCTCAATGAAGTGACTGTCCTATGATCTCTAAATCAGATACTTCCAGGGTAAATTCAAAGTAATATATTGCTTTTCTGTTTTTAATATCTGTTAAGGAATGGATGAGAACCCAGCCCCCTGAGGAGAATGATCTGCAAGGAGAGACCTCTGCTTCTCTCTGTTTCCCGCCTTTTTTTTTTTTTTTTTACTAATGCGTATGAGGACAAAGGAATAAAATACAGAGTAGGAGCGTTTTGCACCCTTTTTGCAGAAGAATAAACAACTGCAACACAGACAAAAGTAATCAAAAACACGCCTGAGAAAATAACAGCCGCAAAAAGCAAAAGTCATATCAATTGCTTAGGCCTCTCTGCACACAGAAGTTAAGTGAGGTGAAGCGAAAAAGTTTAATTCACTGAACTGACTAGAATTAAACAAGTAAGTCATCTAAAAACTGGAAGATAAACTTCTAAAAACATGTCTGTAATGCACACTGTCACACCAACTTTAAACTGGCTGTGTTTTCATCCATTGTCCCATTTCTTACCTAGGGGCAAGGTGCTCACCCCCTCCTCTTTCATTTCTTTACCACACAGGGATTGCTACTTGCACATGCCTTGCAGGGCATGCGATGCACAACATGAGCCAAATTTAGAAGCCCATGCAGTCCTGATCTTTGCTCTAACACCAAAGTAGACAGAAAAGCTTCAGCAGTGTGTTGAGAGGTCCCTGAACATAACACGACCACAAGGGGAAAACATCCCATCAGTCTTCCCTGCCTTGTCACTGCTCAGTCCTACCTGTGTTGGCAGTGATAACTTTGAGGACCAGCCACAGCACTTCACAAGAGGCCACCCTTGCAGACAGAAAGCCTGGCAGATTCAGAAGATAGCTGGTGGAGGCTCTTTCAGGCTATATTAGGGTTCTTCACAGCCCAAAAGTTTCGCAAAAAGAGCCTCACCTTTAAGCAGTAAAAAGCTTCCAAAGGTTCATCTGACATACATGAGACATTTTGTAAGCAGCCTTTTCTGCTTCCCTCCTTATTCACCAGTGGCAACAAGAATAGAGACAGTTGTGGAAATTATCCTTGCTCCACTCCCTCTAGCATGCCTTGTGTCCAGGACCCCTAAGTTATAGAGCAAGTCTCATTTTTGTGAATGTTTACTGCATCACCATTCCCGTTCATCACATGCACACAGAGCATAGCGAAGCTGGTAAATAAAATACTGAGAGCTTATTTCCATGTATCTTATGGCAGGCAAGGACACGACAAAACATCATGTTTCTAAAATTAAACTGTATTTATTAGCAGAATTAAATAAAGAAGTGCCACAGTTTTACTTTACTTCAAAGCCATATCCAGAAGTTTGTGGCAGTTGTTTCAATCAAATGTGTTATTTGCCCAGATTCACACTGAACAAAGCGATCTAAGACAGAACCAGATCTGGAAAGTAATAGGCAAACAGTATCTCCCTCTTTCATTTTTAAACACATAGCCAACACTGCTCCATTGAAATATCTTCCAAACAAAACAAATTCCTTCCAAAGACTTTTTTTTAATATTTCTTTAAATGCAATTTAAAACAGCTATGCAAAATAAATAAACAGAGCCTACAGGAAACCCTTCCTTTCAGCCCAATGAAGAAGCTTAGTTGAATCCCACACTGTGGTTTGGAGGACTTTCGGTTTTTGTTTCCTTCCCCCCCCCCCCCCCCTAATTGTTTAAGGAATGGTACCAGAGCAGAGAGATGATGGGCAGGAAATGAGGAGGCTGGAGGCTATGAATGGTGGAGAGCTTGGCTCTGTTGGGTAAGCCTGCCCCTACTCTGCATCATCCCAGCTTTAGGGATGCACAGACCTTGGTATTGCACTTCCCACTGATCATTTTCTGCAGCATCTTTGTGCTTCTGCTGTATGAATGCCATGAACAACCATCTCCATGCCCGGAAGCCTTTCCACTGTAAGCAAGTGCATTCAGACACTCTGCAATACTGCCTTATCCAGGTCAGTTTAGCATAACCCAGAGCCATGGCCATTCTGGTCATGAGTTAAGCAGCTGCCTGTATTTTCTCCTTGGCAACAACAACAGCTCCTTTTCTGCACCCTCCTTAATGGTCTTGGACTGGATCAACTTCTCAGTATGTTAAACAGCTCTCTTGATGCTGTCAGCCATCCACCAAGGATGGGACAGTTTCAAGGGATGTGGCGATTTCTCCACCAGCATTAACAGTACTTGATGCTTCAGAAGCCACACAAGCATTGCACAGATGGAGGAGTCAGAGACAAGGCTGAGAGAGGAGGTCTCTTTTTATTTTTATCCTTACCTTGCCCTGTAGACATTCATATCCTTCAGCTGCATTCTCACATTACGTTCAAATACAGGACAGGGTCCAGATATGTGCTCCCTGCTCCAGGGTTGTCCTAGGATTACACCCATGCCCCACCACAAGTGGTATTGCTGTATGGCAGCTGCATGAACCTCCAGGCAAAAACCTCTCCTCTTGCATGGGCTTGTTATCACAACATGCTTGCATTTGCCTGCTAGCCACAGAATGATTGCACTGTATCTCACCAAGGCTTGGTCAGATTTCCCTAGGCTTACACTTTACACTTATCAGCATGGCTGGGATTATACAGCAGCTGGCTTGGCAATTCAGAGCAAACTGAATAGGCTGTTGACTCACAACATAGCTGCAAATACAATAGTAAAATGTTTGGCAACCTCATCTAGTACTGCACAAGCAGACAAAGCGGGTCCCTACCTTCTGTGCCCTGGGTTCCTGCAGCCCAGGTCTGCTTCTGCATTAGGTTTTCAGTCTTTCAGTCAGCTTTCTCTCCACCCTGCCTCCTGCTAACCTCCACGTATCATGTGGATTAACTGCTAGGTAGTCTTTAATGTTCCAAGAAATTATTGCTGGAGTCAGAGTTGTCAGCTGTCTGATGGAGTCAGTGCAGCTTTCTCCCTTGGTTCTGGGCAACAGAAGCACTACTGCTCTGCTGTGGGCAAGGACACTCACAAACCTGAAGCAGCCTTGGGCACTGTTCCCAGCAACAGCTTCTCAGTCATACCTTTGGGGTCACTGTTCTCCCACAAGTCAGGAAGCAATTGTTACTGTTGTTTCCTTATCTTTAGCCTCCAGGTTGGTCTGTACACAAACTCATGTCTCCCTTTCTCTATCACCCTACTCCTGCAAAGGTACTTTGTGCACAATGAAAACTTTTTTGTGCTTTTGAGAGCTTGCATACAGCTCTTTAATTTAGTTTGGTGGTGAGAGAGGTGTTCTTTTTCTTCTCCTTTTAATAACGCTCTCACTTGATGTACCACAGTCCTGCTTTGGGTAAGAAGTTGGACTAGAGATCTCCAGAGGTCCCCCTTCAAACCACCAGGGCTGCAATTCTTGTGGGTCTCATTGGCACCACTATACCTTATGCTTCTTATTCTAGGTAATACCCTAAACTGAACAGTTACTTCCAGAACAGAATTAGTAGAGGTAGAGCTGCCACTACAGGACACACCCTGACCAGTTTCACGGGCTGCCTCTCTCTTACTTCTCCCTTGGCTGGATTCTTTTTCTCCTACCAGGGTGGATGCTATGGAGATTTCTTCAGAAACAAAGAAATACAGGCATACAAGAAACACAAAGCATCCAGAGGGGCATGAAAGAGAAAACAAATATATCTTTTCTGTTAATAAATACCTTTTCCCCAAGTCTCCAACCTAGAAAGCCACTGATGAAGAGACCAGACCCTCAAACACTCCAGCTCTGCAGGCACATTCCCCATCACACAGCATGGAGACTCTGCAGTGCTGGAAGCCCTTGTGAACTGCACCCACCAACACATGATGCTAAAGAAGGCAGAGTTAGTACATACATGTGTGCACACATGCAAGAAGGGTTACAAGGTAGATGACTTGGTGGTGGCAACTGAAAGAAAGACAGACAGCAATTCTGCATGTAGCCTCTCTCCACAGAAGCAGAGTTCACTGCCTAGAACATCCCACCAGCACTGTTTTTATGTGAGACCTGACTTTGCTAGAAGCCAGTTGCCCAAAATCAGGGGGAAAAGTGGGTCTGAGCCTGCATGGGTGTGGTTGGGCAGCACATAAACACAAACACAGCTCAGCTCCCCAGTGTGTAATGGGGACTACTACTACCTGCCATTGAGTCGCATCAGGCTGGAGCAGCTCAAGAAAGCCAGAGATTGGGCAAGGGCTAGTGGGAAGCACCATACATAACTGCCCTGGTCTTACAGCTTCTCCTATATGTCAGCAAAGGTATGATCATGCTACAATCAGATTTATTAAGATTGGAAAAGATCTCCATGATCAAGTCCAACCTTTGAACACCACATCAACTAAACCACCAAGTTAGGTGCCACATCCAGTTGTTTCTTGAACACCTTCAGGGATGGCAACTTCACCACCTCTCTGAGCAGCCTGATCGAATGCTCAACCACCCTTTCAGTGAAAAAATTTTTCCTGATGTCCAATCTGAACCTCCCCTTCGTTCTGTCGCGAGCCGCCTGGGAGAAGATGTTGACCCCCAAGTTCCTACAAACTCCTTTCAGGTAGTTGTAGAAAATAAAAAGGTCTCCCCTGAGCCTCCTTTTCTCCAGTCTAAACTCCCAGCCCCCCAAGGCACTCCTCACGGGACTTACTCTCTACACCCTTTCCCAGCTCCATTGCCTTTCTTTGGACATGCTCCAGCACCTCAATGTCTTTCTTGCAGTGAGGGGCCCAGAACAGGACACAGCACTTGAGGTGCAGCCTCACCAGTGCCGAGTACAGCCGGACAATGACAGTTCTCTGATTCTGCTGGCCACGCTATTTTTGACAGAGGTCAGCATGCCTTGGTCACCTGGGCACACACTGGTTCATGTTCAGCCAGCTGCCAACGAGCACAAGTCCTTTTCCACCGGCCAGCTTTCCAGCCACTCTTCCCTCCAAGCCTGTAGAACTGTGTGGGGTTATCATGACACAAGTGCAGGACTTGACACTGCTTTATTGAATTTCATACCATTGGCCTCAGCCCATTGATCCAAACTGTCCAGGTGCCTCTGCAGAGACTTCTGGCTCTCCAAGAGATCAGCATTCCCACCCCCAGCTTAGTGTGCACTGCAAACCAGCAGAGGGTGCACTCCATCCCCTCCTCCAAACCATCAATAAAGATATTAAACAGGACTGGCACCAACACTGAGCCTTGAGGAATCCCACTAGTGACCAGCCACCAACTGGATGCAGCACATTCACCAACCTCTCTCTGGGCCTGGCCATCCAGTCAGTTTTAAACCCAGAGAAGAGTGCACTGTCCAAGCCATGGACTGCCCATTTCTCCAGGAGAATGCTGTAGCAGACAGTACTAAAGGCTTTACCGAAATCCAGGTAGACTACATCCACAGGGTGAGTGGCCTGGTCATAAAAGCAGATCAGGTTGGTCAAGCAGGACCTGCCTTTCCTAAACCCAAGCTGGTTGGGCCTGATCCACATGTGCTGTATAATGCCACTCAAGATCATCTCTTCTATAATCTCGCCTGGAACTGAGGTCAGGTTGACAGGCCTGCAGTTCCCCAGATCCTCCTTCCAGTCTTCCATGTAGATGGGCATCACATTGCCCAACCTTTAGTTGTCAGGGACCTCTGGGGTTAGCCAGGACTGATGATAAATGGAGAGTGGCTTGGTGAGCTCTTTCAACAGCTCCCTCAGTACCCTCACGATAAATCACATCCATCCCCACAGAATTCTGAGCATCCAAATGTCTCAGCACATCACTAACTGCTTCCTCCTGGTCCAAGTCTTCCTAGATACTTACAGGAGCTTCCATTAAAATACCTTCTGCAATCCCATCCAAAGAGCTTGCAATAAATCAATCACATGAATGTGCTAGGTGGTTTTTGGGTGTGGGTGGGTAGAAATTTGCGCTGCCTCCAGGGCTGGGGGGCACTGAGAGTTCACAAAACAAAGGGTTCACAACAAGAAGTTGGAAAAAGTCCTAGAACCTTTTCCCTCACTCTTAGAGTTGTTGAGAATGTCTTAAGTGATCAGTATGGGCTTTCAGTACTTTCTCTGAGGTGCCCATGTGGCTCTCAAAACACAGAAAATGGTAGACAAGACAGAGGGAAGCAGACAAAGCAAGGAACAAGAAGAAATAATAAAGGAAAAAAACACCCCAGAAAATACAATGGCAAATTACAGCAGCTCCAATCACAGCAGTACTGAGGGCTATTCAATGATCCCACAGTCATTTATCATCAACATGCTAAGAGGGTAGAGAGAATCAAGATCTAAAAGAGATTGGAAAATAGATACTTGTAACTAAACAGATTGCTTCACTTTTCCAGATTATGCTTTATTTTAGTTCGTCAAAACAAATGCCAGAACCCAGTTGTTGCTTCGTGTTTTCAATTTCTCTGGATATTGACCTTTGTATCTTGACTTATTCCTATGATATGTGCTGATACAGCTACATAAGGACCTTACCTAAAGCCCGAAGACAAATCCTGCCCCTAGTCAAGGCTACTTCACATGTTACGTATGCTCAGGTCCCAGAGCACTGGAGCACAGTTCAGATTTCTTCTGCCTGCCATGAAATGAGGGACGGAGTGGTATTTCTGTCCTCACTCTATACGCCACAGTCTGAAGGGATTATGGGTCAGCTCCACAAGGACTTGTCAGAAGAACTGGCATAAGCTTTGGTGCAAGGACTGACATGGGACTTCAGTCAAAACTTGAGTACTCAGTCTGGTGCGGCACCTTCCCTACAAGCCTCAGTCTGGCAGTGCTGTCAGCATCTCTGGTTGCTTCACTGTTACTACAGCAGCATGCAAGCACCTTGTTCCCACTCATCTGCCATCTCAGTGGGCTTCCTGACACATGAAAATGAGCCCAAGCATTTCATCAGTGGTATAAGGCAAGTTGGTGCAGAAGCAGGATCCTCAGCTGTTTTCACCAGCTGAGAGCCCTGGAAATGTTTGGAGAAGAAAAGTGACTGCTCTGCCTCTGCCCTTGCCTCCATAAGAGCCCTCAGAACCAGTCAGAGTGCACACAGGCAGCATCCTGCTGCAAGGCAGGCAGGTAAGGGAGCCTGCATGCATATGCCAAAGGCACAAAGCCCCGTTATTAAGCACTATTCCTGGCAAGCATTCCCACACCACGGGAGTTCCCACTAAATCCTCTAGCTTTCATCAAGGTCACTAAAAAGTTCAGGTATTGACTTGACAGGTAAGAGAAGGTGAGGCAGTTCAGCTCTGCAAAGCAGATGCAAGACATGTATCCTTGCCTGAAAAAAAAAAAATATAGCTTGAGATGAATGCACAGCAGCAAGTCACATGTCCTCTTCACCAACAACTGACCCATCACAGAAGCATCCTGATTTAGTCTTCACTCAGAGTCTGGTTACTACAGCACAGCCCTTGGTGGGATGGCTTCTACTCAAACAAAAGCTAATATCCTCCTTAAAGGCATAATACGAATAAACTGACACAGCTTCATCGACTTGGAAAAGACACAACCAGGAGAGAAATGCTTGAGATGTCTAGTACTGCTAATGGTATGAGGAAGGTAAACAGGAAATAATTGCTCAGTACAACTCATAGAATACGACAAATGAGGGAAGCCAATAAACTACTCGCAGTGACAAGGTTCAAAAACAAGCTTAATGATGTATTTTTGCACAGAACGTCTAATAACCATGGGAACTCACCACAGCACAGTGTTGCAGAAGTCAAAGAGACACTCAAAAAGAACTACACAAATTCCTAAAAATCACTAATGGAAACGTTCATCAAGAACCGTACACACATTACCAACCTCTATCACTAATATGCAATGATTCAAACAGAACAAACTGCTCTTCAATACCAACATGCCAAAGCCAAGTGCAATCACAGGAGCATGGCCTGGCTCATCATTCACACACAGAGTCAGTGGAAATGGGGGCAGTCTGAAGAGATCAGCTCCAGTATATCCTTATATTCTGTTTTGGCATAGTTTAGTCTTGTTACTTGTAGGAACATGATTTGTATGATATTGTTATGGAGAGGTCTGTGTTTCTGCATCCCACCAAGCCCCTGACTTTCAAGTCAGGGAAAAGAGATTTCGCTGGTTAATTTCTTATCTGTTTGGTAAGAATACTAACAAGGCAAAAGAGAGAAAGCCTACTAGCACAGAAGAAGCTGTAGTTTCAGCTTAGCACATACCAGACACCACAGGAATCCAGCACATGCAGTACTTTGCTAAGCTACCACCCTCTAGCTCCCACAGGTGGGCACATGCAACAACAAGCAATACCCAGTTAATGCAAAGTGTACTCAAGCCTCAGGATATCCCACCACAACAGAAGAAGAGTCAGTCCCCTTGAGAGTGGGATCTTGCTCTGCTTTCCAGTCATGGAAAAAACCTTTTCCAGTCCACCCCCTGCTACAAACCCTGAAGGAACCAACAACCTCTAAATCCCTTCTCTCTGTATGTGAACCAGCATACTAAGGGTTAATTATAAAATAAGTATTGATAAAATCCAGTCTGTCCCACACCCAGCCAGATGGTGCAGCTGTCAAATAGCTCTGTCAGTGCATAAGAAGTATTAATTGTGATATCAGTCCTACCATAAGCTCACAGCAAAGTTATATTTTAACAGTCAAATTAATTTCCAGACTTCATTTTCTTCTTGCCATTTTAAATCACCATTAAAAAAAAAAAAAAAGATACAATATTTCTGGAATATATTAAAACACTTTCCCATGATCTTTAGCACAGTTCTATTAATACTGATCACTTAGCTTTTACAGTTTCTCCCAGGAATCTTCATGTGAGATCCACACAGTGATTCAGGAAAGGTTTGCCCTCGCTCCCTCACACATATCAAACTCCCTTTTCTACCATATTTTAATCAAATCTGTAGATTGCATAAAACTAAATTTGTCTACTAAAAGAGTAAAAAAGCTTATGAAGTGGCACAGATTTACAAAGCTATCTTGTAAGTGTTTCAAATATTTATATATATATATATATAAAATAAAGAGCTGTAGTAAATTACAGTATCAGCCTGGACAGTCACAATCATGGGGCAATTTCAGAAAGTAGCTACTGAGATCATCAAATAACAAAGCCAAATAAGAACAATCAGAGGAAGAAACAATAAATTATTGAACTCGAAATGTTTCATTGCAATAAGCAAATAAATCCAAAGAAACCTCAGAAGAGTCACTTTGCTTAACAGAAATTGCTGGAATCAAGTGACATTCATCAGCATCCAGCTGAAAATAATATCTAGGCCTGAATAACTAGTTATTGCATTATTCTTTGTCCTATCGTAAGGAACATAGGAATTGCAGCTTTCTGGTCACTTGAACTTTCTCTGTATCATTTTATTTTAGGGCACTGAAAAACATGTGTTTTCTAGAAAAATAACAAATACCTCTGAAAGTTGGGAGGGGGGGAAGTGGTGGAAATAAAACTATTACAAAAATTAAGAAGAGAAACCCAAAAGTCAGAGAACCACTACCTTACAGCCTGGTCCAGGACAGCACTTCCTAATTCCTGGCACCCCAAATTATCCGACCATTTCTGCCCCTATCTCCCTTCAGGTTAGACGAATGACACTCACAGTCCTGATGTCTGCAGGGCAAATGCTCAGGAGCTGCTTTTACTCTGTGAAGGTGAGGGCAAAATTACTTAGGGGGTAAAATCCTAGTCCACAGGAAATCAACTGAAGCTTTAGCAGCTATCCCACAGGCCAGTGAACTGCTGATGCACAAGACCAACAAGATTTGGAGAGTGCACAGGATCTTGTGGGGGAAAAAAACCTGCAAATTTTCAGGGCTGGGTTATTGTGTGCCAAGACAAAGAGAAGCAACAGGTGGGGGGGGGGTGGGGGTGGGGGGGGTGGAAGAGGTTTCTTCCTTCAGTTACTGTATACTCATTTTACAATGAGATTTAAAAGATGAAGGAATGATGATAAAAACCTGTCACGTTTCTGCTAAAGTGCGTACAAATGCTTTCCCCATAAGATAATAACTTGTTAGTTACTCAATGTAGCATGTGTCTTCCATGCCAGACAACACAATATACTAACCAAAAAAAAAAGTGTGCTACTATTTAACCAAATATTCTCACTCCAAAAAACAAAAAAGAGGGGGGGGCCACAAAAAACTACCTATTCTTACATTTCTTCAAAACTGAAGTTCTGCAGTTCAAGTCACACTGTTACTTGGTAACACCCAAAAGTTTAACACAGCCCACAGAACCTACAACTTTATTCTAGCATAACATGCACCTTTTTTTATGCTTTACTTCACACGCACATGGATTAAGAAATTATGCTTGTCAGGTTAGTGCTGTTAAGTACGTACATTCTCCAGACACACTGGCTGAGAATGTTCTGAAAAAACTTGTTCTTTCCTCAGAAAATGGTGATCTGTCAAAACTAAATCTGTTCATGAGAAGAGAAATTCTGAAATAATTTTGGGAAAAGAAAAACGCATGTAAAACAAAAACTTCCAAATTGTCAAAATGTCCAATTTAAGCATCTTGTAAATGAAGAGATAAACTAATCTTGAATGCTTTTTCATTTCCAAGTGTTTAATAATGTTTTTTTTTCCTATCAGCTTTGAAAAGAGCTGAAATTAAAATGCAGTGCTTCCAAATACTGTACATTCAATATTTTCACTGATGAGTTCTCATGCCTTTTTCCCCCACTCCCAAATTATACACTGATTAAATTTGAGACACTAACATTCCAGTCAGGATGGGAAAATTTTCCTTTCTTTCCTCCTCAAAATTATTTTGGCATGACCAAAAAAGCCTCTGGCTTTTCTTAGCAGATAGGGAGTCTGCACTGTCACAGTCAGGCACACAGCCACACTCTCCTGAGTTCCTTTAGGATTAGGATTTATGGAACAAACCATCTCTAATGAATGTTAAAGATGAGAAATAGAAGATGGTAGAAGAAAAACAGCCACGCTTGTCATAGATTTCAACTTCGTAGAGAACATCAGGAGAAAAAAAATTCCCACTGCCCACAGCAAAATCTTGCCACAAATCGTACATTTCAGGAACCCACTGAGGCATGGGAAGACAGAGCTCCAATTTTTGTTTCTGGTGAAAGTAACCCCTCTGACAACAAAAGCAACACAACAGAATTCTGGTCCCAGGTGAAGCTGTTACAGCTGCAAACCCAGCAAAACCTTTTTTCTCTGAGCTAAAATTACCACTGCCATTTTTACCCCGTGCTTCTGACATTGAAGGCATCTGAAGAAAACCTTCTTTTCCAGCTCCCAGACTCTGACTCAACAGGGAAAATCTGAAATGCAAGAGTCTACCTGGTTGTTCTCCACCAGAACCATATGGACAAAGACAGCACTCCCAGGAGATTCTTGGAGAATTGTATTCCCTTAGCTGAAAGTTTTTACCTGAAAATGGTTTGGTTTTGTTTCCTCTTGCGTTGGGAACCTCCCCTACTTGGAAAGTTGTGAGATAAGGCACATGGTAACACTACCATTCAAGAGTCTGGCAGTTTGGGGAGTAGGAACCCACAGTGATCCCAGCCATTAAAGCCTAGCTGAAGGGTTGGATTTGTGACAGCTGGGTTAACAATTCACTGCCTTTTTTAACATACAAAAGTGTGACATGGCATAAACAAGAGCTGAAGGTGAGTATCTGAAGACCACTTTCTATGGGTTTCTTTGGGGCCACAGTGAGCTGTGGCATGGGAGATTGAGGGCAGTGGGCAACTCCAGCAGGTCACAGCTGCTGAGCACCTAATTGTGCCTTGAAAGCCCGAGTCTGGCATTATTACTCTTACTGCTGATAAACTCCCCACTACGCTTCCCCCCACGGCCATTGTCGCTTTTACGATAGTTTTGAAGATACAGTCAGCGCTATTTATGTGATGAGCATCACATTAAAGTTGTTTTTAATAAATTCATGGCTCGATATTCCTGCTGGTTACCTCCCTTTTGACTCAGTGACATCCCCTCCAGCTCTGAGACTGCTGTGACTCTCTGATGCCAGCTGTGCAAAAGCATTCAGTTTGGGCTAACTCCTCTCTAGTAGCAAGACCCCTGCTTTCTGCAGGGAGAAAAGACAAAGATTGCATCTCAGCAGGGAAATGAGATCACCCACTACTTCAAGCTTTGCCTCATACTTTTGCAATGCCCTCACTCCTTTGCACTTTGCCAGGGGCTAAGTCCAGACGGTTTCTGTCAGCTGAGCACAGGGCAAAACAACTGAAAACTCCTGTTTTTATTACCAACCTGTTGACTAATCGACACCATAAAAAATAAAAAGCAAATGGATTTCAAACTTTATTCAAGGCCTACTTGACATGTAAAATCATCTGAAGCACAAATGTTAGTTAAAATGAGTATATCCTGGTTGTCACTTGTGGAAAATTAGATAAGCCATAAATGTCCCCTTAATGCAATTATCTCCAAAAACCTGCATGCCTCCAGAGCCTGCTGCAGTTGCAATTCTTTACCAATTTCACTCCACAGCTGTAGCAGAAGACTGCAAGTGTGATTCACCTCTGACAAGCACCTTGTTTTCGCTTGTTTGTTAAAAAAAAAAAAAGTAGTAAAGAAAAGGCATGTTAGGACTAAAATTGTATTGTCTATGTAATTTTCTTAACAAATGTGCATAGCATATACACACAAAGACTGCAGATTTTCAGGGTTTTTTTAACATAAAATGGAAACAGAAAACAACAATGCCTCACTGCCAGTCCTCCAAAAAATGAGCCTGGAATATGAAAATCAGCCCAGGATGGTTTAGTGTTTTTGCACATCATTGTAAGTAATAGAAGTTCTTCAGGCAAATTAAATCACAGTTGTAGCAGTGCAATTTGATGGCATTTATTTGAGCTGCACAAGTGTAACTAATCATCCATGTAGAAAAAACTCAGTAAGCTATGTTTTCTCCAATACAGCAGCAGAAGAATAACCACCTTTCTTAGCTATAATTGGCTAGCAGGAATTTTTAAAGTATAAATATAGCAGTATTGTTGTCACTAGGAATGTGATGTTACAGCAAGTGAACTCCTTACCATCAAAAAGAGCATTTCTGCTCAATAGATTCACAAGGAACCAAACACAGCAGTCTCTTTAAAGCTGGGTAGGTGATGCAAAGTATGCATGTTCTTCCTTGCTGCCTCTGGAGGCAGAGCCCACCATCTCTGTCACCGATGGACTACTGAGCTCGAAGAAAATATCTACATATACCTTTGCTGCAACACTGCCATTACAGCAAAACCCAAATCCATACACAGTTTAGAGTGAGCATTTTTTAAAGTCTGTGCTTTGCTGAACACTGGACAGAGATATCCACCAAACTACTCAAGTTTTAACATCTTGCTTCCTACCTTCCCACAGATTTCAAGTGCTTAATTACTTTTCTGGATCTAGCTGTAGCTCCCTTAAACCTCCCTAAAAATCCCTGCCTGAGGAGGAGTTGCGTGCCTGATCAGTAGGCAGCTCGTATTGCCAGTGCACAGCTCCCCTTGTGCTAAGGGACTGCAGCTGAAAAAACCTGATATACGCAGAGTCTACCTCCTTTCAGGCTATGTGCACAGCATCCCTAAACTCCCTCACCAGCAATGCATGCCCTACAGACAGAGCAACGCTTGCATTCACATTAACATACCTAGCAGTAAATATCAGAGCCCAGTAACTTTTCAACACGCTACCCCTTCTGTTGCCCCAAGCACACCTATAAAATATGTTACGTCCTCAAGTTGAGCCCAAATGCCTACCCAATTAATGGAGCTGTCATTTATCTCAATGCTTTTGACATTAATATGGCACTCCAGCATCCTGCCAGTGATATAATGCCAATAGGATCAGATTTTGTTAGGCAGGGATGCAAGGAACACTGTTTCATGAATTTTTTTTTAATGACCTTCAGTATCCCCCCCCAATCCAGGTTGTTTCATCAAAACTATAAAAAAGACAAAGTTTCAGCAAAGGCAAAGCTGTTCTTTCCACATTCCTATCACTACAGCTGCATTGCCATAAACGTCCACAGAACCTTCCAAAGCAAACAAAGGTGACACAGATGTATGTCACAGAGAACTTAATGTCTGACACATCATGAGACAAAGAGCCACAGTTCAAGCATGAGAGGGCAAGGGGTCACCCTGGAGACAAGGGAAGAAACTGATGACAGTAAACAGAAAAAAAGAAGCTATCCAGGCTTGGTTTTGTTGTGGGTTTTTTTTTTTTTTTTTGTTTTTTTTTTTTTTTTTTTTTTTTGCACTATAGGCAGATAGAAAGAGGAGGGGAGTAGATAAGGAAGAAGAAAGAAATGATTCAGTGACATATAAAGCAAAAGGAAAGAAGAATCTCTACCAAAATGCAGGAAGAAAGGGAAAGCCAGTGACGAGACTGATGAGAAGAAGCAACTGTTATGAATGTGGAGAGCATCCTCATGTGTCTCACTCAAAATGTCAAGACAATCTCAGTGCATCCACGGCACATTTAACTCCTGGCACAAAGGGTTTACAGTGACCTTGACTGGGGAGATCTGTTTAAGGGACCGTGACATTTTAACATTCACAAAAGCCTTTTGGAAACAATACAACCCAAGTCCACTGCATTCCCCTGCTGGTTGTTAACTCCAAGCCTCGTTCCTGCAGCTCTTACTTTACCAAATTATTTACTAAGTGCATTAACATAAATGGAACAGGAAGATTTATTTTTAATTAAAAAAAAAAGAGAAAGAGACCTAAGCACACTGTTAATGTTGCCCGTGCCTTTCATGACTTCATTAAAAAATAAATTTTAAGATTCACCTTTAGTAGCTATTGTAATAGAGCTATTTTTCATTGACTCAGTGAAATTCCTTTTACTACGAGAATTAAATGTAAAAACTGATCTATTTTTTCTAAAGCACAGACTTCCTTCAATAAGGAAGCAAAACAACTGAATTATTTATCTGCCATGTATAAGAACAGTGAAAAGAAAATTAAATCATTAGCTTTCTTCAAAACAGGAAAAGCAATCTCTCATCTGATACTCACTTCTTCAGTTAATGTTGCTCTAATTATAGTCTGAAGCACACAGCAAGACTTTCAGGAGAACAGGAGGCATTTTCTGGAACTTTGAAAGTTGAACTTGCCTGTCTCCCAGGTCTTCCTGCGCTGCCTGAGCCCTCCCAACAACTATCATCTTCCTGACTCTTAGAGGACATCAAATCACCATGATCCCTAATCCCAAGGGATGATGTCAGAGCTGAGGTACTGGTGAGCCACCTCCAGGGATCTGAACCAGGTATTAAAGTCAAAAGATCCACACAGCACATGAAGGAAATGGAAACACAACCGAGATGCATTTTCTCTCCTTCCCCATATCTCCTTTCATTCCTTGTGGCAGCCGAGAGGAGCAGCCAATGTGGATGCACTTGACAGAACCACCAAGACTGCACTTGATAGAACCAACACAGCTCTCTACCACAAAGCTAAAATAATCTGCATGTTTCTGAAGATGCTTCCCAACATTTACCAGGCATATAAACTGCTACTTACACCTATACAGACTGCCACCATGTCCCAAAGTGCCAAACACTGAAGCTGAGTGCTTTGAGCTAATTCAACACTTGCTGTACAAATGAGTACTAAACTGTAAGTAACTGCAAAAACCTAAGCAGGATAAATACCTATTCTTCCCCTGAAGGAAGACTGAGTTGCAGAAAGAAAAGGCTATTACACTTTAGATAAAATGTACAAGCGATTACGATTTAGATGCAAAACCAAGTGAAAACAAAATGTGTCAAGAACAATAATTCCAATAAGCAAATTTAGATATTCCGTTTCATTTGATACCCACGTTTACATTTCATTGCAACCTATTAAGCACAGAAGGCTGATACTTTCTATTTTTCAGGGAAGTGAGTGCAAAAACATGCAGGTTACATCTCCTAAAAAAAAATATTAAAAAATACTTTCACATCAGTGTTTTCATTCCTTTCGTTGTGCCACCAACTCTGTCCTCCTCCCCATCCACATCACAGAACAGCACCAGCAATTTAAACAATGACCCAAAACCTTCTAAGAGCCTGTTAGCAAAATCATCTGTGCATCTCAACCCAGGTTCGCCAACATGTGAAACAGCAATAGCTGCGCCGTGGAGAAGGTTTTGTTGGCAAACCCAAAGGGTGACACGGCCCTCCCCTGTCAGAGAGAGCCCGTGGGCTGGAGGGATGCCAGCTGAGCCTGGAGGCACAATGCAGGGCCTTACCCTCCATGGCATTTCTATCTCGTGGGAGATACAACCCAGGCGACCAGTTGCTCTCCAGATCATCTTTCCTGAACTCCCTTTGGGGATTTTGGGTCAGTGCCACTCGATGTAGTGTCAACTGTCACCAGAGGTCTCAGAACAGCTGTCAATCAACAGCTGCAGGGCACAGCACACCCAGGCAGAGCTGCCTCCAGATACCACTGGTCATGCAGGAGGTTTGGAGTGAAACCCAAGCATCTCCAAGTGCTGCGTGTGCAGTAGTGAGACTTCCTCCAAACCAACATACAATTTTCCATCTGAGCAAATTGCCACAGGCTATGCAAACCAAGGCACGTTCTTCTGACATCCAAATGCATGGCAATGTGAGAATACAATACAAGACAGCAGAAACACTGCTAACAAAAACAAACAAAACAAAAAACTCACAACAAAAAAACCCCAAAATCTCAACACTGAAATTGCAGTTATACTAGTAAATTGCATAAGGTCAGGACACCGCCACAAACACTAGCACATGATTATCCACATGCACACTGTTACCACCGTTCCTGGCATGGGTTTGAGCAACAATTTTCTGCCAACATCTAGGTCAGGCAAATGGGTTTAGGGCAGACCAAGGACCATATCCTGAGAGTTAACTGGAGACAGACAGCCTGTTTTGGACGGTTACCTTTGTATGCCCTGCACATACCATCCACCTCAGAGCTACAGAAGATACTAGTATAATCAAACCGGAGGAAGGTCTCCGGTCATCATAGTTTATTTGCTGAATAAAGTGTTCATCTGACTCTCATGTGGGCCCCTGAAGTATTGCCAAGTGTTTGGATACCACCATGGCAAAGGCAACATAAGACCTTGAAGTACATAGAATTTTGTTGTCCTCAAAATACAGGTGATCTGACCACTCCTGCCCAAAAATGAACAATTTCTGGAAGTAAAGATATAAGAGATAAACTACGGAGTATCTGGCCAAAGACAGTTCCCAGTCCAGCAGGCAGACAAACTAAAGAAGATGCAAGATTACTGCAGCCATGCACTTGCAGGATTTGTATTCTGTTTATACAAGGGAATTGTTTTCAGCAGGACTCATTATTTAAAATCCTTTGAACACCCCCATGCAATGCAGAGAGAAAGGTTAAGGTTTCATTCCCCCAGTGAATTCTCAATGTAATTTGACAACAGTAAAGCACTGTTCTTGTTCATCAGGTTAAATACAGACCCTGCCACATCACTGGAGATGCTGTGGACACCAGGCTCTCTAACAGTCCACCACAAGCTGTGGCATTATGTCTCTTTGTGTGTCTGTGTTTCTTGCAACAGCTTTTATAAAATGGTAGTGGAGCTAATATTTATCTCTGCGTCCCCAAGCACAAACTGTACCCACTTCTCTGATCACATGTAGATATTGTGACCCATAGCAATGCCTTGAAAATCTGGAATGATGGCTGTAATCCTTGGATTTTGAGGAGGACTGTGAGACTCAAGCTGCCCAGACCTCCCATATAAGTAATCCAGCAAAGAGACTACTCTGGTTCTGGCAAAGGATGCTTTATAGCACATCACAGGATCGAGGTGTGCTGGGTCTCTTATATTCATAACTCATGTGATCTGTCTTGTCTAAAACACTAAGCAAAATCGAATCAGACCAAATCATGCATTGTAACAGCCAAACAGAGCCTTTCATCTCAGATAAAACAACAGCAGTGCATAAAAAGCAGCAGTTGCTAGTGAAGCATTTTAAAATATACTTTTTGCACTATACAAAAGCCACAGGTTGGGAACACATCACAAAGGGCTCATTCCTGCACACTTCTGCAGCACACCATGGTACCAACACTGAGGAAACCATGCATGATGGCCTGCCTGCTGCTTGCCACCCCAAAACACACATCTCTATGGATGCCACACATGTTGAAAGACCCCTGTGCAACCCTAAGTAGTGCTGGAAAAAATGCTATCAAGGAGATGAAACATCAGCACACGGTCAGATCTCTTCATCCCAAGATTTCAGTTTCTCCTGCCTGGCCTTTGCTCTTCTGAGTAGTTTGACTACAAATCAAAGCCCTTATGAGCGTGCAGAAGAGAGGTTGAGCCCCGCATATGCAGCCCAAACCCCTCTGTACTTACAGTGGAAGCAGCAAAAACAGTAAGTGCTAACAGGCATAAGCAAAGCTGTATTTTCAAACAGCAAATTTGAGATTTCTAAAATAAGAGTTGGAAGAAAATTCTCATTAAGAACATGTCAAGGCCCAAATCAACATGTGAGGGCAGCTTCAGTCTGACAATTAACCTGAAATAGCACAGTATCCAGTCACCAAAACCACAAGATGTTACACCAGATGTCTGCTCTTGCAGCTCCCTCATTCCCACTGCTATGTGACCCAACAAAGGTAAAGCTTAGTTGGGCACTTGTACACACACAGGGACTGCACCTCTGCAATGCGCAGGCACACAGGTCTGATGAGTTCCTGGGTAAGACAGGAGACAGGCGAGACAAGGGCTGCCACCCTGTTTCTTGGTATTGGAAGATGCAACACCTAAGGCTGCGTGTTTCTGAACCATTGTTCGTTACTTAAGTTTACACGCAAAACATAATGAGATGCTGTAATTCCATTTTCAGACAGTTTTACCTTGAACATTAAGCATTATTCAGCTTAAATAAAAAAAAAAAAAATCAGTTTAGCACAGTCATCTTAAGGGACCTACATGTTTTAATTGGGATAAAAAATAGACTATAAATCAAGGCCTTTTTTTGAGGAACACTCAAAAGGCACAAAAAGGTCCCATTCTTTATTTGACTGAAGTGCACATTATGTTAAAGTGTTACTGAGAGCAAACAAGAGTAACTGAAATCAGTCTCCTGCTAATTTTCATAATTTGTAGTAGAACACTTTTCTAATTAATAATAGACTTCTAGAGACATCTATGTTGACAAATACACACATGCTGTACTCCTTTACCTTTCTGACATCTCTCCCGAGTGCTGCTGTACAAAGTACTTTCATACCATTTTCCCTACAAACAGGTTAGCATTTAAAGTCTGCATGAGTCTTCCAGTTGCACCCCACTGTTTGTGAGTCTACATTAGAAACTGATATTTCAAGACTGAGGAAGTCAGTAACAACTACACAATTCTACATTTGCATACACACAAATAAACGTACTTTGGAGCCAGTTGCACCATAGAATTTGGAGGAAATAATACATTATATTTAAAAAAAAAAGTATATTATTATTCGGGGCTGAATTTTTTTGTCTCTAAAGTCTACAGCTTAAATGTGTTGCTGACATGCCCGTGGCTGTCAGTCGACACCACAGTCCAAATCAGCCAAAGCTACATAATGTATCATGGAAGAATGCACGTGTGCCTTTGGTACCCACAGACACCAGAGATCATTGCCCATACACTGCAGGTCATGAAAGCCTTTGGAACCCTCTCTTGCTCCCTATCCATTCTTACAGCTAAGTCACTCTTGCTGACCAGAAGAATCTTAAAAAGTGAAGGGCAAATCACCTCCTAAAATGTGAAACCCACCAAAGATGAGGTACGTGCATGTTTGCTGTCTCTGTGCCACATGAGTCTGACATGACATATGAGCTGTTCTTGTAAAACCTGTCTTCCTGCATGCACCAGCCTTCACAGTCAAGACTGAAAAATAATCTGCCTAGTAAGCAAAAAAAAAAAAAAAAAAAAAAAACACCACAACACCATTCACTTTTGCTCCGCAGATCTATATGATTCTAGCTACTCCCAGTTATAATCTATTGTCTTCTAGTGTGCAGCATGCTCCAACCTGATGAAAGAGTTGCCTTCCAGTCCCCTATTTGTTATTTATGTGTTCGGCATGCCCTTGCCCTAGCTCCCCAAAACCTGCTATATGCTGACATCAACAAATGGCATCAAAGACTACTAGGTGGGTGTGTTCATTTACTAAATACCCCATGATGTCAAATCAACTGAATGTGTTCCTCAAGTGTTGCCCACATCAGCACAAGCCTAAATTTAATAGCATTTGCCTCACCCTCCTAAGACAGCCAATTTAATTTCATGTTAATTTATTTTAAAATCCTGTAATCTCTCTCAAAGCTCATAACTTTTCCTAGCTGTTCCAGCCCCCTGACCCTGCTCAGGTTTCTGTCACACATACCAGCAGCCCTCCAAGGAGAAGAAAGAGCAACAAGAAACTACCAAGGGAGTAAGGGGCACACTGATGAAGAGTAGGAAGGTGGTAATGCAGGAAAAGGCAAGGAGCTTAAAAAGTAGCTGAAGACTTGGGACTTGCATGTGCAACAGCCCAGTCCTACCAGCTCTGCAAGGAAGATTTTCCTATTACTTAACTGCATTCACTATCAACCTCACTTATACTCTACAGCCTAAACCATCATTTATGTCACCCAGGTTAAAAAATATGCAGGCAGTGCCTCCAAAGATCTAAGTCTCTCTCCACTGACCCCAACCCTTCCCACACAACCCTAGCTGTTACTCAGTTAAAGAGTAGCATGAATTGTACAAGAGGCAAACAGGAAAGCCAAACACCACCTACTGCAAGAGACAATTCACAATGACACAGAGTTTTCTTAACAAGCACATATTAAGTGTCTCCACCAGACCTCAGACAACAGCTGGCTCTGATGAGAAAAATCATGCTGGAGTAGGAAGAATGTCAAACCTCATAATAGAAAGGTTTTTTTATTATATTTTTTTAAAATAATGAGTAAAGTGAATCATTCCTTCCATTAAAGTTTTCAGCATTTTTATAGTGTCTTTAATGTCAAGAGTTGCAGAAACTATTTGCATCTTAACAGGGATCTATGCATGTACACTGTTTCTGACAACCCTGCTTGCTTTTAAATTAGCTGATACAAAACCAGGGAAATACTTAATAAAACCCCTTAAGGCCAGAAATTACTTAAACCAAATATTTTTTCTGGGTGATTTTCTTGGAGGTACCTAGAGATCATACTCCACAGAGACAGAAAGAGAGTAAGGGATAACTTAAGACTTCAGCAAGCACTAGGATAAAGTGAAAAAGGTCAGATTTAGCTGTCTTTATCTCAGTTCCTTGGGAAAGGGTATCCCCCTGGACCACATGCCTCTCCCATCACTAGTGATGCACAGAGAGACAAGCTGTTGCTCCTATTTAGATACCACTCTAGTCACCAAGCAAAAATGTATCACCTAGAGCAAGGAATGATGCCAAAACAGTGGTTTTTTTTTTACAGTCCTGAGAAGGACTGCCTCCTCAATTTATCATCATCCAAAACCAGTCAGAACAAGTAAGCAGTCTATTTTGAAAATAAATGAATTAACCAACAAAAAAGCCCTAAACCCTATGAGTTCAAGTGAAAAGGGAGAGTGACTGCCAGGGCATGAGAGTTTTACAGATGTTATTCTTTGCCCTCTCCCCTACCTGGAGATCACCCAACAAGAAACCACCTGGTGACCGAGAAGGTTCCAACACAAAACACTCCCTGGCCTTTTCAGAAATCGATCCCCAGCCAGTGCACGGTGCAGTGTCCATTCATGCTGCTGCTGCACACCATTCCTAAAGGTGGATTTACCGCAGTACTGTTACAACTCCTTGCTTCCCTCTCACAGCTAAGTGACCTTTGGGAGAGACTGTAGCTGTAACCACAATTGTGAAAAATTACTCTGTTTGGAAAATTAAGATATTCCCTCCTCAAATTCTTCACTGCAACTTCTGCTTTTCACTTACTAAAATACCGGTCCCACCTACAAGTGCCAGCTCCGAAGTTTCAGTACATATCATGCAAGAACACTACATTTTTACCAAAAAAGGAGAGCTGCCTACATTTCAGATGCATTTGCTCAGAACCACCATGTGAAGCTGTCAAGTGGAAACCACAGCATCCATAAAAATCCAGTGGAGAGACATTCACAGGGAAGACAAAACAGTTGATCAGACCAGCACCACAAAGCAAAGTGAAATGGCAACAAATGATGGGGAGGAATAGAGGTTGGCACTAGGAAGATTAAACTAAATGAAAAATGAAACATATTAGAAACTACCTAGCCTGCCAAGATGTTGTGCTAGATACTCCACTATTAGCCAGCATGCAGTCTTTGGCTCTTAAGACTTCAGAGCACAAACGTGATAAAGTAGATCACCTCAGCAGTGGGTACTATTTAGTCAGATTTCACTGTGCCAAGGACCCAACGATATTTGGATTTTAACATTACTCATTTTTTCATGATCACCTTTTCAGATTTAAGCTTGTACTAGCAGCAGAATTAAAGGTGGAATAAAATAAAAATAGCACAGGATACAAATACTAAGAGTACCAAGCATATCCAGAAGGTACACAGCAGACCAGCTGTCTGCGTTGTAAATCGACATTGATACATTCTACATACGTGAAATTTAAGGCATTCAAGTTATGATCCAAAAGGAATATAAAAGCAGTCTCAAGGAACATTATTCTGTTTCTACTTTATGCTTTTTTTGAGTGTTGCAAATTAGTCTGAAAATTTCCATATGATCAACTGAACAGAAAATGGAATTTGTCTGAAAAAAACCAAATGGTGCATATAAATACATACGGTATTTTAAAAAAATTAAAAAATCAAAGCCCATAAGGGATCATTTTTTTAAAAACACAAGAAAGTATCGGTTTACTGCTAATTCACTGTGCTGCAAACTCCCATCTAAATACAAATAAACACTGTGTCCTTTAGGTCAGGTAAATGAAAAGTGTTCAACCAATAAAAGGCATCTGTCAAGTTTTCAATATAGAGATTAGAAGCACTTGAAAGGTAAATCTGAAACTCCAGACTGAAACAACACTGTGCTT
Source organism: Acropternis orthonyx (assembly GCA_035583155.1). Taxonomy (NCBI): domain Eukaryota; kingdom Metazoa; phylum Chordata; class Aves; order Passeriformes; family Rhinocryptidae; genus Acropternis; species Acropternis orthonyx. The sequence goes on along the minus strand of JAWWEU010000125.1, from coordinate 17,888,258 downwards.
TAATTTAAACACGTTACACTGCATGGTTGTTATTAAGCTCTTCACTCACAGTGTAATTTAAGGACCATTTTGATATTCTGTTTAGAAAAAAGCGTCAAATTAAGGAAAGTGGTGTCAAGTCCAGAAACTTTGTGAAAACGAAGCCCCATCTGTAATAGCACCTTATAGGGTTTTAGTTCAACAGCATTTTTACATCATTCTAATGGTGCCATAGCACAGACCCTCACCTCTATGAAAAGACTTCCACAGCATCCTTGATCCTTTCAGCCACAAATGCTGTTGATAGTATACAAGTTTACAATCTATTATATTACTATACATTCATATACTACATAACACAACTCATGCTGTAATGGCCAGCTGAAGCACACGGCTGTACGAGGTCTCTAGACAGAACCTGCCTGGTTACATCAACAGCCCACACTTCCCTTAATGCTGACTTTTGACACTGAAGGCCAGAGCAGACTGTGGCCCCTACAGTTTTCCTCAACCTTGTTAATATAGAGAAGGGGAGGATATTGGGCTAGCAGATACCATCCACACAAGGAAGCAGCAGGCAGTGCCAGACAACTGTGTACCAGAAGGGATGACTTTTTTGCTTGTTTTGTCTTGTTCTCCAAGGGATTGAAGCCAATATGAGATTGCAAATCACGTCTGCTGCACAATGTCCCCCTAACCACTTTTAGCCTGCTGTCCATTTGAAACCCTGTCTGGCAAAAGGGACAGAGAACAGAAATAATGCAACTTCTGCAAGTCTCTTAAGATTGAGCAATCTGGCACTGGAGACACCCCATACTAGCTTTTACAATTAAGGAAAGAATCAAAAGTAAGAATCAGTCTATTGCTTTCTTTGTGCATGAAACAAGCTGTCCTTTAGGAATGACAAAGTTTGTTTAACTAGTAACTCACCCAATGACCACCACAGAACTTTTTATTTTTTTCGAAGCACAGGGACTGACAAATTTTTTGATTTATCAGATCATCCTGCATTGGACACAGGTATGACAGGCAAAGAGTTTCCTGAAGTTGATACATGATGTGCACTTAAGAAAGCATCTTAATTCTTATCCTGCAACTTATGTTCCTTTCTTCCTGCTAAAGGGATAGATTGCAAGTGCCATGCCAACAATCCTAGCTATCACATAACCTCCAAGTCAAGCAATAAATTATTTACTACATTTCCCTATTTTAAAGGGAGTCAATTAGTTAACAGACCATCAATTAATACTCAACAAGGAACAATACGAAGAGAGAAACTGTTCTGAACAGCACAGATCTTGAAACAAAGAGTGCTTTTAAACTGGATACCTCTGTATTCAAGCCAGTATCTTGCTTCACTGAACATCTATTTTAATACATAAATAGCTACATTTGCTAGCAAGACATCCTGTTGACACCTATTCAATCCTGCCCTACTTTGGCATGACAGTCCTTTGCATTCGGCAGGGTTCAAGTGAGTGCTCAGATACATTCAAAGGATTATAATGCAACGTATTTGAGGGCAGGAGGCAAAAGCTTTGTTTCCCAGAAAAAAAATCTGAAGGACAGCATCCCCTCGAGGACACTGCAAACAAAGTAACCCTGGAGACAGTCTCTGAGGAACAGTGACAATCCTCCACAGACAAGATGATGTGATGGGTTGGTATTTTAAGTGGGGGGGATGGGTGTTGAATTTCTCTGCTCCTTCTTTGGGAAGCAGGAAGGGAATGAAGGTGAGGGAGGGAAAAATAATGCCAGTCAGTTATTTAAGGATCTTTACAATAAGAAAAGTCCACCACTCCTTCTCCTACACAATAGCATCACTTTAATGTCAGGAAGTACATAATTTTCACAGTTTGTGCCCTGTCTTCGAATGATTTTCTCCTAAACTTTTATTTGAGCTCTATAATCTAATAAAAGCAGAATTTGATCAACCTCTCTGCTTGAGAGCTGAGGCACTTGCAGTGTCTGTACGCATGGTCTCCATTTTGTACAACTTAACTTGCCAAGCCAAGTCTGGCACCTCCTCTTCTACCCTGCTGAGGGAAGGTGGGCCATTCCAGGAAACACATTCCAAACAAGGAGCCCAGCCAGGAGAGAACACTGCACACACAAAGCCATGGGATCCACAGCTCACCTGAGGTATCACAGCAAACTCTGAGTGAAAAGATTTTTATTTTTTTTTAATGTTGTCAAAGCCATGTATTCAGCTTTATAAACAAACATTCACCCAGACTTCCCCATGAAAAATACCTGTCACTACTATTACTTTTCAGCTCCAATTAGCTCTTTCACCACAAATTTGACTTGTAATTCTATCGCTTTCCAGGTAGTATGTCTGGCTACAGCCCGTCTTATATGTGTATTTGGCTTTACACATAGTAAATGCTAGAGAAGCACAAGCATTATTTCTATATAACCAGCAATGAATATATTTACAAAAACTAAAGGAACACTTGACAGTTACCATTTCCATAAGAAATTCAGATTGGCATATCCCAGTGTAAACTATCCAAAAAAAAAAAAAAAAAAAGGCAAATCAGACACTGCAGTGAAGCATACTAAACTGGTCTTGGCACTTAAACTGGTTGCGAGACTAACTCTCGCAGAGGTTTATAACACACAGATCCCATTGACTTCTAAGTTTATCCTTTTTAACTCAATGCATTTTCATGAGTGCTAGACACACTGATCTCATCTCCTTGTATCAACTTTTCTGTGCCCCAAGCTTCTCACCATAATAGCGTTCCAGAGTGATATTGGATACACCAGCCCTCCTCAAAAGTTATTCTTGATTGCATTTTGCCAACTGGCCAACAAGGCATAATGAAATTCAACATGTAAGCACTCCCCCAAGAGCTGGAGAATTTCACATCTGTCATATATTTACTGTCCAAAAAGAATGGCACGGTATTTGTGCAAGGGCTAGAGCTCTGAGAAACAGGGTTGTCACCAGATGTTCCACAGCTGAGAGTCTGCATAACCTCAAGAAGTGAGGCTAATCAGCACAGGCCTCAAGTAATTAACTTACTATGCTTTGCATGAACTGCTGGCTGGTTAGAGGAGAAAGACCACAATTCAACACCCAAGTGAGAGAAAGGCAGGAAGAGCTCAAATATTATATAGGTGAATGGGGAAGGGCCAGCACTACCAAGGCAAAGAGTGCACAGGACAAAATCAGAACCCACATCCAGCCAGACATCAAAATAGAGCAGTACCACATTCTGGGACCTGCTGGGAAGATTTTGGTACCAGTGCCACAAATCACAGCATATAGCAGATAGTCAAAACCATTTGGGTTTCTACTAAACAACATTCCTGACCCCATTTTTAATTAAGTTCCCCAAGGACACTAAACAGAGACTATAGGCTCATCCATTTTGTGTCTCATGTCCTTCATCTTATTGTCTTCCACCTTCAATCTAAGGCTCCTGTGAATTCAGGTGTGCAATCCGAAACAAGGATTGTAGCTGTCAGGATTCAAGGACGTGTTTGCAATGCCTCATGACAACTGCTCTGTGTCTGGAGACGTAGAGGGGCTAAAGACACACCAAAACAATTTCTTACAAGTAAGAGCACATCAGTTCCCAAAATGTATATCCAGACCTGTTTTGTCATACACAAGGTAAGCAAGTACACTGTTGTTAATAATTTTTTTTTAGTTATCTGATACTATAACACATGACTTCCAAGCACTTTTATGATCAGGGCTCAGAGACTCTAAGGTGTCTGCTGATGATACAAATTCATTATGTATTTGGCACCTGGCCAAGAGGCCAGTTTTTTTTTTTTCCTCCAATCAAATTAAGGAAAACAACTAAACATTATTAGATTTTCTAGTCCTCAGAATTCCTCCAGAGTAATATCTAATAGTAAGATTTTTAATTGCGTATGCCTATACGATTACAAATTGCAATGACAGGTTCGACTTCAAGTCACGACACAGACATGAAGGCATGTCAAATGTTCCTTGCATTATTCCAAGTTTAGATAGACCATCTATAAATAGGTTTGTTTATATATACAGCATGAAAATTGTATCTAAAGCATATAAAGACACTCATATATATATAAATACACACACAAAAATAAAATCAAGTGACCTAGATTTTCCTACAACTATTACAAGTAGGAATTCTTCCTTAAAAACATACTACAAATTACATACACATAGAATTGAGCAGCAATGCAGGGAAACTACTGTTTGAGGTGATACGCAGGACTTGGCCATGAATCTATCTTTCAGAGCAGAGCTGTGCCTCCACTGGAGGAATGAAGGGGATACCTGCTCGCAGGAACATCTGCCAGCCCCAGTGCTGACTGTCCTGCTCCAGCAGAGGAGCAGGCATGTTAAAGGGAGATGATGTCTTCTGAGAAATGCATGGCAAGCAACACTTGTCACAGTTACCACCAGCCCCTGGCTTTGTGAGGACCACCCCTGGCTTCCCCTGCCTGAAGAGGCACTGCCACAAGGGTTTGTTCATCTGTACCTTGAACTGGAACAGCACTAAACTCCCAGCTCCACTCCAACCTGACACAACTAACACAGCCAAACTGCCTTGTTTATAAACCAAAATGCACATTTGCCCCTCCACCCCACTGCACAAAGAAGTGCTACACAAGGCTGACATACCAAAGCCAGTTTCCTTTTTATCATCTGCTCTCTTGATACTAAATCAGCCCCTACTACAGCCTCCAGCATCTTGGTAATAGAAACAAAACACTGAATTAAAAATTGAAGACAGATCTTCAGCAAGAAGACTTGCCGGGGGGG
>JAWWEU010000125.1:17846443-17883405 GCA_035583155.1 Acropternis orthonyx | reverse complement strand
GGCGGGGGTGGTGGGGAGGGGAGGATTAAATCAAGCTCTCATTTAAATCAGCAGCATTGATGAGCTTCTAACCCCAGCAGAGCTTGAAGGGTATCAGTAGTCTCCCAGGAGAACACAGACCAAGTGCAACACTGTAGCTCTTAGGGCAGGGGAGCAGCCCTCAATCTAGCAAAGTCACTGCAAGCACTCATATTTGAGATCAGCCTAGGGTACAATCTCTCCCATGTTAAACCTCAGCTTTTCCTCTCTGGACTGAGCAAACCAGATTCAAATTGCATTTACATGGAATCACCAACTCACCATGGGATTTGGATCAGACCCCAAAACCTCAGTATTAAAATGCAATTTATTTATGGCTCCACATTCTGGAGATTTGAGAACAGGTCACAAATTAGGCTGGGCTTCTAAAATCCATCAGGCATCTCAATTTCTACAAGTTATGGTATAGGAGAGAGTGACAACAATCAAATTACCTGTTTCTAGTCCTTACCTCTTCCTCTGCCCACTCCAACACAGACTGTCTTAAGAAGGATGTTTAGTGTCCATGAATCTTATATGAAACAAACTCACACCCCAGGATGTGTAGCAAGACACTCAACACTACCAGGCATTGCAGAAAGCAGTCCAACACAGCAAAGCACCAGGAAACACATAAAAGTAGATGTTGCTTTGATTACGATTCCTTGAGTTTATGGGATGCATTCCACACTGCACTGTAACTAAAAACTAAAACCAGCCCAAGCCTACACTCTCTACAATGGACAGATTGCAGCATCTGTGTGGTGTTGGCTAGAAACCCACTGCACATCCCGCAGCTTGGAGCGGAATCATGACAGAACAAGGACGGTCCTGCCAGGCACTGGGAGGAAAATTCAGGGAAGGCTGCCCAGCACAAAATCATTTCACGAAATCAGGGAAATTCAAAGTAAGGAAAATATTCTGAACTCTCCGATGTGCTTTTAATTTCTTCCCTTACCAGAGCATCTTTCCCAGATGAGTTGCTCACTGAGCAGCAGGAAATGCTTTCCAAATTCAAACAAAACCACATTACCAAACATATCCAATTCAAGAAGACACGATCAATAAAGGAAACAACCGAACAACAGTGAATATGCCATGGGGTAATAAACATCATATGGCTCTAGGATTCATTTAACGTGACTGTGGAGTTGATAAAATGGATGTTGGAGATTTCTTCTAGGGAATCAGCAGTTTCATTTGCAATAAAAAGCTTCTTCTTGCTGTTTTTGCTGGGCAAAGGGTGCTCTTCCTAACAGGAAAACAGCAGTTCTGCCCAGATCATGGGGGAGCAGGTTAACAGCAACTGAGGAGGCGGTGCAAGAATCAAGGGGGCCATAATTCATTCCCTCGCTGTCACTCTTTTATCATTTTACCTTAAATTACTTCAAAATACTCAGCTTAAACATATGAGAGAACAAGGACCAGAAAAACCTCAGAAGTAATTTTTTTTCTTTTTAACTCCAGCAGTTTAAGCTTAGCTGAAGTTACTAGGAAAAGAAACAGAAACAACAAACCATTTGTGGGTTCACATCCAGAAACGAGGTGCTACAGCTGCATGGGAAGGATGGGCATATCAAGCTTTTGGTCTTAGAAAACTTGGCCACTGCTGGAAAGGATGGCTCTGCCCCAGCATTATGCAGCTACTTTGTCTGTGAAGCTGTCTTCAGGTCCTGCACCTCTCCACGTATTGGTAAATAGATGCATGGCCACATCCACCAAACCCCTTTATTCACTGCAGAACAGCAGGATCTCTCCAACCCCTGGTAGCTTCCTGTCATCTTCACCACATAAAAGCTTTATCTGGAAGTTTAGCATGAACAAAGTAGGTGGGATTACCAATTACTCAAGTAAGTCTCCATTTTCCCACTGAGGCAGTTATGCAATAGGCAAAACCAAACAGGGAATGGATGGGTAGTTATCTCCCCTATTAATCAGGATAAGGAAAGGGAAGCTGCTCACTTCTGCTCCTCTTTCTTTACTGCACCAGCTTCACTCAACCTCATCTTGCCCCAAACCAGTCACTCTGGAGTATCTTACATGTCCAGGAAGACACAGGAGAAGGTGTCTTCTCACAGGCAGATAGCTGCAGATGTGAAAAAATTTCTAGTGCTCTATAGTAACTCTGGGTATTGGCTAAGGGATGACTGTATCCATATTAGTCAGTTTTAACCCACTACATTTTTCAGTCCTGGCTACTTGGGATTATTAACTCCAAACAGATGTACAAAAAGATTATTCTGATGTGCTTATTTGGAAAAGTCAGCCGAGCTTTTTCATTTGATATTTTTGGTTAGTTTTTTTAGTTGTATTTACAGCTAATGCCAAACCATCACAGACACTTACTGCTTACATGGAAAATTGTCATGGTTTTTCATTAAGATGCTGTAATATTTTTAAAACCAATATATCTACCAGAGGTGAAACATCCCTGGCCCCATCAATACCCTGATGAGCCAGAAGTTGCTGAGAACACAAGTAAAACTTATTCAGAGTACATTCCTTGAAAGAACTCACTTAATAGTCCTTATTTATTCTGTGCTTAGCTATGACAAGGACTAGTCAGGAACAGAACTAACAGTACTTGCTAGCCAGGGATTACTATAGAAGAGGCAAAAATGGATCACTGGGGATGAATAAACTCAACATCCTTTTGAATACCAAGAGAAAGCCAGGCACTGCCCCAGGGATCCTGTCATCACAACGAACAGTGCCCTAAGCATGTGGCTATTCTTCATTCATTTCTTTAAAAACAATTCACTAGGAAGAGGTTTGAACATTAACTGCATGAGCTTTAACTTTTGTCTTCAACAAAAATGAAGAATATTAAAGGTTTATAGAAAGACAGAAAGAAACATGGCAAAACATTTTTAAGGCATTCATGGCTCTCTTGTTTTTCCTCTCCAGTACCACCCAAACTGTTTTCAGGTTGGCTTACTTTTCTACCAACACACAGCAGAGTAGGCATACCAGCTTGGTCCCCCTAATGCTCTTCTAAACTGCTGCCAACAAACTGCCTTGTCTATTTGCTCAGCACTCACTGGGGCCAAAACCAAATGCACCGGCCATGATAAGGGCATTTTTATAGCATGAATTGGAAGAAGATTGGAAGGTTCAAGAGACTGGTTGCAAGCTAAGGTTTCCAGATCAAATCAAGACTAGGTCAGAAAAAAAGAAACCTAGTCATCTGACTTAGCAACTGCTTGGCAGCTGATGCAAAACGAACAGTTTAGAGTTAGGTCAGCTTTTTAGACAGCAGATGTCTGTACCACAACACCCATTCATTGCATAGGGTTAATAACTACACAAATACAATTTTTCAGAATTCAACAAAACTTCATTGCCCAAAGCTACTTATCCCTTTGTGACAAGATGTGAATCACACTTTTCAATTCTGTTTTTTTTTTTTACAGAGTAACTTTTCTTGAAAACGTTCACTAATAAAAACATCTTTATAATCACAGTAAAATACAATGGGAATTAAATTATGGTACAATAATTCACACTTGACTGCAGAAAGGCCATTTGGCCTTCATCTTTGTGTCTGTATGTGCTGGGCGGGAATTACTACACTATAATTCATATGCTGTCATGTCTTATGGTTTAACTAACACTTAAAATCAGAGTTGGTCACTAGAGATCCGAAATCAGTCTTGTCAGGAAATGGCTACAAATGAAAGAAGCATCAGAGGTTGCAGGCCTGAAAGGTGACAACTTCCCCCTATTGCTGTGAGAGCAAGAACATTTTCTACTGCTGTAGTTCAGAAACCCACATGCCTTGCCACTGGATGACATACATGTTAAAAATTATCAAATGTCCTGCGTTGGAAGGGAACTAAAAGATCACCTAGTTCCAATCCCCCTGCCAAGAGCAGAGACACCTTCCATTAGACCAGGCTGCTCAAAGCTCTGTCCAGCCTGGCCTTGAGCACTTTCAGCAATGGAGCATCCATAAAAGTCCTGTCAGCAATGTGTTCCAGTGCCTTTCCGTACTCACAGTGAAGAATTTCTTCCTAATATCTAACCTAAACCTACCCTCTCCCAGATTAAAGCCATTAAACATGCCTTTGTACGCAAGTCCCTCTGCAGCTTGCTAGGTACTAGAAGGTCTCCCTGGAGTCTTCTCCATGCTAAGCAACCCCAGCTCTCTCAGCCTGCCTTTGTAGGAGAGGTGCTCTAAGCCTTCTGATTATGTTCATGGCTATCCTCTGGATTCATTCAAAAAGGTCCATGTCCTTCTTATACTGGGGACCCCAGAGCTGGATGCAGCCCTACAGGTGGGGTCTCACCAGCGCAGAGTAAAGGGGAAGAATCACCTCACTCAACCTGCTGATCACGCTGCTTTTCATGCAGACCAGGATACAGCAGGCTTTCTGGGCTGCAAACACACCTTGCTGGGTCATGTCCAGCCTCTCACCCACCAGCAGGGCTGCTCTCAATCCATTCTCCACACAGCCTGTATTTGTACTCACAATTGCCCGACTCAGATGCAGCACCTTGCATTAGGCTTTGTGGAACCTCATGATGTTCCCATGGCCCCTCTTCTCATGCTTGTTCAGGTCCCTTTGGATGGTATTCCATCCTTAAGGCATGTCAATGCCTTACACAGCTTGGTGTCATTGACAAACTTGTTGAGGTTGTACTCAATCCCTTTGTCTATACCATTAATGTAGACGTTAAATAGCGCTAGTCCTGATATGGACCCTTGAGGGTAAAAGATCTTGTTTCCTCTCCATAGCAGGAAGATGCTATTGAGCAGACAGTGGAAAATACTAAAGGGGAAAAAAAAAACCCAAAAAATTACCAGAAAATCCCCTTAAAATCTCCCACCTTATTTAGTGTGACATTTAGACATGAAAGAAGTGGGTCTGCACACAGACTTCTCCACTGCATAATAGCTTAAGCAAGAATTAAATAGTGTATAGAGTCTTAGCAAGGTTGAATTTCACCTTCTATCAGCTTATAGATTGGTCTGTCATCAGATGGGGAACTTAATACTCCCAATTTTAGTATATTGCTGCTAATGAAAGCACTATAGTATATACATAGAACAGCCACCCCCTTTTATCAGGAAAAGCCTTCCTCGATCACTTGTTCCACTACGGAAAAAGGTGGCATGGCTGAAGGTAATACAAATTGCCAAGAATAGCAAACATTATAAATATTTCAAGGATGATTAATCTTTAAAACACTGAAGTTAGGCAGAAGCATGGAAGTCAACTTGGCTATTTCACAACTAATAAAACATGTATCTTGTATTTCATTGTGACTATATAAAGAGCATTGTAGTAAAAGGCAATTATCCACCATTCACTAGCTAACATAACACTTGTACAAGTATAAAAGAAACACAGTATGTATTTTAAGCAGTGACAGTATTTCCACTGTATTAAAATAGTAGTGAGGCAAATGTTCAGCTCACATTAAACAGCACTCTGTCACCGAGGACCAGCTTGCTACCATCATATATTCCCCAAGATAGATAATGCTGCTTGCTTTAACAGAATCATTGTCACCAGGCAACTACCAGCGCTGTTCAGTAATAAATATTTCCAATGTTCCCACAGAAACTGTCTCGGCATCTGGACCTGCTAATGCCTGGAGAGATCAGCTTGACCTTGGAGCACCATCTCTTCACAAAGATGCAGCCCCCCTCACCACGGCTGTCTCCCAGGAGCATTGCAAAGATGGTGCAGAAGCTCAGAGGGTAGGAACAGGACAGCACACAAGGCTCTCTTCCTTGCAGCTACAACGACTTGAAAGGACTTCAAATTTAATTTCCTACTCTGCAAATGATAAATTAGTTCCGCCCCATCTCAAACTAATTCTCATAAGGAGGGACAAGATGGCATCTGTCCCTAAATGCAGGAAGGTCACTTTACAGCTATGCCACAAGTCTCCATAAAATAAATTCTCGGAGGCAACCAATCTTTTCTGGAAGTTTAGAATTGGGCCAGCAGCATCTGTAATCCTGCCAGTTTGGTGCTGTCAAGTATTAGTACTAGGCCTTAAGCTTCATAATACCAGGCTCCAGGACTCGTCAGGCTTTGTCTGAACTACAATCTATTTTAGCTTAAACTTAGCTCTATCTCCAAAGTTATTTAAGAAACTCTTGCAGAACCTACAACTTTCCCTGGGATCAGATAACTTTCACCTAGCCAGTTGGAGCTGCAATAACAAAAGTTCTGTAATGTCAGATTGTCCTGGAATAGAGTTCATTTTTTCTTAGCCATTGGTACAGTCCTGTGTTGTGTTTGGAATTCAGTAGGAAAATACAGAATCATATTCACACAAGCATGAAAGGAAGCAAGCGTCTGCCTGGTGCTTACTTACCAGCTGGGCTTAAAACACAATACCTATTGTTTGTCCTGTAATTTCATAGTCAGCTTTTGCTTACATTACTGCTTAACCTGTTCTGACTTCAGCTTTGCTTAGCTTTAGCCAAGTGTGAGCTTCTAACCCAAAAATCACATTGTATATCAGGAAAAAGATTAAGAAATCTAAGTAGCCACAGCAATGACTAACTCACTCCATGAACTATCAGGGGCAAATAAATATAGGATTAAAGCATAAAAAATAAGCCCAAGCAGCTGCAAGACCAGGAGGATACAAGCTCCACAACTGACACCATGCTTTGCTCAAGCAGGAACCAAGATGCTGAAAAGCTCACTCTCATGACACAACTACATGTCAAGAGCATAGCAGCAGAGGAAATGGGTAGACTGCCAAGCCTGTTGATTCTATTGCATTTGTAGTAATCTCCAACAGAAACTGGACAATTTGGGCTATTGGAGTAATAAGTGGTTGTTCATTTTTGACTATTAAAAAAAAGTAGAGTAACAGCAACAAAAAAACTCATTCCTCGTTGCCCATCATGAAATTATGCCCACAGCACAACCCTTTAAAAAATAATTTTCAAATAAATTATAATAAAACAATCTGATAGGATAGTAAGGATCTTTGCATACAACAGGCCTTCAAGCTCCTTTGCAGAACCTAAAATAAGGTACTTGTTTGGAAACGTGCAAAATTTCATCCCACAGGGATCACTGTGGTATCCTTCCTAGCAGCATGCAGTGCTGAATCCTTTTATTTCTATTATTATTTTTGTCCAGCAGTCTGGAAGTCTTAAATCTCAACTCTCAGCCACACATAAGCATGACAGCAATGTGACAGAGCAGGTGTAGATCTCTCCAGGCTTGCAAATTGAGCTGCTGCCTGTCATGTTCATCCCATTTCAAGTGAACTTTGACAGTGTTCATTTGTGGGTAAAGAGAAATCTGCTTTGTTTGGGGTCAAGAAGAGGAAGGCTGAGGAAGACGAGAACAGCTGCTCATTCCAGAAAATGCCTCTGGGAAATCCACCTGCTACAGGGAAAGAGGATCAGTTTGCTCAGGTGTACATGGGGGTAAAAAGCCAAGGAGTACTTTCCTGGGATCCAGAGCCTAAGATGCTTTTGGAAAAGCTTCCAAACAGAGGCAAAAAGAAGGTGGGATACCGAAGTCCTGTCCATAGCAGAGCCCTTGCAAAGGACAAAAGAGCTTTTGCTATTATTGCTGATGGTTTTATTTTATTCTCTGGTACTGTTGCTTTCTATCTTGGCTAATTCTCTAATTCTGTACAACAGGTTCAGTTTTACACAATGGATGGATTTACAAGGTTTGCTGTGGCTTAGAAGAGGGAATAGCTTTTGGGGGGCTTCCACACTGCTCCAGGTTGTGTCATATATGCAAGTTGAAAGCTATTTTCCATTCAAATCAAGGGCAACAGTAAAGAAAACATCCACTACTCCAATCTGCTATCATGTCAAGTATTTCACATGGTTTAAAACTTTTGTGAGCTATGATTCAAAGCAGTCAGAGCAAAACACTAGACAGTACTGTGCCAGGGCATTTAAGATAGAGCAGATTAACATCAACACTGAGGAACTTCGAGGACTTATGACTTTTTCCCCTTTTATGATTTCTACAGCTTATCAACAAGATGACATTGTACCAGGGCAGTATTCTGGAAGATTACTTGTCATCTTGCAGACCACTGCAGTATATACCCTTTGACTCCACACCTCTCATCACAGCCCAAGACACACAATATACTTCAAGAAATGATATAGCTAAAACAAAAATAAAAAAAAGCCGCCTCAAAAAAAAAAAAAAAAAAAAAAAAAAGAAACCACCAAAACAACACCACCACCTCTCCAATTTATGAGATCACTGGTCTAAGAAATCTGTCTATAATGCAGCTACCACTACAGATGAAGAGGCTGTGTTACAAAACAAAAACAAAATGAGATGCAGCAAGGTCAGTCTGAAAAAGTAGTTTGTATCACCTCCAGTAATCCTTACAGGACAGGAATAATTCCAGATCATGAAACAGGAACTCAAATGCTTGAGTCCTGCTAAGCATAAATTATGAACGCTTTCTGCATGCAGTGAAAAGGGATTACTAAAAGGGGAATTAAAAAGAAAAAAGAGGCAAGGCTTTACCACCACTGATTGCTACAACATCCACTGCAAACACCCTGTACATTTAGTCTGCAGAAGAACATGAAGAGTAGAAATATTTCCAGGCACCAAGTTTCTGCATCTGTGGCATTTGCTTGTCTGTAGCATAATACAGCTCCTACGATACTTGTGACATTTCCATTTACTGTGACTACCAGGCAGGACTATGCAGCTACAGTGGCATTGAGAATTTAAAACAGAACTGCCAGAGGCAAATTTAAATTGTTAATTGCTTTAACTGTTAATAATGCTTAATTATAAAGATTTACAAAACATTTACCATTTAATTTTCCTGGAGAGGAATGGAGAGCGCCTGCCCTAATAGCTCTTTTATTCCCCTCCAATTGGTCAACTCAGTTTAAATATTCATTCCAATTTTCAAGTCAGTAAGGAGTTTTGCTTGAAGAATGATAGTACAGATAACCTTTGTGCCCAAAGGTGTTATATAAGCAGACAGGTTGTGCTCTACAGATTTGTTCTGCCAATTATATATATATATATTTTATTTTTTTTTTACTTTTTAATCACCTTCTCTGCTGTAAAATTTTGTTCTAATGTCTTAGCACATACACCAAGGATCAGTTTTTAAAGCACAAAAAGCCTCAAGAATATTTTAAAAGCAGGGGCCCATGGTTTACATACAGGGAGTCATGTTATTTACAAACATGCTTCCACTGACCTGTAATTAAAATGAGATCCTTGGTGGAGTTCACTTTCCATTTAGGCAGCCAGATTTTCTAATGTTCTGAGCATTTAGTAACCATCACCACTAAAAGGAGCTCCTGAAACCTTCAGCACTTCTGAAACCTGGCAGCTTACTTCTGGGGCTTACATTTGGGTTTCCCATATCAAAAGAACCTAACCCCAGGCCTCAAAGTCTTACTTCAAAGAATTACATGTGTCAGATTTCATTTAACAGTTTCCCAGCTAATAAAATGACCACATTTTTCTGCTAGAGCTCTGTACTGGGTTTGCATAGCCAGGTTTGAGGAGTGGGGGATGTTACAGGGGTGGCTTCCGTGAGAAGTTACTTGAAGCTTCCCTTATGTCTGACAGAGCCAATGCTAGAATGCCAGCTGGCTCCAGGATGGATCTGCTGCCAGTTAAGGCTGAGTCCATTAGTGACTGCAGTAGCACCCCTGGGATACCACATTTAAAATGGGGAAAAAGTTGCTGCTATGTGAGAGAAACAGCTCTGCAGACACCAAGGTTAGTGAAAGAGGGGGAGGGGGTGATCCAGGCACCAGAGCAGAGATTCAGATTCCCCTGCAGCCTGTGGTGAAGACAAGGATGAAGCAGGCTGTCCTCCTGCAGCTCATGGAGGTCCACAGTGGAGCACAGAAACCCCTGTGGATCAGTCTAGTCACATGGAATGCCCATGTTGGGCCATGCTGTGGCCCTGTAGAGAGAGGAACCTACTCTGGAACAAGTTGGTTGGCAGGACTTGTGACCCCACAGGAGGAACCCCATGCTGGAGCCTTCCCTCTGAGGAAGAAGGAGCAGCAGAAAAAAGGTGTGATCAACTGAACACAACTCCCATTTCCCTGTCCCTCTGCACTGCTGACAGGGAGGAGGCAGAGACAACTGGGAGCAAGTTCAGTTCAGGAAGAAAGGAGGTGTGTGTTTTTAAGATTTGCCTTTATTTCTCATTAACCTGCTCTGATTTGATTGGTAATAAATCAGTTCTTCCCCAAGTCAAGTCTGTTTTACTTTTGATGGTAATTGCTGAGGGATCTCTCCCTGTACTTATCCTGACCAACAAGCCTTTAATTGTATTTTCTTCCCCTGTCCACTGAAGGAGAGCAGAGATAGAGCAGCTTTAGTGGGCATCTGGCATCCAGCCAGGGTCAGCCCCACCACATCCCTGCAGCATACAAGGCTAAGACAACTATCCTGGTTGTGGATACTCTTGGTGCAGAGTCCTGAGGTCATGGGAGCCTCAGTCTTTCAGCAGAGAACAGAAATACCCACTGCAATGCATAAATTCTCAGTCTAGCATCATGGTGAGTAAAATTCCCCCTCCCTGGAGCTGCAGCTAAAGCAGGACATGCAGCCCCCCTTAACTGAGTAGTATTCACAGAAAGGAAATTTATTTCCATGCAGATGCCAGGAGAGACAATCCCAGTGACACACAGCCAACAGAACAGGCTTAGGCACAGAGGAACAAAGTCTGCCTTAATGTAGCAGCTAAACTCAGTAACAGAAACCTCTATGTGTCACCAGAGTTCCTTGTTTCAGTACTTAACTAGTCATAATGTAGCTTGGAATTCAAAGACCTGAGGTGGAAGCAGGGAGAGAAATCAATACCCTGGAAAAAACCCACACCATTAGGAAGAGACAGGCAAAATCCTTGCTATTTTCTCTTCTCTCTTCCCTTCCCACAGGCAAATTTACACCATCTCTCACTCACCATGGGCTATCGGTGTTAAGAGCATTGTGAAGAACAGCAGCTGTGATGACCACATGACTGTGAAGGAGGGCTTGAAAGTATCCCAGCAAACAAGGGTTCAAACAAAAAGGTGAGCGTTCTCCTGCACTTGCTTCCAACACTTGAACTGTTGGCCTTCACTTCACATCCAAAAAGGGGAAAAAAAACAATCAAAACCAGCAATAATAAAAAAATCCCACAGCCAGTATCCAGAGTCTGAGACCTACAAATGAGAAAGGACAAAAAATGAAGTTAGTAAAACAATAGGATAGGTGCTTTCAATCAAGTCTTGCTGCATTTCTTTGCTGCCAGCAACTGTAAAGGCAAATGGATCTTCCCCCTCTCCCTGGTCCTTCAGATACATGCACATTCCTACATAAAATAGGAACTAAAATTTATCCCTGAGCAGAGAGACAGTTTATGCGTAACCAATCCTCTGCTTCCTCTCTTAAAACAGGGCTCAAGACAGCAGTTTTGAGCAATGCCCACAGGTCCAGACAGTCCACAGGCTTGAAAGCTGACTAGAAAAAACAATTCCATACACACTGCATCTTATTGTAAGCACATGGGACTTCAAATACAGGTTGAGGGGGAGCAAAGAATAAATGCAAGCTCCTGGAAGAGCACAAAGTCGCCAAACTGCCAACAAGACGGGGTCCTTCATCGCTCGGTCAAGGCCATTCCTGTGAGCACACATGGGAAGCACAGTGCTTTAGGAGCAAATCCAACTCAGAGTTGCAACAGAGCCTGGTCTGCCTCCCCCTCCCCGTGAAACAGAAACCTTTTTCCAAAATATGAAACATAACCACACCAACTCAGCTGGTCGCAGTGTAGGGAATAAGTCACCCAAACAATATTCCTGCTTTCTCTTTAGCCTCCCACACAGTATGTAATGCAGGTGGACATGATGGCCAATTACCTATGCAAACATCTGCTCTATGTCCTGAATGACGTGGGCAGAAGCCAAGCCCAGCGCTTCCCCAGGGACCTGGGCATTGCACTCTTCTGCTAAGACCTTTCACTCCTTTTTGGATTTCTCCTGTGCCTCTGCTGTAGATGCCAGGCAGCAGGATTCATAATATAGTTTGGGAGTATTTCCATTGACGATAAGCTTCTTTTTGTTTAAGGCATGCTGAACAGCTTTTAATCACTGAATCTGGACCAGGCTTTAAACCCGAGTAGAGCCTAAAGTCACCCTTATCCTATAACTAGCTACTTTCTAGTCACTGCTAGTGACTTACTCCTAGTCAGGCTCTGCAGTTATTTATTGTGGAATTAAAAATAATGGTCTCATCCATCCCACACAATTACAGGAAAGCACAAGGAAATCTGAATCCATGCTTGAATGAAAACATTCACTCATTTAACTGGAGAACATATTCCAGCTTTCCATCATTTTAATCTCTCAAGAAGGGGCTAGATGGCCACAGTGACTCAAACTTGGCAGGAAAAAAACAACTATACAGAGTTAAACTACGGCATCAGTTTGAGACTTAGCTCCCCACTGATTTTGAAATGATGAGGAAATATGAGGGATTGAAAAGTACTTTACATGTCTGTTTTGAACTCCTTAGACTCCACAGTTTTTGCAGCACTGGTCTACTTAAAAATCTCTCTCTCAAAAAAATCAATCTCTGATCAACAGTAGTTATTCTTCACTGAACAGAGAAGATGTTTTTGCCAACTTTTGTTCTTACCCAAAACCTAGTCTGAGCCAAAAACAGTATGAAAAAAAAACTGTGCTGCATGCCATTGTGATGTGGGTATATTTCTGGAAGTTTAGCATCACAAAGTGGCCTTTGTTTTGCTTCCTATCTTTACTGATCAACTAAATCAAACCCTACATTGCTCAGAACCAAAGTCTATAAAGAAGCTTTTTTTTTTTTTTAAATAAATATATCTTTCAGTGCTAAGATTTTATTCTCCCACTGTCCTCTCTTCCTCAGACTGTCCTTGCAATTTGTTCACTTAAAAGTGGCACTAATTTTCCATAGCTTTTTCTCATCTCTCTAACTGGGGTGACTAAAAAGCCCAAGGTCAATCTGCAGTCAAGTGGCTTCTTTATAGACATCCTTGAAATTAAAAAACTTTGCTTGAGCTGGGACTAATCAAAATGGTCACTGATAATATTTAAAGTCTGTTTTTCAAATGTGGACAAGCCTCATGAATATTTTAAACTGTACATTTTAAGTAGTGATCAAGTTTTCCATTTATATTTTAGAAGGCTACCATTACACAAACTATGCCACTGGCCATCATTTATGTGTACTTTTTCTACAGTATCCTCTGAAAAGTTTTAAAAGTGAGAAGCTTTTTGTGCTACAAAATTTGAAAAGGCATACAAAGATGAGTGAAAGCTCAGGTATGATTCCCTAAAGCAAAAGCTCAGTCAGGCAGTGAAGGAGTAAAGGTTTGTTTTTCAATTTTTATTTGTTTAAGCTGAATCAGTTCTGAATAATCTAAGTCTGTTAGAAAGAGATAACATTATGGCACAGTAAAAGGGGTTTGGGTGTAAACTGAGGAAGTCACAAATTAATTAGGCTCCCTATCCCAGAGAATGGATAATAGTCAACAAAACATTTACACAGCGGCCTTTAAAATTGTTTTTATCTCTCTCTATATTCCTGCATAATAGGATTCATGGATTTATTTTTTTTTTTCCTATCATCTCATGAGCTGGGGCAGAATGAGCAAAAGGATTCACCTGCCCTCTGTACAGTCCAAACACTAATTTTTGGGAACTAATGTCCTGGAACCACCAGAACCACAAATAAATGTTTCATCCTACTGGAAAGTACATTATCAAGTCACAAAGCTCCCATGCACGAGACAAAAGGACTTGCTCAGCATTACGCACCATTTACTCCAGTTGTAAATCCGGTCTCGTATTCTCAGTCTGCCCTACTGTCCTTCCTGCCAGAGGAGAACACACCACAGACATGGCCTGCCAGGTGGTGCAAGCACACCCTGGCTGGCACAACCTTGCCCTTAAGCCTGCTTCTAACAAAGACTTCAACCCCCCTGGCTTAGGCTCATACACATATATTAACGAATACACAATGTGTCTGGAGACATGCCAACTGTGTTTAACAACACAGGGCACCACTATATGAACCAAACACACTGTAATGCTATGAAATTCCGGGTAGGTTTGTATTTCATGTAATCAAATAATCACAGTGTGTTTGTGAACCGGGTATCTGCAGGGGAATGGCTAGATAGGAAATGAGTGGAACAGCCCTTTTTCTTAATGGCCACTCAACCCCTCTCAAGCAGCATTATAAGATGCATAAAGAGGCCTGCAAAACAAAATTCACTTCAGCTTTGGACTACCTCCAGGTAAAGTACAGCCAAAGAGAGAAACTAGAGCACATATCTGTGAACTGTTCAGTGCAGAGTGTTAAATTTATTGATGCAAGAAAGGCGTATACTATCACAGTGAAAAATTTAAGGGCTACACTTGACTTAAGGGGTTTGGACTTTAACATCGAAGATGATGCAGCCTGCATTGATTTAAAAGAAAAGTTCTTCTGCTCACTGACCTTTATGCCCATAAGGCTGCCCCTGACACCTCCACAGTCTGATCTCTTGCATCACCCAACCCAAAACTGCATGCTGGCAGTTCCCAAAAATCCAAATCAAAATGTTACTGACAGAATAGGAGAAAGCCAAAGGAAACTAAGGCCTTGTGGTGAAGAGATGAGCAGTGAAGTATTCACCAAGGCGTTGTTCACAAAAGAGCATTACAGATACACTGACAAACTCAACATCTACCCAAGTCTGTTCTTCAGCAGTCGATGTCAAGCAGCACATGGAGCATTTTCTGAGCTCATCTGTCGACAGTCTACAGGGAGGGTAAAAAAGAAAAGGAAACCAGTTCATGTGGTGAGTGAACAGATAGGCTGAATTCAAAGTAGAATTCAGAGCAGCACAAGCCAAGCGTGTCAGAAATCCATTTAATTACTGCCTCCTTCCAAACACAAGCATTTGCACCTGCAGAAAGCTGGACACTACTCTTCTCACACGGCAAAAGCTGCTTGCCTTCCTCAGGTATCCAGCATTTTCTAGGCAGCTGGGGCACACAGGGACCAAGAGTGTTTTACAAGGGGGCTCCTTAGCAAAAGCCAGATAGAAATGCCCTGTTTTTCTTATTCAGTTTTACTTGCAGCAGTTTTCTTCCCCTCCCTGAAAATATGCACGGGTAAACCTAGCTTAAACAAATCAGTGATGCAAGAACTACTTTCTATTTCTTAATACAAAAGATTCCTGCACTTATCTCCTCCTTTGGCAGAAGTCAGTAAGTAGAAAATAAGTGTGATGTTTCAAACAAATATTAATTAAAATCACTATTTGCAAGGGGGAAAATTTGGAAGCAATTAAACTCCTTGAAGGTGATGGGTCAAGCTGGAACCAGAGGTGTAATCCCACATTCTCAGCATCTGCTACTTGAGACAATTTATTCCAGGCAACATTTTCAGAATTTCCGTAAGAGAGGAAAGAGAAATAACCCCATCAAGAAAAACTATAACTTGTAATCATTACAAAATTAAATTATCTGCAATTTAATGTTAGAAAATTTCTTTAAGAGAATGAGCTGTATTTCCACAGCCATTATGAACGGCTAAACAAAAGAATTGCTGCAATACATTTGGCCATGAGTTGCTTGCAAAACACTTTTGTTATTTTTTTGCAACCTTACCAAAAAAACCCAAAAAAACCCAAAACAAAACAAAACAAAAAAACAACAACAAAAACACCAAAAACAAGCAAACAAACAAAAAAAAAAAAAAAAAAAAAAAACCACGGCAAAGTTTTATTCCTCCAACCTGTGGCTCCCTGGTCACTTTGCAGTGGCAGCAAAACAACCATATAGAAGGTCCCACAGACATTGCTGATCCTGTAACGCATGGGGAGCAGGGCAGGAGCATGCTGCACTCCTGGCACTTCAATGGAACCACATGCACTTCCACTCACAGCCACTCACTGAAGTTACTGCTACAGGGACATGGTCATTTATGGACAGATTTTTTACATAAGCACTTTCAAGAAGTCAGGAACACGTTTCTGAAACACAAACTGAATTGTCTGTAAATTTTTATCAATGTCTGCATTTAGCCCAGCAGAATGTTCATCCTATACCACAAATGCTTATAAAGTCAGAGTTCCTACTGAGTTCAGAAAAATAATCTTTTGTTTCTCAAAATATCAAGCAGTAGTCACGGCTTTTGGCTCTTCATTTCAGGTTTTAAGTTCGCCAGATGTGAGGAGGCACTGTGAGAGATCTGGTGGGCAAGACAGGACTCAACTTGTAGCTCAACCTGCTCACATTTATGTCCTCCTTCTGTACTGCAGACCCTGCTCCTGCTCTCTCAGGTCTCTGCTGGGGCTGTGAACTCAGAAGCAAACTCCTCAACACTCTCACCCCATATGTGCAAAGTGCCATGGTATTTCTAAGTCCCTACTTCCAAGCAAGGTTTAAAACTAGCACTTTCACCTCAATTACACCTAAGTGCCCTTCCTTGTATATTAACATTCACTTCATCCACATTGTTTGAAAACCTAAGACCATTTTGGCCTCTACTCCTCCTTTATCGCTGATGCAGCACTCTCAGAAGTTTTAAAACCTTAAAAGCAACAAAGATGACAAAGTATACAAAGGTTGTGTTTACCCTAGCTTCTCCAGTATCTCTGCAGTGCTACTTATGCCTCCCGAGGGGAGTGGCCAAGGCAGCAAGGAATAGCTATCAGCTCAAACCAAACCTCATCAACCACATGTTTAGGCTATAATTCAAAGTGACAAAGAGCTCTTTAGATGTTCTGCGGGATTTGCTGCAAAATAACTCAAGTGTTAACTGAGTTAATTGATTTCAGACTAATCAACCCCTTGATAAGAGCACACCCAAATGCAGACCAGCCAAATATAGAAGCTTTTTTTTTTCCCCCCACTGTAGGTGAAATGGAGGCTTTTGTGTTGTTCCAAAGGTCAAAAGGTGAACTTAAGCTATCAGCTGCTTGTTGGTTTTCCCCATTCAATCCAGAATCAAAGCAATTTCATCAGAAAATTATAATCAAGCTAACAGTGACGCTTTTCACATATCTTGTGACTTCACATAGGAGGACAGGGGGAAGGACCAGAGAAAAAAAATTTAAGAGTCTTGGAAATATGGTCCAGAAGCTTAGAATTATTGTAATGAATTGTACATCTGAGTATCACAGCTACTGAACACTCCAGACTTTCCTTAAGTACCTGCTGGTTATCCTTGGCAATATACCTCATTTCAGATTTAAGAGGAAAGTACACCATTCACAAGGTCCCTGCATGTGTGCAAATATATGATAACACATGCAAAATTTCAAAAGGTGTAGAGTATCATACAAGGATGTGGTAAAATATGCTAATGTTTGGGTTACATTACCACTCCAGAGCAGCGGGCTTTCTGAAAACGTTTAACAAAAAACTTGGTACTCTCCCTGGCCAAGCACCACCTGCTAAAGCAGCTCACAACTGGCAAGAAGCAAGTGAGTCCCTCCACCACTCCAAACCCATCAGGGCAAAAAAACCCTACAAGTCCTGGGAAGAGCTATGGAACTCTTCAGACAAGCTGCACAGCACCATAAACTTCTGACCACTTGAAACAATCCTGTTTCATCATCATATACAGCCATTATCACAATAATGTCCTGCAAACTTTGGGGGAAGTGTTAAGATCCTTCTCGAAAATGTATTACCCCTACATAATACACCACCTTTCTCAAATGTTTTAGCTTGCAGCACATCTTTATAGAGGGGAAAATAATGCATAGGCAAGCTCTCTTCACAGTATTGCCAACAGTTATGATTTCATTGCAAAACTTGGTATGTGACAGTTCCTTGCAATAATGAAAATTTCAGCTTTCTTTTCAAGTAAATTTCTCCTTGTGGAGAGAAGCTGAAAAATAGGACCCAAATACAGCTCAGAGGCTTAGCAAACCTGTGGTAAATAAACATAACGTATTTATTTGATTTGAAATTCGCATGACTTTTAATCAAATCTCAGGGGTTTTTTTTATTTTTTTTTCTGTGAACGATTCAAACTGTTGAAAGTCTGGGTTTGAAAATACTCTTGTAATGCTTATTTGCATTCCTCAGAGCCTTTGGCAATTCTTCTGTGACAAATAAAACACATGTGGGGCATACACTGAAAATGCAGACAAGCTTATCACCAGGGTCAGCATAATTATAACTTCCCTTCACTACCATAAGCTGAGCTTATATTTTGAGGCATCACTTCTCCCACACATACCAACTCCATTTATTCAAGTGACTTACCGTGGCTGTAATTGGGACAGCACAGATCCTACACTTGGTCTTGCTTTAACCTGAGAAAGTGGCATCCTCCAAGGAGAAAATTAGCCAAAGGAAGTGACAGAAAATTCCATAAGGGTTCAAACAGGGGAAGTGTCACATTGAAATCAGAGGAGGAATACTCCTAAATACCTCTGGATGCAGCCTTTAAAGTAGTTTTCAATATTCATTTATCCCTCCATTTCCGCTTTGTCTCCTTCATGCCACCTCTAATTTTCTTCCTGGCAGGAAAGGACATCTTTAACTTAAATTGACCCAAACTGACCAGCAGCTGCACATATAGAGGAAGAGGGAAGTTTAGTGCCATCTGCCATCACAGTAAGAGTGGGTTTTGTGGATGGGATTTCTTCCTGGGGAGTGCAGGAGAATGCAATCAGAGACCATTTATCCTTTGCCTGCTGCTTACCAGGAGGCAGCCCAAAGCCCATGTGAGTGGGCTCCCTCCCTGCATCAGGCAGGAACAGGAAGATGGCACACAGGCTTTTGGAGCTGTTTGTACCCCAAAAGTGGCACATGTCACAGAAATTTCTTACTTGCAAAGATGATAGTGGACCCCTTTTCATGGGCCCTGCTATTCAAAAGAGGGGGAAAGAGCTGCCTTCTGTCCACCTCGCAGCACACTCCTTCATAGCCCAGTTGATCCCACAGTTCCTTGGCTATGAAAGTTAATTGCAGAGTTAAAGACATGAACAGCCACAGAGAACTGAGCACTGCTGAGCTGAAGCAGAAAGCCTGCCCTCTCTGATGGCTTGTTTCATGTGACCTGACAGACAGGAATGCACCAAAATACCAGCATTACAACTGCATTTGTTGTAGGAAGCCATACTTTTGACAATGCTGGACTTCCTCAGCCTTTGGCTTACTCCAGCTCCAGTCAATACTCATAAACATAACTACATGTAGTAATAAAACAGGGAAAGGGTACCACTTGACTCAAGAATTACAGTGAAAACAGCAGCAAAGCTGTAATCTATTTCCTATGTGTAAAATGTGTATCCAGTGCATTTTTATTTGGCTCTTGATTACTATTCCCTTTTCAAACGGATGGTAACAAATTTTACTTGTTTTGCACTAAAACTGTAACTTCCTTCACTTTTTGTGCTGATTAGAAAATTAACAGGCAGCATAAGCAAGGATAATTGCTTTTGCCCTTTAAGAAGTGCTGCTTAGAGTTACAAGAGACCACCTATACACACAACTCTATGCACACATGCACGCTTATCAAACTGAACAAAAATCGATGGCAAATGAGATTAACAGCAAAAACCAGGTGACTAACACATTTTAAAAGAAAGTTATCTAGGAAAAAGATAAATTTAATTGTCTTTCAGATCTGTTATGATGTAATAAATGTCTATTAATGTTTAGCAGCAAATTGGCTTTTAATGATCATGGCTATTTTTAGCTGGTGGGTGACATGTAGTTTAAATATAAACCAGATTTATGTTTTACACACCAGAACGACTTTCTCAGATGACTCTCCTTGACTTAACCTCTTCACACCCCACAAGACATATAATATAATTTCATTTCTAATAGACTGTGAGCCAATAGGATTGTATTTGCTACTACTGATGTTTTCAATGAGAAATAAAATCAATGAGGTTTATGCTGAAGATAAGTGTAAGTGATTAGCTAAGTGTAAGTGGTTTGGAAAATATTAGGAGCACTTTATTATTCAACCAAATTATGCAAATTAAGAAAGTCTCTGGATTGAAGTAAAATCTATGAAACACTCCTGACCTTGCTATGTTGGAAAAAAAAAACCTTAGCTAAAATTTGTTCTTTTGGGAGTATCTCAAGAATTAATAGGTGAGAAGCTTTGTCTCATTTTTCAACACAAGCCATCGACCTTTAAGCATGCATACCTGCAAGTTTAAAAAAAAAAAAGAAGTCTTCCTAGACCTAGAGACAAAGAACAGCCCAGTGGGTTGCTAGGAGAAAAACAAACAGCACTTGATGTAGTACAAAAAGGAGCAGGCAAGCAAGGCAAAGCCCATGCATACCTTGACTGGGAAAGCAAGACAGTAACACAGAAGCCGCATTCTGCATCATAAAAAACTAAGAGATGCATACGGAAGAAATAAAGGTTGCATATAAATTTCTAGGTGTGGTATTCTCCAGTGAGCTACAGAAACAATAGAAAAAGCAATAGACCAAATTATTGAACAAAAGTATTTGCAGCTCCCTAAAGCAAATGTCTGTGTAGTAATAACAAAGAGCCTGTTTTTCTACATTTTACCATGTTAATGACTTCTGTTGCACATTAATCAAGAGACAAGCCTCTTTGATCCTTGGAGGGGGGGAAAAAAGAGAAAGACTTAATTATTACACTCATTTTCTGCATAGATACTTTTGTTATTATTTATATTCTGCTAACAGTGGTCACCATCTCAGCAACAGCCTAGTTATGAAAGACTCTGGACATTCTCACAGTAAAACACAGCTTTCTTCCTCCTTTCCCTTTCTTCCTCATATTATCCAATCAACAAAGAATGGGAGGAAAACATTCTTTTCCAGAGAACAGAGCTGTATAGAGATAGGAGCTGGGAATTTCTATGTGTGCCTTTCAACTCCAAAATCAAGCTTCAGTCAGTAAGTGGACTATTTCCAGCTGACTCTGATAACAAGTGGTAAATACTCAACATTTCCTCAACCCCTGCAGAAGCATCCCTTCACAGCAACTGCACCCAGTCCAATCTCTAAGGAAAACACCCTCCCTCCCTCTCCACACTCTCACCCCAATATCTGCAGTTGCTTAGTTTTGTTCCACTCCAACAGAATACTCTGAAGATCATTTATGTAAAAAGAATACTTTGGAGATAGTTCAAGGTACATGCAATAGGTTGGAGATCTTTAGAGAACCCAGTCTACTACTGAAGCTACTACTTCAGCACCAAAGCTCAATTAGCAAGCCAGATAGAAAATCTCACATCAAACCTTATAGAAAAGAGGTAATACCCTCAAGCATGTCTCTGCCTTCACAAATTAGGAGGGCAGAAAACAGCCAATCTTGTAGAAAATGCTGCTAAGCCCCTGTCCAGTGAGAGCCTGAGGGCTCAGCTGCGTGTGAAGGTACGCTGATATCACTTCAAGCCATCAGTCCCCCCACCAAACATGAGCTGACAGACTGCAAATTCTTTGATCTCCTTCCTAATGAGGAGCAGACCACTACACACAACAGCAGCTTGAAATCTGAAAGGGCCACTGCACTACAGCTGAAAGCCAACACTTCGCTTGGTAGTACAAACGTTTCATACTAGGAGCTCTGGATGGATAAAATATTTATATAATACAGATCACACACACCTCTCTCTTCCCTTCTGAAGTGAAACAAAGGCCAGATATATCCAGCTGAAGCTGTAAGAGGGATCTTAACTATACAGAACTTTAAAACCTGGCTAGAATTTCACCAGGATCTCCCAGCTGAAGCCTCCGCTCTCACCTCACAACCTGGCATCATCAAGATAGACATGGTAACAAGGTTTTCTCCAAAGTGACTGGCAGTCTGTTAACCCTCTTTGAAGGGTCCTATCAAGTTTTTAAACAGTAAAATACTTGAGTAGGTGAAAGCCTAAAATTAATTGAGTGCTTTCTTTCAGAAATTAATTGTAAGGACAATCAGGACAGGCTTTTTAAGATAAGTGGTCTTGGGCAGCTGAGTAAGGAATGCAAGACACTTGCTCTATTTTCATGCCTCATAGCTGAGGGTCAGTAGCAACCAGCCTAAAGAGAAAATACACCTGTTGTGAAATTTTCCAATATAAGATGTGCCTGCCTCTGTAAGCCTCAAGCTAAATAATGGTCTAATACATAGTAACAATCACTGAAAGATCCATGGGGAAAACTTAAAGCGGTTCTTACCACAGAAGGTTATCTAAAGTCCTAGAAAATGACATAGTGTAATGTAAAGAATGGGGAGGGGGGAAAACACCAAATCAACCTGAAACTTCTTCAGTGCCTTTTTCCCCCCAAGTAAACCTACTCCTACTTGACTCTTCCTGAAATACGGGATTGTAATTTATGTTTTAGATAAACTACTGCAGGGCTAGAATGACTGAGTTCAATAATAATGTTCTCATTTGTAATTTGTCCAATGAAGTTCTGTAACATTTTACATTACACATTGACTTTAAAATAACAAACCCTACCACCCCCACCCCCCCCCAAACATGTAACTCAGTCACAGGTATCTGGCAAAATCAAATCCATCCAATACAGACTGATATGGGGTGGCTGTACTACTAGAGACTGTGCAATCAACTTAATTACTCAGTTTCCGTCATTTCTAAGGAACCAATAAATAATCTTATTTTGATATACCCTAAGTATAATAGCTGTGAAATTTGCAGTAACACCTTTATTTGTGATGGTACATATAAAGTATGCAAGTCCACTTCTGATTTTGCTCTTAATGCAGTGCTTCCACCTAGCTAAGAAGTGAGATGCCTCAGTAGTCGAGGAGTACCATTTAATTGCAGAAGTCACATTCAATTCCAAAGAAGAAATTAAGTACCTCTGGCAACTATAAGGCAAGATAATTAATCTGATGTGTGGGCCTGTCTCTTATGATATTTTGCAAGGGACTCTGTAAAAATACCAAAATGTAGCTATGTTTGATATGCAACAGGAATTTGGGAGGAGGGTGGAGGAGCATTTTGGTATCTCCTGAAATGCTCCCTGTGAAAGAAAGACCCTATTTCTCACTCCTCTGCAGACAGGGTTTCAAAAGCACTGCTCTAATGTGAGCCCATCTGAGGTCACTGGCAAAATCCTGATGATTTCTGCAGGAAGATGCACAACCAAGAGAGGGCTTTGGAAAACATTACCCTAAGCCTAGTAAGCAGTAAGAAAAACCTTTGTTATTTAACATCATAGCTGGAAGTGGAACTGCAATGAAGTACTTCATTTGATTATCTGAAAGGCAATTCACTGTAAACAACAAACAACAACTCCTTACTACATCTTTACTTTATTTTACCATAAGAGAAGAAAGCACTCCAGCTTATAAAACAAGGGGATAAATGACAGAGATATCAAACCTAGCCATTTTGCTAAAGCAATGACTCTTTTGTTCATCTTCTCCCTATAAGGGAGATTCACAAGGGTAAAGAAGAAACACTAGTCTTCGAAAGTAACCAAAATTGGCAAATTGTGCAGAAAGACAGACAGTGTCATTGTTTAGCACTTGGCCCCAGTGTGGAACTGAGCAAGCAAGAACACAGATTGCCTGTGATGGGAAAATCTATCAAATGTAACAGAGACAACTGATGACAAAAAATCCAACATTAAGATCCTTTCATTCACTGCTTATCTTACATTTACATAAGCTTATCTTCCAAAGCAAAGAGACCCCGAAGAGGCAATGTCTGAACTGACAGAGAACTGTATTTCAACTACAAGGAAGATCAAGACCTTCTGTTGATGCAAACTTACCATCAAGAAAAAGTGCAATACCTAAAATTAATTTTCTCCAAAGTAACATTTTTCCATTTGAGCTTTGCCTAGACTGTTACAGAAATATGAAGGGAAGACCTGAAGGCCTTCTCTCGGAGTGAGAAAGGGTATGTTGCTTCCTGGCATCAGCGTCCCTTTCTGATTGCGTAATTCCAAACTGTCTTTACCCAAAGCCCACATTTCGTGCAAACGCAGCCAATACAGTTCAGCAGCGTATCATACACATGCCCAGAGACTTAGGTCCCAGCCAGGGCTGCCTCACTATGGAAGAAAACAGAAATAGCAGTCCTAAATTGGATGCGATCACCAGGAACACTTCAGCATCAAATGCTTCAGAATCTACTGTAAAAAGCCAAAGCATGATGTGCCAGTAGATTTCAGCCTTAGGGTGAGAGAACAGGGAGAATCCAAATGTGACAGTTTGCAATCAGAAATTTATCAAAGAATTAATGCATAGGTTTTTTCTTCCCATATCAGGAATTAAAACCACTGATGTGGGGCTCAGATTGGTAGAGTGAAGGGGAGGGACAGATGACCCACACAAGCACCTTCTCACAGCTTCAGTCACAGGTAGAGGGAGAGAGTAATGCTTGGCTAAGAACTCCACTGATGTCAGTCACAGGTTGAGTCTTCGCCCACGAGGGTCTTGTTGAGTGCCACAGTCCCATACCGACAACAGGAAAACAAAAATGCCTCCTCTCATGGCAATCAGGTTGGGAAACTTCTAAGAATTTCCTTTCTTTTTAAAACACTCTTCTTTTTAAAAAACCTCCCATTTTGAGACAAACACAGTCCACTCCTAATGCAAGAAAATCAGATCGTTTACCAAGCCTGAAGCTTTTACAAGCCACATCACCCGAAGGAGGAGGTAATCATCTCAGAGACAAGGAAATCATCCTGCATTACCCAGAGGCAGAGCTGAATTTCACTCTGGGGCACTTGAGGTCTTTGGCTCATATGACTGGGATATGTCAGGAACTTTTCAACCAACCAGCACATATCAGGGTAATCCTGGAAAAGTTGCCTTTATCTCTTCCTTGAGAATTACCTAAGTTCTCCTGCTGAACAACAGAAGATACATTTGCTCTTACTCCAACATTTCAGAATGAAATGACGTTTTTCTGATTTATTTTTTCTGGAATTTTGTATTTTCCTGAAAGTAATTATCAATTTCAATATTTTTCTTTTTAAATTAGCTGTTCCTATTACCCAGTCAAAAATTACTTTTTCTGATAACATTTCAAACCATGGCACTTCATTTTAAGAAACTAAGGTGCTCTTAACAGAAGATAGCAGTTTTGTTGAAACATTCTGGCTGATACATGATTTTGATTCAAAAAAAGTCAATTTGCTGGAGAAAATAGTATCCCTGGCTTTTTTTTTTTTCCCCTCCTCAAAATTGCCAATAACTTAGAGCAATTTTCTCTCTACTCAGTGGAGAAGATATGTGCAATGTGGTGACTCAGATCACTGTTGCATGAAATGGTCAGACTGCTGGGCAGCCTACTATGAGCTGAGAGGACAACCAGGAGGAACCACCATTCTGCTGAAAATAAAGGCTAATGCAGAAAAGCTCTCCATGACCCTGATTTCTGATTTTCCATCACTTCTGCTATGCTTCCCTCAGCAAAAAGACAAATCATTTCTTCCCTCATCTTCCTCCAGTGCAAAATTCAGGTCAACTTTTTCCTGCTACCAAATATACTTCAGCTTGTATATACTCCACCTCTTAAACATCCAGAACCTTCACTCCACTGGGCTCAGTCCCAAACCCACTGCCTTTCTACCCAGAAACACTGCCTTGAGTTCAAGCCTTTCATTACTGTAAGTAAAGACAAGACTGAGGGGACCTAACAGGTCAAGAGTAGTTGAGGACACAGACCTCCCTAGAATTCTCTTTATAAGTAATGAGAGGTTATAGCACAACAGCTTGTCAAACAGTGGGTCTGCTCCCCAGTGTCAAGCTCACCAGTACCAGCAGTAAGGATGACTGCAACGTGCTCTTTTGTCCAACCCTACCAAACTCAGCATTACTCACACAGAAAGGCAGGCAGTAGGGAGAGAAGTGAGGGAGTTAAATGCTTCCCAGCATTCCCATCCGAGTGCCACACGATCAGTTCAAGCACTTTCTTCTGCAAGGCTCTCTGGTGTTTCAGCTCCCTCTACATACTTTAGTATCCTACCTGCCTTGAAACACATTCACTAGTGTTTAGCCTTCAAAGAAGCGAGGTGTGAGACTGAAGTGTTCTTTCACTGATCTTTCTCTGACCTAATCTGGGCCTTGTTATTCTCATCTACAAATGACTGGTACTGGAGAGGCAGCATTAGTCTTCCCTACCAGGCATGGCAGCATTGGCCAAGCAAACACTGTAGACCTAAAAAGCTCATGTCAGGAATAACTGGAATTAAAGCTCAGGGTTGTCTTTAAAAAAAAAAAAAAAAGGAAAAGAAAAAAGAGTGAATCCTGAAATGGTTGGCATAGTACTTTTTGATCCATATGATTTCCTTGTGCCTTCCTCTACACAGCTTTACACTACCTTTCCTTGCAAAAACAGCCAGCAGCTTTGATTGATTTTTGAATACTGATCTTCCAGGCAGCAGCAGGATTCTATCCAGTTTAAATGAAAATATCAGTCAGACTGGTTTACCCTATCAAATGAAGCCACTGTCATGTACATAGCTTCTGGGAATATCCTGTAGTCCACACCTAAGGCTAAACCAGGACTCAGCCTTCCTCATAGCCCTTCAGCATGTCTACACCCACTCACTGTAATTTAAATTGGCAAAGTTCTTGTGAAATGCAGCAAGCCCAACCTTTAAAACATGTTCCTCTATCTTCTTAACCAAACAGTGTCTGGAAAGGCTTTTTTCCCCCCCATGCTAAGAAAACGGAGAAAGAAATACTCAGGAACACCACCACATGGTTATCAGAGGCAGGACAGAAACAAGCACAGGGATAACCAGCAAAGCCAGAGCTCATCTTCATAAAGCCAGTAATTGTGTCTGCAAGGCTAGCAATTTCAAAGGCAGCCCTCATGAAAATCACTGTGAACTGAAAACATGCAATCTTGTATCTCTGTGGTGTAAAGCAAAGCTATGCTGTAGCAACAGTGAGAAAGCTAAATCAATACTGTTCAGGGGCAATATTGGTAAGCCACTAACCAAATGAGCAGCAACGTGAGCCTATTGATTCTGTACAGCTATACTTCCACGCTCTTTTCTTCACCGTCTGAAATATTTCCATCACTTTTCAAAATTTAAAACTGAAGACTGAAACTTCTAATTAATACTTTGTACAACCTGAAGTCACAGTAATTACAAAAACCCTTGCCAGCATGCTCTGCATTAAGCGTTTGTCAAAATACTTTACGTTAAGAATAAAAATTGTTTTTTTTAAGTTATCCTGCTGTGGATTTATCAGGCTGAACATCTCGTTATAACAACCTTAGGCAACTCAGCAAGGCTACCTGGATGGGTTCATGACACACACTGCCTGACTGAAAACTGCTCCTGCTGAGCACACGAGTGCAGACAAAGCATATTGTTAAGCAGGGACAAAAACAGGCAAAATTAATGCTTAGGCTTATTTTGATGTGCATCCATAAATAGATCAGCCTATCAACCACTGAAGACTCACATGTCCCAGTCTTCTTTCTAGCCAGGTGAAAGGTTTCTAGGGATGCACTTACCTTCCTCTCCCCTCCCCATTGCTCGCTGGTCTCAGGGTGAAAACCAGGGCAGGATTAGAAAAGAGCTGGGGGATAAACACATCGGTAAAACAATAAATACCAGCTAGACAGCTCGGAGGGTCAGGAGATGTTTAGGAAGATTACAAGTTCAAATACCATAGCAGCAGCAAGTAATGGCAGATAAAGCATACTTCTCCTTCTGAAAATTGCACATATATATGCTGTATTTAGTCACAGATGTTCATACAAAAATTTAATGATTTTTAATTATTTAAAGTTTTTTAATTAAAATAAATTTTTTTTTAAGGCCTGGAACATGAAAGCACCTTACCAGTGCTTTGTTATGGCAGAGTGCATCCCCACAGCGTGCTGGAGAGATCATCTTGTGTCAGAGCCCTCCAAATGGACTTCTTTAACAAGTTAGAGATTCAGGGGTTTTGGCAGAAGTGTGGGTAGCAAAGGACTGCATGGGTGACACCCCGCCCCCCCCCACCGCCAGCGGCATTTCAAGGGAAGCCTTGCCCAATCACTGTGGCCACTGTCACTGAATCCTGCCTTCATGGGGGGGGGGGGGGGGGGGCAGTACCACCCCTGGACACTGAGACCCACTCTTTAGGGCCCACCACCCCCAAGTGGTGTGGGTCCTACCCCACAGCCTCCACCACCAGAGTCCCTTTGCCCTATGGCCACCCTGACCCCAAGAAATCCCTTTGACAGCCCTCAAGGAGCCATTCCCCCCTCTTCCCTCTCTACCAGATCATACCCCATGGTGACTTCAGTGATGAGGCTCCCAGCCACCCAGGAGAAGAGACACCGGTCCATAATGCTGCTTTCAGACCCCAATCCAGGACCTAATAGCTTTACCAAGAGGTGATTAAATCACTAACACAGCTTTAGGCCAGGCAGACAGGAATGGCTTGCAGAAGATTCTTTATCTGAGATTCAACGCCTGAAAGCCATCTGGGACCCCCGAAGTGCCCCAGTGGGCCAAACAGCTTGGTGAGAACTGCTGCCCTTCACCACATGAAGAGGGCAGACTGCAATTAAATAGTCAAGCAGTACACCTACAGAAGTACTCTAAAAAGAACACAGCCTCTGCAGAAGGTAGCACAAGGTCTGTTGTGCTATTCCTTCAGAATAATCAGATTTTAAACATACCCTTCAGAGAAATGGTCCAGTCATTAACAGTAACTGTTTCTCATGTGCATCAGTAAAAGATGTAGTGCTACAAAGACTAAATGGGACTTAGAGAAAAGAAGCCATAAATCTTTGTCAGCCTCTCAGAAATGAACACTTAATACAATGAGCTTAGGGTACTTCACTTCTCACTCAGCCGAGGTACCAATTATGGCACCACTATGATAAATTTTAATCATTGTTGTGTTAATGGTTCCCCTGATTTATTTTATCCCCTCTCTGCACTAATGACCTGTGCTCAAAGTCTCATGATCAAATACTTCCCCCCCCAACTGAATAAAGCAATCTTTTGGATTTTGACCTGTAATACTGACCTATTCCAAGACATACGAAAGACCACCAGACATTTGGACCTAGAGAAACTTTGGGTCAAAATACAGTTACAGTGCAGCCAGCAGTCATTTATTTCCCTTTTCTTGCCCCTAATTCTACTCCTGTGTTCCCTTGTTTCTCCTCCATCCCACCCCCCAGAGCTTTAATTTCTTTATCAGCATGATAGTAATTTCTTTTCATGTTGTAAAAGTCAGTGTGAAACCAACACATGGTTTAGGGCCACAAATACACAATTGCCTACTAAGTCTCCACTACCCTTTGAGTTAGTAGTTGGCACTAATTTAACAAGCAGTTTTACAATCTCAAATGGGGGAACACATTCCATGCTACCCTTCTCACTTCTACACAATCTGGCTTGCCAAAGCTGGACCAAGAAATACTCTGCATCCATACATCCTACATGTGATGGAAACACATCACTTAGACAACTCTTCCAAAGCAACAGTGAAGGGGCTCAGTCACAGTGGGCAAAGTGATGAGGGTAGGCTGGGTTCCTCCAATGAGATCAAGGGTCATCCAGCAGTGTTAAAAAGCAGTAAATCAGTACATCTTGACATTTCCCCTATCTGACATAAGTAAGGGAACTTGCTGCCACAAGATGGTGATGAAGCCAATTCACAGAAGCAGTAGGTGTTTATATCCCAGTCCCTAATCCTCGAGAGCTCACAAAATCCTTCTGACAAAGTTCTCCTGGAACCATTTATCAGACAATCTTGCAATCCCTTTGTTGCTGAGGATCTGAGGAAATGGGAAAAGAAAGTCACATACACAAGAACTCTCACATTTGTTGAAACAGCAAGTCAGTAACATGGCAGCAAATGGATTCTGACTGGTTTTTGCCATCATACCCTGAGAAACTTATGACAAAAATCATCCAAGCAAGAGCACAGAGACAACTTCTCTTCTATACTGACTGAACACAAACAAACAAGCAAGCTTTTATTTATCTCTTCTCCCTCTATTTCCATCCCATCAGCTACCTACATGCTTTCTTTCTAGATTTTTTTAAAGCATCCTTCCTGCTGTGCACGAAGAATATGAGAATTTAAAGCAAAAGTAATTTTCAAAACTTCTTTTCCTGATGAAGATTCAGTGGGTTTGAGGCACAGCACAACCCATATCAGTCTTCGGACTATGTCGATAAGCTCAAAAGCTTAAAGGACAATTCCTTGATAAATATCCCCAGTGTCCTCTCCACATGACAACAGTTATCTTCATAGTGTCATGGTTAAATCCCAGATGGCAACCAAGCCCCACACAGCTGCTCGTTCACTTCCCCCTTGTGGGATGTGAGATAGAACTGGAAGGGCACAAGTAAGAAAACTAGAGGGTTGAGATAAAGACACTTGAATAGGCAAAGCAAAAGCCATGCTCACAAGCAAAGCGAAACAAGGAATTCATTCACTCCTTCCCATGGGTGGGCAGGTGTTCAGCTATCACCAAGAAAGCAGGGCTCCATCACACACAGCCGTTACTTGGGAAGACAAACACCATTGCTCCAAACATGTCTCCCCCTTCCTTCTTCTTCCCCCAGCCCCATATGCTGAGCTGATAGAATACCCCTTGGGTCAGGTGGGGCAGCTGTCCCAGCTGTGCTCCCCCAGCGCCCTCACCAGTGGGTGGGATGAAAGGCAGAAAAGACCTTGACACTGTGCAAGCACTGTAATCAAAACACTCCTAAATTATTGACACTGTTTCCAGCACAAATCCAAAACATGGCCCCATACCATCTACTGTGAAGAAAATTAACTCTAGCGCAGCCAAAACCAGCACACATACCTAGAAGACCCTAACTGACCTGCACAACACATCCCTCCTCCATAGGTGGCAAATTCTTCCTTACTGTTGTGCTCATGACTAGTTTTATCCTTTGCAGAGCACTGGGCACTGCTGTGACAGCAGGTGCCTTCTGGACTCTGAAGCCCTGCAGAGCTTTGATTATGGAGAAGAACCACCTCACTCTACATGAACAGTAGCCAATTTCAGCACTGGATCATGGTGGTGGCTGGGTAGGGAAGGGTCCCATGAAACACATTTCATGGGGGATTTAGTTTTTACTCTCTGCCTACAAACTCTCTGCCATATGGAGATCCGGCAAAAAGGAGAGGACAGATGTCTGGAGACATTATAGTTACTGTGTTAACTGCCTGTGAGTTTATTCATCAAAAGGTGATCACCTTTTGTTCTAGTAAGAATTTAACTTTCTTTGCTGCTTTGAGAGGTTGACAGCAAATCACTATTACACAGTTCTCAAAAAGTACCAAGTGATTTGCAGCCTCATTAAAAGGCATGGTTCTTAACCTGAAATACCAAGCATTAAGCAAAACCTACAAAGACAGAAGAACTGAGAGATGACAGCAGCAGAAGAGGAGATGAATGGAAGCCTTCTCAGTAGCCATGCAGGCTCTGTATATGTTTGCACAGTCCTGTACCACACTGGAACCAGGCTGGATGTCACAGGGATGCACAGCAAAACAAGCACTGCTACACCCAAGAGAAGTTTCTTTTTCTGCATTCAAAGGGGACATTTCGAGCATTTAAACAGGCACAACAAAAACGTTCCATCTTTTTAAAACAGATCCTTAGATATGCATGCTATAATAAAAAAAAACCCATCACAGAAACAATTCACTTTCCACCACCATGATGTCGTCCTTGGATTCAATCTGGAGCTCATTTCCTGTGGACTAGGAAGAGCATTAAATGCCCATATTGTTCTTGGAAATAAGGGAACAAAATAGTTTAGACAATCTCTTTCAAAATGAAATCTGCTTTTAGAGTTTACATCCTGCAAGCAACACCTCCTGTGAAGGAGTAGCCATTGGTGATATGCATCTGCAGAGTCACAAGCTGAAGATGGAAGCTCAAGTGAGAATTCAGCTCACAGGTGGGCACAAAGCCCAAAACTTGTCACACTGTTTGGAGGCACATAACAGATACAAAAAAAATCAAGTCACCTTCATCCAACTTCAACCAATGTGAAGCTGAAGGGAAGCGACCCTGACACCACCTTTACCTGAGCACTGGATGGACTTCAATACTGAAATCACAGGCATTTGGTCAGGGAGGAGGGACAAGTCTTTTCTCTGGGAAGGCAGTTTCCTGACAGGACTTTGCAACGCTACTTAACAACAGAGAAATCTCAGAAAACAGATGATGAAGTAAGTTGACAAAAGGGGAAGGAGCTGGTAGCATTTTCCTCAGATTTGCTACCAACGTACCTACAATTTGGGCAAGTTGCATTGATGGGACAAGGCCAGTTGTATGGAGGTTCAACAAGAGTAAGTGCTAGAAACTGCACTCAACTGTGCCCCCATACTACAAGACATTGAGGGGCTGGAGTGAGCCTAGTGAAGGGCAAAAAAGCTGGTGAAGGGTCTGAGACTAAGTCTTATGAGGAGCAGCTAAGGGAACTGGGGTTGTTTAGCTTGGAGAAAAGGGGGCTGAGGGGAGACCTTATTGCTCTCTACAACCATCTGAAAGGAGGCTGTAGTGAGGTGGGGGTTGGTCTCTTCTCCCAGGTAAGAAGTGATAGGATGAGAGGAAATGGCCTTAAGTTGCACCAGGGGAGGTTAGATTTGGTATTTGGAAAAGCTTCTTCACTGAAGGGGTTGTCAAGCATTAGAACAGGCTGCCCAGGGAAGTGGAGGAGCCACCATCCCTTGAGGAATTTAAAAAGATTGTGTAGATGTGGCTCTTAGGGACATAGTTTAGTGTTGGACTTAAAAGTACTAGGTTTATGGCTGAACTCAATCTTATAAGTCTTTTCCAACCTAAATGATTCTATGGCTCTATGCAAAGAGGCTTCTCTTCAGCATAGGACACCTATTCACTACCTTCACCTAACTGCTGTTAAAGTGTTATAAACTTTTACCTAGTCCATGGCCGTAGAACATCATGCAGTAAGAAGGCTGCCTCTGTAGAAACAGCCTTCATTAAGTCAGACAGGTAGGAAGAATAAAAAAAAAAAAAAAAAAAAAGAAATAGTCCTTCTTTATGTAAGTACCAATCTGTCTCAGCACTTTCTACAACATAGAAATGATTGCCCCTCTACTTGGAAGAGTTTATAATCTACAACGGAGAGTGAAAACAACTTGAAAGCACATTCAGGGAAATGAGAGCTGTACAGTTTTAAAGATGAAAACCCCATCATTTGCCAGTCTATCATCTATTTCTTCTGGCACTCGATGAAATTGCCTGCCTGGGATTTTTCCCCCCCCCTTTTTTTTTTCCTTTTACCAAAATTTAGGTCAGTCACTGTCCCTCATTCCCAGTGTCACAGCTGCTCTGAAAACACACATCAAAGCACTATCTGAAAAAGCGAGCTGCCAGACACCACTGCAACGCAGGTCAAGCGCACAAACATCTTTCCTTTTTGTCTGTGTAAAAGCCCGTGCTTATTCCCCCCTGAACACAAAACCCCGGCCACCCGCGAGGGAGCAGACAGAGCAGGGAACCAAGAGCTGCCATCCATCCCACTGTCGCAGGCAGCCCTGCTCTCAGCACGGCGGTGGGAAGCAACACGTCAGCTCCCACCTGGACAGCTCCAGCAGGCAGAAAGGATGGACAGCGGGATGGACAGCGACACACTGCGCTACAGCACCGCAGACACACCCCCTGCCCTCCCCTCCCCACTGCCAGCCCATAAACACGCTCCGACCTTCCCAAGGCCCTTCACACAAGAGGGTTGTTAAATAGGCGACTCTCTGAAGGAAGGAACTCGGCAGCAAAAGAGAGGCTATGATAATGAACTGTTCACAAGGGCTTTATCTCCGCAGGGGAGGGATTTGTTGGGTTTAAACTCTCAGCCAGCAGATGATGAAACACCTCTCCCCGGGGTTTACTGACCACAGTAAACAGCGTGCATGTACGTCTGCACCACTTCTCTTTAAGCTCTTATTGCTTTAACACAGCTTTAAAGGAACCCAACATCAATTTGCACCTAACACAGCGACAAGAGAGTAACAAATGCAAGACCAAATTTCATGACTTTTCTTACCTGCTGCAATGCCTCCAACCCACCTCCTTATAATATGAAAAGGGGACTGGAACAAAAAATTGCAGTATCAGAAGACCAGGTTCCAGCAGCTGGAACCTCCATGACTGAAGCTGAGCCAAAATAAAAAAATTAAGAAAAAAATAATTTAAAAAAAAAGAAAAAAAAAAGGTGTGGGTAATGCAATATGTGTTACCTTCATTGTCTGTGCTTTCTCCCCTAATGCACCTGAATTGCTTCTGTTTTGCAGACCATTGCTCTCTAATATTACTGTGCTTTCCCTCAAAAATTGGGACTTTTTTTAAAAGGAGAAAAAACCCACACACCCCCTTAAAAGTACTGGCTGGATTATTTTTTTTTATCTTTAAGGTTTTCTAAGTGTGGAGAAGGGGAGATGCCTCTCCTTACTAGAATGCTGCCTGATTTTTCTTTTGTTCACTCCACAGCTCAGAAGCAAATCTGAAGCTGTGATTCTCATGCAGTAACGGAACTGAAGGAACTGAGATTTCGAAAAAAGATATGAAATCAGAGAGTTTCACAATGAAACTGCTGGAAGAGGCAATTCTGAACAGCAGTTTTCAGCAGCTTGTGCTACCAGCATGTGAAGGCATCAACACCTTTACCCCAGTCACCATTCTTTCACAAGCATATTATGAAAGAAGACTCAGCTCCTGTGACAAAGCTGGAAGAACTCTCTGCTTAAGAAGCAGCTCATTAAACCGTGCTCAAGGCCAAAACAGCCCAATATACCCAACTACTACAAAACTATCTTAGACAGGCAAGGATTTAGCTTTAGCAGACATTCTTTCATCATTTCGAAGTGCTATGTTATGGCCTCATCCAAACTCCACTCCATCACAGCAGAGAAATACTGACTTATATCAATAAATGGGGAACTGACACCTAGCTGCAAACAGAAGACATTATATTGGACATCATAGGTTTTCTTTGTCAGAATAATACATTTTAACATAAAAAAGCCTATTTGCAGAGACCAGATTGCTTCCACTGTGAGTGAAGGATGTGGAAGCCAGGCCAAAATAACACCAGAAATGGCCTGCAAGCAGAAAGGCAACTCTGCCCTTGACAGCAATTTGCTCATAAACCAAGCATTAGCACTAAACTGTCCCAAATACTGTGTTCTGAAACATGTTCTTATATCACATTCCCTAGTAAATCTGTACACACACTTAATTCCATGGCAAGCAGGACACTGTATTTTCCCCTGTGAGAGCTATCTCAAACTATTCCTGCAGGACAACAGCAAATGTGTGCCTGCAGACCGAAGTGTAAAAG
This sequence comes from Acropternis orthonyx, assembly GCA_035583155.1. Classification (NCBI taxonomy): domain Eukaryota; kingdom Metazoa; phylum Chordata; class Aves; order Passeriformes; family Rhinocryptidae; genus Acropternis; species Acropternis orthonyx. The sequence continues at coordinate 17,848,142 of JAWWEU010000125.1, read as the reverse complement.
GCCAGGTCAACTCACCTGATTCATGGACAAATTACTGTATCTAGCTGCAGGTACAGCCTCAAAGAGAAAATACACCTTCAATTTCTGAAGCAAGAACTGCAATCAGCCAGGGTGGTACATCATCTGCATCCAAAAAATTTGCATTTTGCTGCAAGAGACTACAGGACTAAAAGCCGCCCTGAGTAATCAGTGGACAAAGCACCGAAGTTTCAACACCAAAGATGTGGGGAAAAGAAGATACAAATACCAAAAAAACCTCAAACAACTAAAAACCACACCAACAGAAAATACAGTTAAGATTATATGTAGGAAGTACAGAGATAATAGCCAGAGAAGCGAGGCCCCAGCACGGCCCACCCTCAGACATGCTGCTTGCACAAACATTTCTGGAGGCCATAGTAAGGGGAGAAGAGGGAAGGGATGCATTGACATAGTTTTGTTCAAAGAGATGACAAGTTATAGCAACATATGCTTGAATACAAGCAAGGGTAGGAATAACAGTAATGCTTATGACTCCCTAAAATGCAGGCTACAGGGATCCAGAGAGAAGCAGCTTGGAAAATATAAGAATTGTGACATGCTGGAAGTTAAAATAAGTAAGCTACAGTCTTTCCTAGCTGTAAAAGCCAATAATAACCACATGTAAAGTGCCAGGCAAGTAATTCTCCATCAATTACGTACTATAAAGCAAGGCAGCAAGGCACACAATGGTTTTGAACATGAAAACGCAGAAAAAGTTAAGGGACTTGTGTCAGACAACAGAGGAAGTCACTGACTCTCAACTAATCCACTAGATTACTGCTCCTCTTATTCCACAGACATCCTTGCTTTGAGTTTATTCCATGTTCAGTTTACCTCCAGTATTTCTGCTCCATTTTTAAGCCCCTCACAACACACATGCTGGTGAGACCCTATCAATTTCAGCAAAATGGCATGTGGAGTACGAGGGGAAGGTCAATGCTGCCAGAGCCTCAGCTTTGGGAACCTTCCAGGGGGGAAGCACAACTACACCAAATTTCTTCCTGCTTGTGCCGGGCAGGTTGTTAAAAGAACTGCCTGTGTTTGTACTATGTTATAAGGTCCCTCTGAGAGGGGGAAAGACAGGTCAACGGGATCATTTAATTTGGATTCAATAGCTACAGAAGAGAGCAACCCTGCTGGAATCGGTTCATTCTTGGGAGCTGAGTTACGGTCACCATTATTTCAGTCCCCGGGGAGCTCAGCAGGCCAGAATACAAATTAAAAGATTATAAATAGCACCGAGCAAGGGGGTTTTTGTTAACATCTCTGAGGCAGCGCTGTGCTGACCTGCGTTCAGGTTTCACTGCGAATCTGAAATTCAGCTCAGGCCCCCAAGAAAAGTTCAGGGAAGTGCCAGCACCACCCCAGTGATGGTTGCGACTTGGGATAACCCCCCGGCTTTTCTCTCACGGTGCCAGAGAAATATTTACAACTTCAACTTGAAGCCAGATGTAAATGGACGATTTTGTAGTCTTAACCAAAGTCCTGACATTCACAGAAAGCAGAGCAGCAAATCACAGCTCTCCAAGGGAAGGGAGAGGGCACACAATCCCAAACCCGTAAGCACATGCCAGCTTCAAGCTCTCTTTCTCCAAGTTAAACTTTACATCAAATCAAAGTGCTTGACATATCCCAACAGAAAGTAAAGCTTTCTTCTTGCCCTGCTTGGTGATGAGAA
>JAWWEU010000125.1:17835492-17846343 GCA_035583155.1 Acropternis orthonyx | reverse complement strand
CCCCCCCCCCCAAGGAGCTGGAGTTTGGGAGCCTGCCTTCAGTTTATGTCTCTGCAACTCAGCTATGATATGGCCTTGTCCGGCCTTCTTGACTTACTTATGCTAAAGTATGTATGTTTGGTTTAATGTCACTTTTCTAATGGAGAGTACATTCTAGTTTACTCACAAGCCTCAAACTGACTTCCTGATCTTTCAGAAAAGAACTTGGGATCCTCAAAAGAGACCTCATTTACCATGACTGAAAGATGTTGGGTTTGGTGGGGGGGAGGGGTTTGGTTTTTTTGTGTTTTGTTTTGGGGTTTGTTTGTTTGTTTGGGGTGGGGCAGGGGGGGAGGGCCTTCCAGTTGCAAGCCAAAATGTTTTCCCTGGAATAATTTCAGTTGAATGAAGACTTCAACTCTGGCTCTGAGCCCCCTGCCCTAGGTGGTACAACATAAAGTAGCCAGAATCTTCTACCTCAAAGAGCTCATATAAAACAGCTGATGGCAGAACTCTAAAACTCCAGTAACTAATTCTGCCTTCAAATGAGTAGAAGTCATCAGAATAATGGATCATTTTCACAACTGGACTCTTCACAGTCCTGACTCATTTCAAGTATGACAAGCATCAGTATATCAGTTTTGAATTCACGGCCTTGAACCCACCACTTTTTATAGCAAGAGCAAGATGGCTGAAGTCTTATCAATTTTTAGGTACAACAAATGCTAAAAGCAGACCTCTTAAAGCAGTGCTTTCCAGATCATAGTGGAAGGTTTCTGCTTTTGATATTCCCCTCCAGAGTTTTTTCAGAAGAGCTGTGAAAAGTGACTGGTCTGAACAAAGGAATCCTTCACAATTATCTTGAAGCCTTTAGAAAAGGCTGATGTTAAATGTCACATTTTATGCTGCTATCTCACAGGCCTCAAGGAAGAACAGAGCTTATGTCAGAGTCGGTATTTGTTTTTCCCTCTGCAGAGAGGCATACTTCAGTGGGAAAGCTTCTCTCAGAAAGACACATTTCTTAAGCAAGATAGCAGTATAAAAAGGAAAAGGCTTTGAAGATCCCCCTCCTCCTTTTAATTACAGAGTTTTAATGTATCGCTCAGTGTAATAAGACCAGATTACTTCATTGATATTCAAGTTGACCTGGGTTTAGTACTCAATACCTCTCACCAAAACCCATGGGATTCAGAAAGTCAAGTTGCTGAACATAAGTGAAGACCACAGAATATGGCTCATAGTGAATCTGTAGAAATAACAGCCTCTTATCTCTACACAGATAATTTGATTACATCACCACCACAGGCATCCTGCTCGAAGATGCCCAATCCCTGCTTAATAACACCGATGCTCTGGGAGATGACTCAAAACCTCCCAATTCTCTGTCACTCATCATCGCTCCTTCCCCACCACCTCCAAGGAGTTGGTGTTACTCCACGCAGCTGCTCTGTACCTGCCCTGCCCCTACTGCTGTCTTTCCACCTAGGCTGCTGCTATCTAACCTTGCCGACAGGATCAATGACTAATCTACTGGTTTGCAAACACAACCAGACTCACAAGCTCTTCCCACAGGCATTTACCAGAGTATTTTAGGAAACGGCTTGCACAGATGGCAGCAGGTTGCTGGAAAACCGTTTAAGCCTCCTCCATGTGCTTTGGAGACAGCCTTATTCTTAGAGCTGGCAGCACTGTCTTGATCTGTTGTACCAAACTACAGATGTATCAGCCCTGGTATTATTAGACACTGGCAGTTTGCTCCAAGGAGGGGGGGCAGGGGACGGGGTGGAAAAAAGCTAAACCACAAAACCAAAACCCCACAACAAACCACTGTCAAAGCCCTTGTACTAAGCACTGGTCAGTTTGAGCATGCACCTCTCAGCAGGTGTGCCAAAAATGCCCTGGGACCAGCAGAGCTGGGATTATGCCCAAGTGGCAAGGGTTGGTTTGCAGCAATCCCTTTCAGGCACACTCCCACAGACAGAAATGAACACGAGGAATACCTGAGCAATGGTGATTTCCCAAGTTCAATTTTTAACTCAGTTCAGACAATATGCCACATGGCTTGTGATATTTTTGCTACCTAGGTATGTGTCTCACCACTCCAAACTAGCAGGAGCTAAATAGTAAAATACTGAAGCCCATTCAAAACTATCCTGCAGCTCTTTTACTCCTGGGGATTCACAACCACTGTCCAAATCTACAAAACGCCCCCCAACCAAACAAAATAAAACAAAACAAACAAAAAAAACCCCACAAAACCAAAAAAAAAAAAAAAACTCCTTCCAGAGAGGACATTCACCCACAAAGCCTCCTTCGACATCCTGAATTCAGAGACACAGAAGTAAGTGTTGGAGATACATCAGGCAAGGGACAGAAACACAGTATTTTTAAAAGTGGGTTAAGTGAATTTGAGGTAAGTACAGTCTGCTCAACACTGTAAAAAAGCCACATTTCTTTCAAGAGGATCCTCAAGTCAGCTGCCTGAGATGCTACACCTGGGCCGAGCCACCTGCAGCAGTCTGCCACGGAAAGTTGAGAGTATCAGAAAGCAACAGCATAAGGAAGCAGTTATGACAGAACAAAATGTCATGGTACAAATCCTGGACATGTCTTAATTACCATCTGGAAACAGCAAATTTAATTATTTTTTTTATTTATTTAACAAAACAGTCTTCCTGCCCTAAAAGTCAGAGGGCCCAGCATAGAAAGACACGCACTAAGCACACAGATGACTCACACCATCTAGCTAAAGGAGTACATGCACATGAGAGCACATCTGGCTGAGCTTTTTCTTATGCATTGCAGCCAAAAGAAACTGCATATTTCAATGCAATTACAGAACAAAAATTTCTAACAAAGAGAGAAGGGGGAAATGGAGCAGAGACTACATTGAAAACACTGCTTTAGAAGACAGGCTTTTTCCCCTCCAGAGTCAGGCCTGTCCCAGCACTGCTCATACCTGGCAGAACATTCAGTGATGGCAGAGGATTTAGGATAGGGCCCATATATTGGAGTGATTTAGTCAGGTTTTAAAGTGGAAAAAGATGCAAACAACTTGTTTCAATTTCTAGGCTTTAAATAAGATAAACTACATACTTCTAAAAATGCAGGAGCCTCAAGGCACAGATGTATTTCTGTCAAAGGTGAAACTAACACATCGGATTACCTGCAGGATGTTTAATCAACCTCATTCAAGCACCAGAAAGAGTGACAAGGGAGCTTTGTCCCACCACAGGTTCACTACTATTGCTGCCATGATAGACTTGATCAAAAGCAGGTCTCATGCTGCAATTATAATTACAATTTACAATACTAGCATGTTTGCACTTCACAGACTTTCAATATGCTTAAAGGTGCTACAGGAACAATTTTGCAAACTAATTCCACTTCTAGAGGTGTTTAAGTGATGGAGAAGCCTAATTTTCAATTCTTTTTAGTGGAGCTACCAGTCCTGACACGCATACAGCCACAAACTGAAGGTGTGAGGGACTTTGCCTGCTCTGAAGGCAGAGACATCTGATCCTCTCCTGAACTGCCTGCAGCCCACCACTGCCATTTTCTTTCTGCTCAGAGCTCACATTCATGTGCTGGTCCAAGAGCTACAATGCCTCTGGGGCTGACTTCCAGACAGAGCTGGCACGCCACCCTCACTGGCAGCAGTGCTACCAAAGGGATAAGAACAGAGAAGATCTTATAACCCATAAAACCCCCAAACAAAAAAAAACCCTCAAACAAACAAAAACCCCCAAACAAACAAAATCCCCAGGCTAGTTCCTAGATTACCTGGGCAGCTAGTACCCTAGTGATACATCATTGGTAGCTATTTATGTTCTGCAGTTTCCTGCCTTCTTAGTGTTAAAAAGCATTCCACTTTGGGCTAAGAACGTGATATTGACATATACAGTACAATCTCCTTGCTGTGTAGTGGTGACAAATTTTACAGTACCACCTAGTACCTCTGCTCACACAGAGTACCTCAGGCTCATCTCTCCTGCAGCACCACCTATTTTTTATGGGAAGGTCCTTACATTTTTCTGTTGACAGTCTTTAAGGCACAGCCATGTCACAAAGATTTATCTGATAATTTGATTTTCATGATTAATTATCTCCTGATAAGCAGCTTTTCCTCCACCTTTCACAAGAACAGTTATTGCCCAGCCCTACCCTTAATTCATCACATCAAATTTGGTCTCTTTTATCAAATTTTGACAGGCTGAGAGTAAAGGCACAAGTGAGCTCTGCCTTGCTGCACATCAGCTAAGCTTAGGGACATCAGTCGAGATGGAGAACCAACAGTCTGTCTTAAAATTAGTTCCAGAGTCAGCTCCTTGTCACAGGAAGACATCTCTTGTTACAAGGAAAGATGCTCACAGTACCTGAATGTCCTGAACCCCTTATCATGGCACTGGTGAAAGGATGATGAGAATAAACAAATGCAAGCTCCTGCTCTCTAACAAGAAAAAGCCCTCTTCTTTCTCCTTCCACCTCCTTGCTTCAGTCTCTTAAGGGATGCTGTTTCCAATACCACCTTGCTGTGCTGTGCCTTCAAAGTGCCACTGAAACCTCACTCTGGTGACAAAAGAAGAAATTGCCAGCAGGGATTATAGCGCAGACAGCAGTGGCCACAAACAACCTAATTTTCCCCAGAGGCAGGCTGTGTATGCTTTTTGTTGTTCAGAGCCATGTGCAAGGAACTGGATATTTGCAAATAAAAGGAGATTAGGACAAGACATAAATCCAGCATCTGCTGCTCATTCATGCTGTCCCCTGAAAGAGAGCCCAGATACAACATTTAAATCATAACACTCAGTTCTGAGCTGCTAGCAAACAAAAAAGATGATAATTAACAGAAACACAAAGTTGTGATATGACTTTTGATACCAACTAAGCCCTAAGAGGGCCATAAGACATGGAGTTGTTAAGGAAACAACGACAGAATCCCTTTGGGGAAGGACAGGTTCCCCTCAACTGTGCCCACCTGTGCACCAAGCCCCAGCAGATAAGATACAATATGGTCAAGAACATGGTGGAAGCAGAAACAGCAACAGCTTGTCCAGAAACCCTTATTCTTAGAAAGGCCCAACTCCTTGAAGCCTACCAAAATAGCACAACAGGGCTATTGTTCCCAGAGCTGGATGGCAAAGACTTTTTCTACCCTTGGGAATTGTTTCGGCTGTTGGATGGAAGAGTGCAGCAGCAAACAGCATCCACAGCTTTTACAAAAACCTCTGCTCTGTGCACCACAACACAAGATAGCAAGGGCATCAACCCAGCAAGCTCACTTCTACTTTTTATTTGTTTTCTTCATATCCACAGTAACTATGCAGCTGTCAGTGTTGCTTTTTTGAGAGAGAGGAGGGGGGGAGAAAAAAAAATTAAGCTTGGGGAAAAACATCTAGTTCAAAAACACAGATGAAAAGCATTTCATCTCTGCATATTGTCTGTTTTTCTACCAGCAGCTCCTTTTCACAGAGGATTTTGCCTGACAGAGCTCATAGGCGCTCACTGCTGCTCAGATTTTGGGTTTGATACCTTTCAGATGTAGCTGGCACATTTGGTGTTCAAAGGCATCATACACGTGGCACCACCTGCATCTTATGCCTTGGGAATCAAGAGCACGTTTCACATTACAAACACTGGCTGTCTACCACTGCCATCTGATGCTTTCTATTCAGCATCTTTTCAGCTTAATTTCATTTACTTTAAGATGGAAAAAAGATGGTTCATTAGAGGCACTTCCCACAGCCTACTTAAAACACTGATGAGCTGATATGCATTTTCATAGGTCCAGGTCTAATTGCTTTACCTCAAGTTGCAGGTCTTTAGCAGATAGCAACAAGTCAGCCCAGTAAAAGCTGTCTTACAGTGCCTCATGGGTCCCTATTCACAGTACCTCTGCAACCCAGAGTATTCCCACCTTACTAGTGCAGGAGGATCCTGTGCTCAGCAAACCAAACCTTCTGGCCACCAGCATTCATTTCAGTTACATATACATGGACAAGCTGATGGTTGGTGTCAATCAGTCCCATCACTCCACACAAACCAGGGGAAGGGCACAGAGACACAGCCTAATGGGATGAGTCCAGCTGGTGACAAGCAGTGGGGAGAGACACACACTAGCCATGGGGAAAGCTTGGGAGCAGGGGCAGTCATGACAGAGTGACCCCTTTTGTGCAAGTAGTGTCTCACAGTTCCATATGTGATAGACCCCTCAAACCCAGGCCCAGCCTGGTTCAGCCAGGTTGCGAGGTGTCATGCCACTAGGGTTGGAACTAAATGATCTTTAAGGTCCCTTCCAACCCAAACCCTTCTATGATACCCACACCCATTCAGGAGTCATTTTGGCCCATTATCACTCAGCCACAGTCCTCCTCTATGACATTCATAGTCATAGCATCCAGCAGCTCCAGCCTCCACAGCCCAGCCACAATCTCAGTTTTAGGAAAGTGGCACTTCCTCCTTTTCCTTGGACCTACTCCACAGCTGAAGAACCCTTTAGTTCCCATTTGGAACAGTGAAACAGCCTAAGTGCCTTATGAGATGAAACAGGGTTCTAGATATCAGCATTCAAAGAAGAGGAGGTATCTACAGCAGAGCACATCTCTCACAGATGCAGAGACTGCAAGGAGGTAGGCTTACTCCAGTCTGGTATGGCCACCTCCTTCGAGATGATTACTAAGTGAGCTGGCTCCAGCTCCTGGACCAGCTGTCCTCATGACACACAAGCACTTCCCACCTCCCTCTTCCAGTGTTGTGAAACCAGCCCAAGCATCACTCAACCCAAGCAACCTTTTGGCATCCAACTGGCATTAAACTCACCCTTGCGTTGTCACTCCATTAGTTAAATCAGTGTTACAGCCAGTTCCCCGATCAATGAAATACAGAAACATGATTGCAGGAAGGAATTAGCATCTGTAATCCCATGATTACATAAATCCCTTTGGTCAATCAGTTATTAATGGCTGTTATATTTATTGGGGTTTAGAGCAGGCCTACAAACCTGAGCCATTAGAGGTAGACACCAAAAAAAGACACTGTAAAAAAGCTATTTGATTACTGACTCCTCACAGCAAGTGCTGACAGAATACAAATTTGGCTCACTCTCCCTCCTGTTACTGAGCCTGCTAATGAGCTTGCCAATTAAGAGCCAATCTGGAGACCTTGGAGGGGAAGCTGTCAAGAACATGAACTCCCATGCCTCTGAGGAGCAGCTGCAGGACTCATGTTGAGGGCCACCTTCAGGGCTTCTTGTGATGCCACCCACTGATGCCTTTATCTCCCACAACTCATTCCTCTCACCCAGGAAACACAAACACTTGTCACACGTGCATATTATGGCTTCTAAGGCATGGATATTGAAAACAAACATATGCCAAAAAGTAATAAAACCTCCCTTGCTCCTTATCGTTGCAGAGGCTTTACTGGGTCAAATGCTAGAACTACTGTGAAAGTAGCAAAGCTTTAAAGTAACAATAAAAGAAAAAAGTCACTAACTACATATCATAATGTCTAATTATTCTGGGATATATTTTGTGTTTTTGCAACTGTGCATTTCTATCTAAGAAGCCAAGAACAAATTGGGCAAGAGAATCTGGGCTCCTAACTCGCTTTAGATATTTCTGTGCATGCTCCTCTCCTCATCAGCAATTAACTTAACACAGTCTATGAAAGGAAAGGCAAAAGCATCAATCCTACACTGGTCCAAAATCTCTGGAAACAAAACTTGATGACTTTCAGTGTAGCCAGATGCAGAGACACCAACAATCCACTTCAGTCACAGGGCATGCCACCACACAACTGGACAGGGTACAAGCACACAAGGGCTGTGAGCATCTCACACCTCAGTCAAATCTTTCTGTTTCCAGTACACCCATTTGACTACCTTAGCCTGTCATTTAAGCAGAAAATTTCATTTCAGAACCACTCAATGCTGTATTTCTTCATACTCTTCCTCCTGCCCAGTCACTGAGTGAGTAACTAACAGTGACATTTCCAAGAGAACTGTAACCAATACACTTCACCACTGGAGTACACCTCAATGACTGTTCATGTCCCAGGGACTGTCAGGAAGCAAACAGGAGCTGGACTCCTGGTCCATGTTTTCTTCTGGATTTACCTGTCCCCCCTTTAATTCAGCGCACCACACAATAAGTAACCCTCTGGCAATAACCTTTAGCAGAAAGCTCTGTTACCAAAATAAAGAAATACCATAGTTTCCCTGAAACCGTATCATTCTGCTGAAACTAATTATGAGAAAGCTGTTGCTTAATGAAAGTTTGCTTTAATATGACTTATGCTATTCATAAGTTTGCTTTGGACACCATCCAGGTTTTTTAAATTAAATATTAGCAGCCTGTTAGCCTATCAAACAAACCTAAGCATGTCAAGTTAGTATTTTAATAGTGTTTTTTCTTCTCCTCCCAGTGTAGGTTTGGCTTCCTAATTGAGTTGCTGCTTTAAAGTCAGTAAACTCAAAAGTCTCAGAAGAAGATGTCACACTTTAATGGTTTAGGAGTGCATGCTTTGTCTGGGTGATTGATGGATCAAATGTGTGCTGAGGAATGCTGTAGTGTTTCTTTCATCATTTCTGCTTCTCGTGAGGCTGAGAACCGGACTATCTCTAAATTTCTTTGCTGCTAGCAACAATAATAAAATTATCTCATTCATTATAAATGTAAAATCCACCTTACTGTCCTGAAGGGATGTTATTGAACTGACATTACTGTGTGATCACTGACAAAGGTGTATGTGTGAATTTATCACCTAGGATGGGATTGAATATGTGCACCAGGCATGCTGGGCTCTCTTTGGCTCATTACACTCCTTTCTGGTTATTGCCAGCCCCAACCTGTTTGGCGAATGAGACATGGAAGACACGACAGTGAAAGGTCCTTCAAAAACACAGGCAATAAATGGGATAACTTTCACAGATGGATGGTAGGGAATGGCTGACATGTTAATTGAGGGTTGCACATCTGACAAAAGGCACAAATGTAGGTGGAGAGTCCTTATTAAAGCCATATTAAATAACTTTCAGAGTGTGTTTCCACTATAATTATTTACTTTCAGTTTCACCTAATCAAGTCAAGGACTGCAATGTTTCTGATCTCCAGATGAGGGTTGAAAAGTGGAAAAGGCTTTAAAAATAATATGTAGGCTCTCCAAAGTGACTAATATAGACGGTACATATATTCACATACCTGTATCAAATTTTCTAGTGCAAGAATAAGTATTTCTGACTGCAGGCCCTGCCACTGGGATGTGAAAGGCAGGTTCTCTAAAGCGCTGACATTGCACTTATTAAATGTTTTACATATAAAGCTTAGTTAACAAATCCGCTGACGACGCACAAGTCAGAGGAAAAACCTGATCCCTCCCCAGACCAGGGTGGCCCTCCCAGATTAAAGGCAAGCAGAAAAGGTGTTGAAACTCACTGAGGCCAGGTAAGGGGGCTGGCACAAATACGCATACCATTAGGACAAATCCATCCGGTGTGTCCTAGAGAGGACTGCAAGAAATCTCTTGGGACGCAGAGTCCAATGCACTCGAGGATAAGCAATCAGAGGAAGAATGAATGGGGCAGGATGGATCAAGAGCACTGCCAATACCCTCCAGCCCTGAATAGTATAGGATTTGTTAAATCCCAGAGACTACCCCTGACTGCATTCGGCAAAGGAGGATAAAGCAAAGCCCTGGCAGCACTGGCAAGTCTGGAGGGTGTGGTACTCCCCTTCCTCTCCCTAGATCTGGGGAGCACAACTCAAGGTGACAAGCAAGGCTGAGCAGCCAGGTACCCTAACATTTTTGTGCCTGCCCACAGCTGAGGCACAGGGGTTTTCAGCAAGCCCTAACTTGCACTTCAGTCCCTGCACCAAGTGCCTGTTTCTGATGTTTCTGTCAGGCATTTGTCTTCATTCCTCATCCCCACAGCTCCCTCAAAGTTCCCTGCAAGGCTAAATGGGGATCCTGTGTGCTTTATCCCATAAAATCCTTCCTGCCCTGCCTCAAATGACTATTGCTTCATTGTAGTAGCTGTGTCTTGTTCTTTTTTTCATACCATTCCTGGAAAGGAAAAGGTGCTGTGCTACAGCCACTCTTAGGCTGACTGCATTACATACCAGCAGTGAGGAGGACTTGCAGGCACCAGCTGTGATTTCTCCTCTGCTCTCCACCCTTCTGACTTGTATTATCACTCTTGTGTATCTCTGCATTTTAGACATATCTCTGAGATTGCTCACTTATCTAGAAATTATCCTCACCATAATGACAAGTCAGGACCACCAATTTCCCCACCCTGTTCTATAGAGAGGCAGAGAAAATGAAGCAGCGGTAACACAAGCATCACTTGAATAGGCAAGAACATGCCTCAGCTTTGCCTTAGCAAGAGTCAAGACCAGGGCCACCCAAAAGCACAGTCTTCCCTCTCATCTGGGGGACAGGAGATCAATCACACCTGTGTCCACACTGCAGCACTGATGACATTTCACAGGACAACCTGCAAGTACAGAAGGGATTCAGTCACATCCAAGAAGAGCTTTGCTGGCTGGCCCCAGCCAGGGCCATTTGCAGGACAGTTGTACTTTCCTTTGTTCCCCATCCCTTTTCTTCAAACCTTCCTGGCTTTGCCTCCCTTCCCCCTCCCATGCTCTGGCAGGGATGCTGAATGCTGATGAGACAATACTTGATCCATCTTCAAGCACTTATTTTCGGGCAATTAACTTGGCATCATAGAAGCACTTAAGAAACCTGGCTTTCCGGAGTGGGAGACAACTGACTAAAAAGCTAAGCAAGGTAGTAAATTATTGTCAAATGACTAAAAAAGAACAGGAAGGGGCGTGGGGGGGGGGGGGAATAAAATAACAGTTTTTAAGA
>JAWWEU010000125.1:17822891-17835482 GCA_035583155.1 Acropternis orthonyx | reverse complement strand
CCCCCCCCCCCCCCCCCCCCCCCCCCCCCCCCCCCCCCCCCCCGCCCCCGGGGAAGAAACTAACAGTTTGATAGAAGACGTTTGCTGCTGTCAGGTCAAATCTGAGATCTGACAAAAAAAAGCCAATATAACAGTTTGAGAAACCATTAGCGTGAGTCCAATACTGGCCACTATCAATTCTGTCTAAAACAACTGAGCTTTGCCATTCAAAGGTGGATGCTTTCTTTTCTGACATCACCTGATTGTAGTCATCAATTCATCCTTGGAAAAATTAGCCAAGGCAAAGCATCTATCTAGTTATAGTGCACATTACTCTAATGCTCAAAGGCTTACGAATCACTATGTGGTCTTTCATCACTAACTATGCCTGCTATAATAATTCTTTTCTACTTTCAGAAGCAATAATTTACACATTAACAATATTTTACTTATTTACTTGGTCTTGAGTTCCACTCAGGGGAGCAGATCCACAAGCAATTAATTCAATTTTTCATAAACCAGAAATTTCCAAGTGTTCCTTGTGGCATTATTTTCCTGTCCCCAAAACAACACTTCAAAGATACATTTGCCTTTCATCCCCCAGATGCCAACCTCAGGAACAGAGCATGAAAAAAGCCAGTCTGGTACTGCCTGAGCAGTCCCTCTGCTAAGCACCTGAGTGTTCCCTCACATTACCTACTTGGCTTTGGAACCAGTGGAGATTTTTTGCAGATCAGAAGCATGTTGATTTTGCAGGCACAGTTTCAGATTTAAAGTGAATAAATAAATATCAGTCTTCCCATGCACAGTTTACAGCTACCTTCCACATTTTTCAGTGGATATCACTGCAGACTCCTACAGCTACAAGAAGCCTACAGACACCTGCAGAATGAGGTGTCTCTTAAGAAAAAAAAAAAAAAAGAAAAAAATAAAAAAGAAAAGAAAAGAAATTAAAGCTCTTCTACTTGCAGGTTATCCTAATGGCTGTTCCAGCTACCCCCTCACCTTGTATGTGCACTGCTGCCATCAGTGAGCAATGTTCTGGAGCTGGAACTCCAGTGCAGTGCTCTGCAGGCACAGGGGCCAAGGCTGCTTTCAGGAACAAAACAGGAGGAGGTAGGGACAAACAGAGAGGGAAAGACATTTCCCTATTCCCCATGCTCTCAAAACCCAAATTTAGTTATTTTCTTTTGTCTCACTGAGTTGATATAATGATGTAAAACACCAGCATATAAAAGTCCACAAGGTGCATACAGAAAAACTAGACCTGCCCTCCCTACCATCCACCAACTCACACAAAGAAGCAGGGATCTCAAACACCCAGGTTTATTCCCAATAACTATTCAGCATCATAAATCAAGCCCTCCCACCTTATATAAACACATCACAGCTCTTGCACAACAGCATCCTGCTAGTGTACATTTATGTTATTCCCTCAAATAAAATATTCCATGAAACACTAGCTGTGCAATCCTCTTAGAAGAGTTTGAAGGAAACCAAACCCAAAATACAGGCAGGCAATATCCTTAGGAGGAAGTACCTTTAAAGGAGACAGTTCAAATGGGGCATACAGCACTGCCAGGGTCCAGGGACAAACTTGAAGTCACAACCCTCTATTTAATATAACAAACCCAAAGTCAGGGCACATAAGAGATGAAGTCCAAGCCAAACAACCCTTGGGAAAGTCCCAACCTGGTTGTTTCTTTTTACAAATAAACACCCTACTGCCACCTGGTATGAGACAATGTCACTGCAGAGATACAACAAGAACAGTTCTGGAAAAGTACCTTGCTTGCTGTTTTCACCAAGAAATCAGGTTTACAGATAAACGTGAACATTTACATCAAGGCTGAATTATCAGTTGCACACTAAGCAGCTGAACAGTGTTCAGGAAGCACTACTGTGCCCTTCACTTCCCTCCTGCAGCTCCAGCCCCATAACATACACCTGCATGCACTGGGCTTCAAGGGCACCAAACCATGACATGGATCATTGCAAGCTGCCCCAGTCCTGCTTACCAGGATATTTAAGACAGTGGTTCTGCTGCTGTGAAACCATTTGTGATTACAACAGGATAGTCAGGGTTTATCCAGCAGTACTCAACGCCGGAAAATAATTACTTGCTCTCCTGGATCTCCCCCACACTCCACTCCTGGACGTCTTCTCATCCTTTCATTTAACTGAGAACACCACACGCTTCGGTCACAATAGCATCAAATGAAACAACAAGCTACTTTTAAACATCTATTATCTCTTGATTCAAATGGCCATCCTAGGCTTGACATGTTACTACCTTCAAATACCACCTACAGTGGATGCCTAGCCCAGAGCATTTGGATGGAACAACCATTTAGCCATAGCCCTCCACACACTTTCTCAGACTCAAGCAACACAGGGACCCGAAATTAAGCAACACAGAGTTCTGCATGCAGGTCCTTCCAAAACTAACTGTCTTCATGAGCACCAACCCAGCTGCAAAAATATTTTTCAAAGCTTCATTAATGCCAAATGGGCCCTGGAAGCACGCAGGTTTTGTTAAGAGAACCTGAGATACTTAAAAGGTAGGGTGGGCTTTTCCCTCTCCTGTTTTGGTTTTCTTGGCCCTTCCATCCTCCCCTTAAGTTCAAAAGCTGGCAGCAATTTACAAATTACTTTGTAAAAGGTATGCACATACATGTGTGCCTGTGCACGCACACAAGCCAGAGCAGTCAGTAAGTCTCTTTCAGGGAAAGAATCCCGTGGCAAGAGCCTGGACTCAGTCCTTGATGGTCAAAATGAGGCATTTGCTAATGAAAGTCTCAGGCAAAAGATTACATCCAGTCAGGTGCTTCTCCAAAAAGAACACAGCAACAAATGCTTTCCAAAAGAGAATCAAGTTTGGAAGCGCTTTAATATTCCTGTCCTGGAGTCCCAGGTAGTGCTCACCTATAGACTAGAGCTCCTCTGTGCACCAACTCTACCTTGCCATTGCCCCAACAGTGGAAGCAAGGGATTTTAGGCCTGGTCTTAAGCACTTCAGGCTTTTAAAAAAACAAGCACCATAAGATAGTTTACCCTGTGATATTTATACCATTCAGGTACATAATCACCCTACAAACTCCCCTACCTACACGTGCCAAAAAGGACAGCTCTCAACTTTTTATCACAGGTTTGCCATAGGACTAGGCAAGTAAATATTTCTTTACTGCCTTTCTTCAAGTCCAACAAACAACAATAAAGCCACAATTTTCTCTCTTCTCTGCTCATACCTCTGCCATGAGGCTGGACATACCAGCACCATGGTCTGTGCTTACACATGTGATGCTCAAACATGTTTGGTAGAGAAGAGACATACTCCATCTCTTTAATTCAGGGTTTCTACCTGCTCAGAGAGATGCATTTTTCCAAAGCCCAGCCTTAAGTCACTCAATGCACAGTAGGAAAGACCACTGAGAATAAAAAAAACTCTTTGCTGGCAAAACCAAACAGAACAAAGCAGAGAAGGATATAAATCCACAGAGCCTCAGAGCAGGATTAAAAACACCACTTGCCTTCCCCACAGGCTTTGTAGTCCTCATGAGCCTGAGAAGGATGGATTTCAGCATGTTAAGACCATAACAGAACACCAAAAGAAACAGTATGCCACATGTGGTTATATGATCTTCTGGTTCACCAGAGAATTCTGCGAACTCCCCAAGCCTTTCATGGCAGATCAATGAAGATTATAATGGACATCCACACTTTGTTGGGGATTTTCAAGTCTCTCAACCTGCAAAGACAAACTCTTGGGCTTTACAAGTACTGCGGACTGGCCCATCTACCTGTTAAATCTCATGAGGCCTGAAATGAACAACTAACTCGGAGATTATGAAACACAGCATTTTGCAAGAAGCAGTTTGTCAGCTCAAAAAAAACCACCTCAAAACACAAAAGCTTCATGGTGTATTTTAATTTCCACCCAAAGAGTCACCTCGGGAGTTTACAAGGTTCAACCACCTATTCAGATCCAGACTTGTAGAATCAGATTCGCCCAGGTTAGGGGGAATCCACCATAACCAGCACAGAGGTCACAGTCTGCAAAACTTACATCAGCAGCAGAAAAAAGAAATTAAAATGATTACATTTGTATATTCCTTCTGTAATGCCAGAAAACCTCAAACTCACTGAAGTACATACGAAAATGATACTCAGCCAAAACAGAAGGCCCTTGCCTTCTCCTTAGATGCTGCTGCAAGAAGGGGGAAAAAAGTGCAACCTAGCACTTTGCAAACTCTGGCACCCAACCGCCAAAAGAAGTCTCTGTGTACTCCTGCTCAACGAGAAAAACCACAGTAGATTGATGCACACTTAAATAGACCAGGGCTTTTGTGAATATTAAAAGATCTTTTATATAGCCAAGAACCTTTACTGAAAACGCTTCAAACCCTCCATTGGTGCAGTGTTCTCCTTTTCCCAAGCCATTTCCTTGGTCAAGAGAGAAACAGGTCATGTCTCCAAAGGGTGGGGGGGATGGGAAAGCCCCTAATCCCCACCTCCTCCCACGAGGAGAGGAAAAGGAAATAAAAAGAAAAGAAATAAAGAAAAAGAAATAATGTATATTCAAATTGCTTCATGGTTTTCCTGCAAAATTTTAATAATTTCCTCTAGCTTATCCACCCAGTATATCAAAATCAGAACTATCCAAATGAAATGGTTCCCTGTCAAGGGCCCACAGCAAAGCAGGCTGTAGGCTTTCAGATCAGGGCTATTTCAATGGGCAGACAGAGATTTAGATAAAAAAAGGCAAAGCGAGGAAGTGCACAATTTTTATATACTGTGGTTAGTCAGTGTCTATTTAATAAACACTTGGGTGCAATAAAACGGCTTAGTTATTAATATCTTCACTGTCTTGCTTCTCCAAAGTTTTCAAAACATTGCTTATTATACATCTTTGTGGAGCAGGAAGACTGTCCACACAGCACAGAGGCATCAAATGAAGAAAGAAACAGACTGCCTCCCAATGAAGTTCAAATTAGGAAAGCATTTAATTATGCATACTTCTCCACTGCTTTGGACACTGCTTTTAAAGGAGAGAAAGTGTCATAACTCAAAGGTATTTATTCTAATGAAAAACTACAATTGTTTAGGCTGTTTCCAATATATTCAAATAAAAGAAGATGGGTTGAGATTTTTTCCCTTCAAGAACACCACTCAGGAAATTACATCCCATCCAACCCTTCCCCCTCATCTTTTTGTCAGCAAATCCTATAAACCCACAAAATGCCAGGAATTAAATGCTAAGGTTGGCAATCTGTCATTGACATATGTTTCTGCCTTTTTTTTTTTCCCCCCATCAAGTCCTAAGATAAAGCCGCAGTTTCAGCCTTAGCATTGAATTTCTTAGCACCAGTTAGTATTTGATGGCTTTAATTCTCTCCCTTCCTTCTTCCCCCCTTTCCCTCCTCTAATCAATGTGATTTACTTCACTATCCCACAAGCCAATTTTTCAGGAGTCACGACCCAACTTCCAGATCCTTGGAGGTGCTCTGCTCAAGAAACAGCATGCTCCGAAGCAACACTGTCCGCTTCCAAGCGTGACACCAGACAGCCCCATGATACGCTGCCACGACAGAATAATTTCTTCCCTTTGGGAAACCCTCAGCACAAGCTGTCCAAACATTATTTACGGTTTCAAGTGTTGCTTTATTTATGGCTGAAACTCTCCCTGTTCAGAAGAGAGAGCTGACTGAGTAACTTACTAAGAATGTTCCTAGGGAAAGGGGAAAAGGGGGAAATGAGATCATTCATAACTCCAGAAACATTTACAGCTTTTATACAAAATTTAAAATTGGAGCATTATCAAAAAAGAAAAAAAAACCTAACCCAACCCAAACAACCGTAATCTGGTAGGTTGCCAAGCTACAGGTGGGTTTTGTAAGGAGGGAGAGGATTCCAGCCTTCTTGTTTGAAGAAGAAAGGAAAGCATGACTTCTGGGAAGATTAAATACTTGAAGTAGATATATTTACACAATATGTGGGAAGTGTGAACAGATGCTACATAGGAGGCCTCTCTCATGACAGCATCTCCAGAATGCAAGACAGTTTTTCGTTTTGATTCTGTTTGTGTGGTGGGGTGGTTTCTTTGCAAGAAACAAAAGTTATTTTTAAAAATAAGTGTTTTGTAATTGGAAATATCGGCTTCTAAGGCTTTCCAAATGCATCTATTAGTAGCTTTTTGGTAGCTACTAGAAATAATTACTGTTGTCCTCCTACCTGTAGATTTCCATTACAGACCGACCATGTGAGTATTGAACTCAAACCCATCAGGTGTCATTTTCAGCAGTGGTAAATACAACTGGTCCTACTGACATCTCTCATGGTTACAGATGTTCCACATAGCTGCAGACTCAGCCCAGACCCTTACCTTCCCAAAACTCTGACCTGCAATTTTGCTTACAGCAAAGGTTTTCAAATCAATGGCAGGAAGATCATTTCTTGCAAAGACACCTTAGGATAAGAAAGGCATGACAAGACTCACCTGAGACCAGAAGGGCAATGACATCAATGAGCAAATTAGGAAAACAGGACACCTACCACCAGAATTTTGTGTGTTTAGTTCATTATAAAGCAAGGCCTATGACAGTAATGATAAAGAAATGATACCATAATTTATTTGGTTACAGCTACAGGCATCATCATTTTGTAAAGAGTTGGCAGCTCCCAAATAGCTGACTTCCAGAGAGTTCAGTTAAATATAAGCCTCTCTGCCTGAGCCACGAATAAAATCTATTCCATTTAACATGATTTCAGCTAAATCTTAAGAGTTAATGGCCAAAGAGCTATATATTGATTATGCCACTTCCATTCTGATGAAAACTACTTTGAAATAGCACCCAGAATCCAGTATTTTCCTTAATTCCATTAAGTTCCACTACAAAAGGCTTTCTGTTTATTTTTATTATGAAATAGCACACTCACAGATATTCCTCCAGTTTCCAGGTTATTCTGGACATTTATGAGCCCTTAAAATAAATACACACAAACACAACCATATCCCCTGCACACAAATACTCAATATTCCACATATGCTCCCCTTTCAATAACTTTATGGTAGGAAAAAATACAAAGGAGGCTGAATTTGTTTCAGTAGCTCAAACTAGTAAGGAAATTGTGCATGCTGTATTTTTTCAGGCCATCAGCTAGACAAGAGTTAATCAAGGCTGTTGATCAGAGCACAGTCATTCATGATGCTTTTTAAGAAAATAGAGGAAAAAGAATTATATGCACATGCATGAGTATCACATACACCAGAGAAAATGCCTAGTTAGATAGCCTCCTCTCCTTCTAATGCTTCACAGTGATTTAGCTCTCTACCCTGAGGGCTTGTAGGTAGATAGGCAGGCAGTTTTAATACTCTCCCCTAGCTCATTAAAATTATTAATCAGAGGGTCTCTTCTGAAGCTGAATGAGCATGATCCACATTTAAGAAATCAAAACTACTTCCCACTGAGGTCCACGATGCATCTGTCCTTGTGCACTGCCAATGAAAATGTTCATTTGTCTTAAAATTGGAGAAATATTTTATTCTATATTATGTCACTGCAGAAAAACTAAGGAGGGGAGGGGATATCCCAAGATGGTCATAAAACAGCCTGTTTTACTTGCTGCAGTCATATCTTTAACTAATCCTATTTTTAAAAATAAGTAAGTAACATACTGTTCTTCTGGATACCGTAAACTGACTACGAGTGTCTTAGTCACATGCATATAAGGTTGAGCTATAGAAAGGATAAAAAAAGAAAAACTGGGGGGGGACACCACACAGCAAATTCAAAACTGAAATCCATGGTTTAACTTCTCAGCGTAGTAAGAGATTGTGATAGGCAATATTGTCTTGTACTTCCTATGGCTCCTCAATGAAACAAGTAGCAAAGGCAAAAGAAAAATCAAATAAACTTTTTATTAGGCTCATGAAAATAGCTAAGGGGTAATGGCTCAAATACAGTCCTGCCCACTTCTTTCATCACTGTCTACCACCATGAGCTGCCCTGAATGTTTGCTCACTGTTTGCCCTGTCAGTGGTTTTCAGCTCCACCAAATTCAGACCAAGAACCACACTCAAAACAAAATAATACAACTATGAGAAAAAACAATCTAGCAACTCCCATTAGGTATGAGACAGTACCTACACAGCTGCAGATAAGGAAGCCAACAACCCCCCCTCTCTGTAGAATGACAAACAACTCTCTCCCTGAAGAGGGCTTGAGCTCCAAGAGGCAGCTAAAACCTCCTTTAGTTTTGATGCTGTTCTCCGCACTGCCTGATCATCTTCCAAGGACAAAAGGAGAAAGCAAGTCTGGTACCATTTATTACCTTTTTAATCCAGTGCCACTATCAATACAAATCCACCTGCAACATAACTCTTCACAATCACCTTTGCCAGGAGAGCGCTACTTCACCCCTTGCAAGGGGATGCAGAATTTCTCATGCAAGCTGTAGTAGCATATTCTAAGTTTTTCAGATGTCCTCCTATAGAAAGATGTATGTTCTAGTAGCAGTATGAAGCCAGTTTGCATTTTCTGTTCACTTGGCAGTATTTTTCAGTGCTCCTACCACTTTTGGAGAATGGGCATGTCTGGAGGGGAGAAGTTATACAATGCCATGTTTGACTGGTTCATCAGCCTCACTGCAAGTTGCACAAGTAGAGTCACTTAAAATGGTGGCATCCAGTTAACAAAGGAAGTCATGATTTAATGCCAAATTAGTATGCGAGCAGTTAAGCATGACTAACTCTGGGCTCAAGCATAATTCTTCTGTCTTCATGAGCCTGCAAGCAGCCTTAATCTTTCTATACAAAAAACTGTCAGGCAAGACACCATCAACACAAACCAAGTGCGTAAATCCTGCACAGTCACACTACAGGGAAAAATGAGCTGCAACAAAAACAATGTATAGACATATCATATGTTAACCATTCAAAGCAGATATAAACCCCCAGTCATTATGTGTTAGCTAGAAAGGCTGATTTCAAGACGGACCTAATCACCAGCAAGAGCTTCACTGGGGCCAGATGTCCAGAATTATGCCTGCCCCCACCATCCTTCTCTCTTTCTTTGCCTAGAAAGAAAGTCAGGGTCTCTTGGGAACATTAAAAATGAAAGCACAGCCTTCTTCCTCCTCCCCTGCTCTACACACAAGGCTTCTGCTTCCATGCTCTATCACATTATCAGGTCAAAAAATCAATAAAGTCCAAAACAATTTTTCCTTCATTCCCTAATTTTTCTCTGTACCAACTGAAAGAACAGCACCTACCTGCAGTTTCAAGTTAAAATGCCTAATGCAATATTCAAAGCTATCCCAGCCAGAGTCCCAAGCAAAATTCTGAAACAGCCAGGGGAAAAACCATCCTCCCTCTTCTTTAGTCTGATCCAGCAAAGTATGGCACCATTACTACTTCCAGAAATCCCCTCAATTCAGCACTTCAAGACATCAATGTTTTGGTCAAATTTTCAGCTCTGATGTGCATACTGCCCTCCCTATAATGCAAGAACTCAAGAGTACAGCTGAGAGTACAAATAGCAGGACAAGAGAAACAAGCAATCAATCATTGAATGCAGCTTACTCTTTAACAAGTGTTTTCTTAAAAAAAAAGTTCTGAAACCCACATGGCTTCTAACTTTGGTTTGGCACAAAGACAGCAGCTTAGTTTCTGGTCACTTAAGAAATATGTTCCCAAGATCTAGGCTTGCTCCCAACATCACGTTGTCTCTGTTTCTCAGTTCACGCAACTTCAACTCAATATGCAGCTTCAACCCTCAGCAAACAGATGCCAGAGGCTGGGAATTGATCTCAGATTGTGTCCAGCCCGCAGTCCTCTTTAGGGAAATGCCACAAGGAAAGCTGAGTGGGTGTTAGGGAATGGCACACCTGAGTTACCATGATCAACATCTGGCTCATAATTCTGCACCACACTTTTCCTCCTTAATGCTTTGATTTAAAAAGCATCTATTTAGGAATCCTTAAAGAATTAAAAGTGGGGGGGAGGGGAAGGATGGGATGAAACACTATTTGTAGTGTTTTAAGAACTAACATGTTTCCTCCATAATCATTTTCAGGCCTCTCTCAACTTCAGTAGGATCAGATTTTAAAGACAAAACACAGGTTACTTACAGTCCACTAGGAAAGGCACTAAGAGAAGCAATATTAAAAATACACATTAACTGAGAAATAAAACATTAACTTGCTCTGCGTGGGCAGACCAGAAGCATGAGAGGGTCCAGCAAGAAGGTGGCACAACACCCACCTTTAGTGGCCACAGTTCAGGTAAGGCAAGGAACACTGTAAGCTATACAGAACTGCAAACAGCACCACTGAAGGGACAGCAATGACTGTCATGTGCTGTGCTAGGTCTCCCCCTGGCCTTTTAAAACAACTGATTGTTCATTTTGTGAACCAACATCACCACTCATTAGAGCTCCCGTCTACGGCCATAAACCAAACTTGGTCCAGCCTTCAGAACTGAGCCCACCTAAGTTTGTCTACTGCTTCGTTAGATGAGCAAACTGGGATCCTGAGCACCAAATGCACAAACTGATGTTGGTCAGCTGATGTTTGTTCAACTGTGGAAAGGGTGGGCAGGGTCAAACAGGGAGCTTTCAGCAGCAGACAAAGACTGGACAAGAAATAGTATTGCAAACACCATTAGTCTTTATTACAGCAGTGTCATTCCTTAAGTGCCTGATGTCATTAGAGTTATGCCAGCACCAAGCCACCACAAAAAGAAAACAGACAGCCTCATAAACTGAGTTTCATCAGTGACTTTCTGAGTTTCAGACTTTGCCTCACCATGAAGCTGCCATTTGAGGGAGATAATGCCACAGTGCTTGAATGCTGAGCACCAGCTCAACTCCAAGAATGACTTCAAAGTCCCTAAGCAAGTCTCTTATAAAATAAATCACACACAGACTCATGCTGAGTTGCCTACCTGTTTCAGAGATACCAGTTTGCTTAACGTGTAAAAAGCTAAGCCACTCTGAAATTAATTATAAACATCTGCCTCACTTAGCTAAAATTTGTTTGACACAACAGTCAGGAGTCAGATTAAAACTCCAGCCTGTCCAGTTAAATTTATCTGACTTAAAAAGTTAATACCTTGTCATATTACAGGTGACACACTTGCCTCATTCCACTTTGCACTGCATTACCTGATTTTCTTCAGTGCTTTGGTTGGAAACAACATGACCTACATACATGTTTGGTGATGTACAGCACCATGCAGAAACCAAACTCAAACATCCTCATATAGAAGAGAGGGGATAAGACTTTTCTTATTTTAATATATATATATGTATGAATACACACACACACAGTGTAGTTTGCTGGCAGTGTTTTATTATAGTTTTGAAAATACTTGGTCTGGCCTCTTATGTACCAGGAACATAAAGTAAAAGGTGTTCTTGGAGTTTTCCCTTAGAGAAATAAGAAGATTTCACTCCTGTATTCCACTATGTTTCTCCAAATGGGATTACACTATAGACTTTTAAGCCTACAAAACTAAGGACCTTTGTTTTTCCTTTCTACCTCA
Organism: Acropternis orthonyx; assembly: GCA_035583155.1. Classification (NCBI taxonomy): domain Eukaryota; kingdom Metazoa; phylum Chordata; class Aves; order Passeriformes; family Rhinocryptidae; genus Acropternis; species Acropternis orthonyx. Next base: position 17,823,961 of record JAWWEU010000125.1, on the reverse strand, counting down.
GTAGACCTGTCAAATAAGGATAATTCTTTTCTCCCATCTTTCATCCATCTTGTACATCTATAACTCTGTATTTTTCAGGATGGAAACAGTGTTTATAACCAAAATCAAAGAAACACTCACCTTCAACTTTACAAATAAATAAACACTAGCTGCCCTGCTTGCATTTTGAACTATGGATACAACTTTCACAACAATCTAGAAAGAATTAAAATATTCCACTAAAGGCAACATATTGCATGGTAAGTCCAGAGAACGGAAAGGAAAGTTTCACTGGAAAATAACATTGCATTAGAACGTGATGCTTAATGAGCACCATTAACAGCTGGTGTCATCTGGCACTGCTCCTCTAACGTCTTTCCATGATACTTGCACATATTTGCACCAGGCGTAGGCCTCCTTCTCAGTCTATAAGGGAACAGCTGACTAAAATCACAAGTGCCCTCTGAGAGTAAAATATTTTAGGCCAGTTCAAGCAAAACTGACCCATATATATATGCCCCCAAGAAAAAAAAAAAAAAAAGAAACACTTTTCCAGACCTGAAGTTTAGCTAAGCTAGACCAACAACAACAATATAAGAACCACCTATACCATGCCTGCAGGAACCCTGGGTCTTCCCAAGAAAAGCACTAGAGGAAAGCAATCAAGCCAACACAGGGTTTAGAGTGAGTGGCTTATATACAGAGTAGGCAGGGTGGCACCACCTGAAGATTAACCTGTTCTGCCAAGCACTGGCTTGCGGTACAATATTTCTGTCTGACTGCAATGCATAACCATGTGTATCCCTTCCCAACACACTTCCAGTTCAAGACAGAGTGACTGTGGGGAGAGGGGGAAGGCATAGTCAGCACCTTTGCAACTCTTGTTACATTAGACAAAATGTTGTTCCAATGCTCTTCTGTAGGAAGGTCTTGAAGACAAATGAAAATAGCACAAACATTTACTGGTTTGGGTTTCACCTACCCCACTCCGGGAATTTTTCCTCAAATAAATTAGAAAAGGACCTTCTATGCATGCAGTTTTGCAGGGGCGGGGGGGGGGGGCGGGAAGAGAGGAGAAGTTTTTGTCAGCA
>JAWWEU010000125.1:17803599-17821464 GCA_035583155.1 Acropternis orthonyx | reverse complement strand
CATAGAAGCAGATAATAAGCATAAGGATACAAATTTAATAATAAAAATCAAATGAAAAGGCATTACCTTCGCATCAATAAGTGCAACACAAAAACACTTCCAAAGTCTATAATACACAAATGTCAAGGTAGGCAAAATTATTAAACAGGCAGCCAATCTGCATATCACAGGCACCCCTGCTAAACACAGAGTGTACCTTCTAATTGATTCCATTTTTTAATGTGTGTCTGTGTGTATGTATTTATGAACACATACACACTTCATTGTTTATCATCTTTCAGCACACACTCTGAGTCAGCAGATAGAAGGAAATATGTTTGAGCGGTGTTTAAAATGACACCCTTTACAAATGAAACCATCTAAATCCGGTGTTAAGAGAATTAATGAGCTTCTCATGTAAATCACACATAATTTACAGTGGAATTTGTTCTTGTGCCAACAACCACTTGCACTGCATAATAATGAAGGCAGGGCTTCAGAGACACGAAGCTGTCTGCAGCCTATCTGTGTCCTGCCTCTGCTTTTCCCCAAGCTGCCAAAACACCATAAACCCTTTCAAAGTGCAATAATATGAGGCATCAAAAAATGCGGTTTTCATGTCCCATTTCTCCGTTCCATCTCTGGCTGAGAAATATTACAACCACCAGAAACACTCATTTTAAGAGCTATTAATTCACGTGTAAGAGCATTTTGAGCACAGTCTAGCTTTGGGTTGAATACCTGAGGCAAACATTAAGCCCGTATAACACCCTTGAAGGTACTACCTGTGTTTTAGGCAAGAGGAGGAGCCATGACAGCACCAAAGAGTGGAGAGGATCAGGGAGGGCCACTGCACACCAGTCAGAGATATAGCCAAGGGGCACAGACTCAGTGCCATATCCCAAACACATCAATTTCATCTGACCTAAACCCCATTTCTGTTGAGAAAGAAAGCCCGAAAGACCTCACAAAACCAGACTCAAAAAACCACATTCCTTTTTCTGCTGACAAGGATTATCAATCACTAAGTCACCGTCTCACATACCGTAATCTGTAGCAGCCCCTTCTTGCTGCGATGGATCAGGAGCACCCCAACAAGCTGCTGCAAAGCAAGACCCCCCCCCACCAGCACTCAAACTCACAGACACCTGGCAGGAGAAGAGCTAAATACCTCCTTCCCATACACAGCTGGAGCCGCAGCTGAGAGTCATAATACCTCTGTCCGGAGTAACAAGGCGTGGCTGGGGGCCCAAATTCAGCCCACGGGGGCAGTCAAACCTCCCCACTCTCTCCCTGAAGCTGCCCCACCAAAACAAAACCACTTTTTGGCCCCTGTTCCTTTTCTTTTTTTGGGGGGTGATCATGGCCTTTGCGTGCTGTTGGGTTCAAGGGGTGCACAGAGACCCAGCAAAGCTCCCAGGATGCAAGAACAGAAGCAGCCTAAATGGAAATGCCTAATTGTCCTTCCATCCCAAAGCCACAAATATTAAACTGATTCACAGTATCACCTCCACAGCCTCTACTAAATGTATTTACAAGGGCTCCCCTGTCTGTTCCTTTCTGTTATTACAAAGCATTCGTATTTGATGCCTGGGCAATACAAAAAGCCATTCACCTATCCTTTCCTACCACTCTGCTCAGCAGTAACACAGAAGACCTCATTAATACCCCCAACTCCCCCCCAAACCCAGATGAAGGAAGCCCGTATTATAAAACCTGGAGGGATCACACTGTCACATTGTGCAAGGCTGTGCAGGAGGAAGCAATAAAAGCAGGAATTTGATTTTTTTTCAGAACAAAGGACACATTCTGCTTGAGTATGCTCATGGCTCCCAGTAGCAGCAACCACTGCTATCAACAGAGGTAAACGAGCAGCAGGTGGAGAAATATGCCTGTTAGCACCAGTTATGTACCTGGGGTGTCAGCAGTCCAGTCCCAGCAGCTGTTAGGGCATTCTCAGGTGCCACATATTACCCCCTGACTTGTGATTTTGCTACTGAAGGTCCCAGCCACAAGTCCTGGCAGGGGCATTTATTATTATTGAACAAGGCAACAGGTTTTAGTGGTACCCTATGTGGAGTTCTCCACCCATCCCCCTTCACTGCTAATGTCATCACCTGTACAGTTCCATCCAGTTGTTTTCACTCTTTTGAGATTTTTCTGCCTCCTTTTCTCATTCCAAGTCTTCTTTCTCTGACATCCTGATTGGGCAATAACTTTTATTAATACTAGTCATCAAACATCCAGCTCTGAGACAAGATCAGGTACCCAGTGAAACCAATGAAACTCAGGTAGGGAGTACAATGTATGTCTTAGGGATATTAAATGATAATTACACACATTACCCACAACTCTAAATGGAGCCAGGATTTTACCTGAACTCCCTGCTTCTCAGACTTAACTATTGAAATAAATGAGAATTTCTTATTTCACTAATTGTTTGAAAATCTGAAGTTCAACAGACATGAGAGTACACCTTTTCTGCCATCACCTTTTCTATTTCTTTGTTCTTTTCACTGAATCAGCCCAGAAAAACCCATGGACGTTTTCAGTGGTGAACTCCACTCTGTGGGAGTGAAGACAGCATGTTCAGTGCCCCATTTTGCACAGCAAACTTGGCACAAACAGAAGTACACCTGAAATTTCACTTCTGTTAAGCTGAAGTGCATCAGCATCAAAGCTTGTGCCAAGTCCTCTCAGACATCCCACCAGCCTGTCCCAGCTGAGCAGCAACTGAACAAACTTCTTCCAGTCACCACAGAGATCCTGGCTTTTCTTCCAGTTACACAGTTTCATAAAGGTATCGCACAGGCTGGAATCAAAAAGTTCAGGCATCCCCCCCTGCAGAGAGTGAAGTGAGTCCTGTACTCATCTGAAATACTCATTAAATAAAACTATGGCAATAATGGCCTCTCTGTCTGTGGGTGGTCAGGAAATAATGAGTTAAAGCTCTAAGTAGCCCTGACTTCTCATTTGCTTATCTCAGTGGTCATTAATTGGCCATTACTGGTGGAGACAGAGGCCCCTAATGCTTCCCTATAATGCAACATTGGCTGCACATCTCCACACTGTCCTACCCTTATGAGGGATTCATGGCAGACAATAAACGTGTAATCTCATGCCATATACTCACAGATATCCCCCCCCATAAAATAAAACCAAATAGGAAGCAAATCCCAGTGAAATGGCATTTCATGAACAGAGCTGGTAAAGGGGGAACAAGCACCTCTTTTCCTCCCTCTCTTTGCAGCCTTTCCTCAGGACCCAACCACTCTTCATTTACACGTAAGTAAAATTAATTCCTGCTCTTGTTTTTCTACTAACGCAGCTTCTCAAAGCAGCCCAGAATTACAAACATTTACATAATGGCTTAATTTTTAGAATCAATTAGGAATTTATAAGTCTTTCCACCGCCAAGGCTCTGCACCAAGTCAGGTGCTTCACATCCTCCCTTGCAACTGCAAGCAGGCTTCCCTTGAGTTGCAGAAGGTAGGCAGAACTCCTTTGCTTTAAAACCCATCAAATTACAAATATAATGGCTGTGTAAGAATACTGGTTACTTTGAAGGATCGGCAGAAGTTCCACCTCATTTAAATCAACTGGGGGGGGGGGAGCGGGGGACAGAAGAACCAACCCTCAAAAAAAACCACAAAAACCAGCCCACTCCAGAGAAACAGTGAAGTTTTTTTTAAATAAAAAGCAATTATTCTCTAGCTCCCCCAGATTTTGCAGTGTAACCTTTTTTGCATGTTTACTAAGGAAGCAAGAGCAATGCAACTGCCCTTTTTGGGATCTCTTTTCATTGTGTTCACTCCCTGCCCTATAGCTCTGAACCCAGTGGTTGCTTTCAATCATATTTGAAAAAAGGGCAGAAAGATAAATTGATTTTTTTTATGATTTGTGAACACTGGCAGCTGGACAGAGGAAGAGATGCCAAGCAGTGTGCTACCTAGGGAAAGGCAGGTAAAATTCAGCTGTTAGATGTAACTTGAAAGTGGATGGGTGACTAATTAATAGAAACAAGTTTAAAAAAAAAAATAAAAGGTCATGTTTCACTTGAGAATGAAAGCAGCAGGGTTAAACAAAACAGGAACTGCGACACACTGCACACAGGGTCTCAGCAGGTTATTTAAAGCCCACCAAAAGCCAGGGTGCACCTGGAATACTAAGGCTGTGCTCTACATGCACACATTTTCCTTGCTGTACCCAAGAAGGTCCTCACAGCTGGTTTTCTTTTATGGAGCTGACAATGCTGTAAGAAGTTTCGAGTCCAAACCTGAGTCCAAGGACTCATGTTTTAGTTACTGCAACATCCTCTTCTACAGCCTGGCAGAAAATCATCTTGATGCATTTGTTTTCTTTCAAAATGCTGCCATGAAGATCCTTTCTGCACCTTGTTTCTTTGACCACATCCCACTTCCATGTTTTTCTTTTGTGGTTACCTCTATTTCACACATCCAGAATAAACTCTGTGCTTTTAGCTCAAAGTTTTTTTCATGGCTTACTTCCAACTTGAACATCACCTCTCCTGCTATGAGGATGTACTCCTCTGCCACTAATGGCACCTTTCCCCCTAATTTTCTGTGCCTGAAAACCAAACCTGTTTACTCTTAACACTGGCATGCAGAGAAGAGCCACTCATTGCTGGAAAGCTCTCTCTGGTCCTTCATTAAGTCCCTCCCTTGCTGCAATGCCAAAGGGAGACCTCACTTTTGTTTCTGAGGGTCTAAAAATCCATCCCTGGCCTTGTAACTGCCCTTAAAATCAACACTTTCATCTCTACTTGCAGCTACAGAGCATTTATTTCAGGGATTTCTAAGCAGATCCTGTTTTTTGGCATGCTGAGGCTGACAACGGATGTGCATCACGGCCCCACAGCCTCCCTACACCCTGTCTATAACAACACCTTAGTGAGGGGGCTCTGGGACAGGTGTCCCTCTCTGCTCCGCAGTCAAAGCATGTAGCACATCTGGTTCTGATCCATGTCTGGGGTTCCCAGATGTTACAGGAACCGAATAATATTTGAATAATAACAATAACATGCTCTGCTGTTTGTTTTATAGCACCTTTGTGGTCGTCCGCATGCCTTACGTGTTACTTCAATTTGCCCCTTGTTATCACTACAGAGCAATTTTGCAGGAGTCCTAGAGAGCCTGATTTCCCTTAAAATCACTGAGGATCCTGGGGAAAGACTTGAGGTGAGACTTGAGGCTGGCATTCCTAGCAGCTCTCCCTCTCCTCTAACAGAGTTTTATATCCTCGTTCTCTTCCAGCTGGCTCACCTCCTGCACTGTTTGCTTTCAGAAGGCAGGAGGAGCCCAAATTAATAGAAAACAGGTAGGTTTCTGGTTTTCATCAAAATCCACAGAGTTCTGACCAGCATGGACTGGAGAAACCCCTTGACAAGGGGTTTGCAGGACAGCAAAGCAAAATCACAGGGAAGCTTGCAGGAGTGAGAGCCCATGAGACCGAAGCACTGCTTCAGCAAGGGCAGCATCCCTGCATCCTCAGGGTCCAAGCATCCTGGTGAGGGGAAAACTGATTCTATGTACTTCTGAGTTCCTTAGGCTCCTTTAAAAGCAATGTAAGGAAGTAATTTTGAAAAAAAAACCAGCACAACCAGACAAACATTATTTTCTCTCCACACACTGTATATCTTGATGAGCTATTTGGCATTTCAAACCCTGTGTCTGCAAAGAGAATAAAGGAAGACAAAATGTTCTCCAAATGCAAATATACAACTCTACATTAAGCTGAGTATCTCTTGATATCTCTATATAAAACGAAAGCAGTGCTTAAATTCTGGTTCTGGAGTACCTGAACTACACAGAGGAAAAGCAATTCTTGAAAAGATCTATTATTGAGCAGTCTGCAGGATGACACATCTGCTTGTTAATATATAGTATGTTGGGAAGGCTTGTGGCTGTGAGTGATGGATTCTGAAGTACTGCCTATGTACATCAAATCAGATTGCTTTTTGTCAAAGGAAAAACAGAGGTCTCAGAAACAGAGCAGGAGAGAGAAGTTTTTAAAACAAAAATATAAGGGTAATAATTATTAGCTCCCATTGTTTCTGCAGACAAAAGGGCAATCACTTTAATTCTTCAGCATCTTGGCAAGTCTCTTATTTCTTAACTCTTAACAATTAGAATGCCAAATGAGTATGAACCAGGATGCAATTACCGAAGAGTCAGAGAGGGGAGGGGAGACAAGGGCAGAATGCTCAAATTATTTCACTTTAAGGAACATCTCAGTAAAACCAGCTCAGGCACACCATTCACTGAAGTAAAATGAGACAAAAAACACCATGGGAAGAAGAGATGTGAAACTAGACTTCCCTTTCCGATATAGGCTGTGTGCGGAAGAGAACTATTCCTACATCCCTACCAAGGATTTTGTGTGTGCCACTGCACTGTTGATGAGAATCAATAAAAAACAAAATGTTTTTTCTTTCTTTCCAGCTGATGTCTGTTTAAGACATACATACATCTCATGTCAACAGCATCCTCAAATCTTAACAATTGGTTTCCACTGCTTTTCTTTTTTAAATTATAAATTAGGCATGTGCAAGTTGTACATTATCTTGCAGCTATGTAAGCCTTCATCCCAAAGAAAAATACCATTTTCACTGAAATAAAGAAGTTCTGTTAGTAGGTTAATATTGCTATAATTTTAAAAATGTTTCACAGGAGGGGAAAAAAAAATCTCAAATCAATTTTCAGAAATTACAATGTTACTGCAAAGGTCCTCAATGGCCTCTTATGTCCATAAGGATCACCCAGGACATTGTGATGAGAGTATGCAAATTTGCAGATAGGTCAGCTGTGCTTGCAGAGGAGGCAGGCATTTGTTGGCAGCTGCTCATGGTGGACAAGCCTCTGGCTTGGGGTGTAAGGGTAATTTTGCACGTCCTTCCCTTTTCTAGTGCAGCACATACATACACATTATCCACATAGGCATGTGCATGATTATATAAAGCTTCACAACCAAAACACTCAACTCCACATCCTTCTTTCCCTGGGGAGCAGATGAAAGACCATGTACAGATGTGCACCGCTGGAAGCTATTTGGAAACTGTGGCAATAAGGGTGATATCAAGAAATGACTGAGGAGAGAAAAACAAACCCACACAAAACCAAGGCGAAGTGGTGTGTCCACCTGACCCAGTCAGATTGATCAAATAGATTTGCTTTTAGTTAAAAATGACCTTAACTGGGGTGCTATCAGTCCATATATGTGGATACATAATACACATTTTTTTTATAGTGCAAATACATAAAGAAGAAAAACTACAAGAGGGTTCCTCCAGAAACCCTAACTGTGAACTTCCCAGCATAGCTGCAGCTAAGCCCCTGCCTTAATCATGCATGTGTTTTGCATTATTTTTTATTGACTTTTCAGACTCATAAAATGAGAAAATAAAAGAAAATCTCAGTGACTAGTCACACAACCAATCTTTCTGGTCTTATAATCCCACAGACCTCTACCACACAGTTTTATTTTAAACACCTGGGTAATCCTGTTGAAGTCAGGGAGATTACTCACGGACGTGAAGTCAAAGATGTGACTCACCGGGTGTCCCTACTGACAGACAAGGCATGACTCCCACGGAGACCCTCTTGAAACACAGAGCCATAATGGGGAAATTTTTTTTTTTTCTCCACATTTTTTCAAGGGGAAAGGTAAAAAATAAGAAGTGATGCAAGTTTGAGACGCATAGACCGCTCATCTCAAGTCTGCGGAAAATCAGAAATATTTCAAAGGCGACTGGGGAGCAGGGGATGGAATGAAACATTAATGCAATCCTTGCCTGACCCACAGTCACAATGTAACTGCTAAAGCCATAGTGGATTCTAGCAAAAATGAATATAACCTGCAGCATCTTTACAGAGACTCAGCAAAATATAGGAAGGTCACTAACTAAGTGAGCATCAAATGAAAGATTATCTTAATTTATAAGGAAGCAGTACCAGGAGGAAATAGAGCCAGCAATTTCCATCTCCAGTGGGGTAGGATCATATCTGCCTGTTTGAGCTGAAGGGAATCGACTCTTTCAATAATAATTCCACTTAAGGTCAGTAAATACCAGCCTGATGCCCTGGAAAAGACACATCTTCCACAGATACCTTTTTTATTTTTCTTTTTCTTATCGTTCATCTACAATTCAAGTGCGAACCGCTTTCCAGCCCTGATTCTTGTTTAAAGTCACATGAACCCAGGTCTAATATTTCAAGCATCCAGGTTTGGGTTCTTTAATTGCAACTTTCTGTGACTTCATGATTTATTCATCTCAGGATGCACTCAAATGTCTAGCATATCGCTGACATCCCCGCGCAGCATACTGTTAGCTTTAAAATTTCATAAACCACCATGTACTTGACAAGTTGAAAAGTTAACAAGGGCTATAAGGCAAGGGAAAAAAAGCATGCTGAGCTCCGATCAGCTCAGCCCCCAGAACTCCAGGCTTTTCAGAAGCGCAGCACACAGCTTGGTATTAAAAAGGAAGACTCTATTACAATATTGGCTTTATGGCTCACATTTCCCCATTCCTCAGCTGAGAAAAAATACATGTCTCCTCTTTAATGAAAGCCATATTTACTTCATACATAATGGCTGTAAACTATCAAACAGGATCTCTGCTGAATGAATAAATTTAGTCTTGCTTGCAGCTTTTTTTTTTTAAGATCTCTGAAAAGAAAATGGCTTGTGAGGCCACACAGTCCTACATGGGCACATGAGCACTTAAGAGCCACCAAAACCTGTCCTTCACCCCCACACAAATCAATGGCCACCTCTGTGATAGATCTAGGGTGCTCTGGAGAAAGAGAGGGGAAACCCTGCACATTTGGAAATGAGGGGTCTCTAAGTCAACATGACTACTCAAGACGTCTCATTCAAAAGAAGACTCCTTGCAGAAAAGAAGTGCCAGACGATAATGAATTCTATAAGGGTAATTGAAAGCCCTCAGCCTACAACCAGTAGGAAAACATTACAGGCAGACAAAGACAACAATAGGTAAAACAAAAATAAATACATAAATATGACACTAATACCTTTCCAACATTATAGGCATCCAGTTGTACCCAATGAACCCAAACACTTTATTTTTTTTTCTCACATCTACTGAATTATCCCACCAGTTTTTTGTGTGTTCACCCTGCTGTCTGAGACTTTCGCTATTCACAAAGCAGGTCTATTCTGATGAGCAGGCAGTAAAATGAGAAATACATGGTAAATGTCTCTTCATCCCACCAGTCATGGTGCAGCTTGCTATCTCACACAGGCTTGGGCTCACCGTCAGCTACCATAGGTCTCCCTCAGAGATGAAGGGGCCTTGACCATACACATGAACTCACCATGTGAAGTTTTAGAGGATGACAAAACTGCCTTTAAACTGGTTTTCAAGTCTATAAACAGCACTTTCAGAACAGCTTACCATTTCTGTTGTCCTGTGAATGGATTTCTTCAATGGGCAAGTAACAACAGTAATTCACTTTCATCCCAAACAAAACAAAAGGACCACAGCTAAACCAGAAACCATGTGTGTACGACACCAGAATATTTGATTACCACTTCTGAAAATATACCTGCGTAGCATGAAAAATTTCCCAGTGGACTGCACTTTGTTTTTATTTTACAAATGCAAATTGAATTTAAGCAGCTTTGCAAAGCCTGTTTTGTTAAGAAAATCAGCCAGCAGTGTGATGTAGTCCTGCCTCTCCTTTGCCTACATTAGCAAGGACTGGCTCAAATCTGCAGGATGGGGCAAGGGGTAACTCACTGGCAAGCAGTGATTTGGTTTCTGCACCAAACTCAAAAATTAGGCAGGCCAGTGAGAAATTTCAAGATCACTTGGTGAACACTGAGCTTGTAAGAAAACACAGATTATTACAAGATGGGCTGCAGTGGGCTTGGAAAAGCAATGCTGCCAACTCAAACAGATGTGTAATTTTATAAAATGCAGTGGGATTCAGGCTAATAATAAAACTTGCCGTGATGAGAAGATTAAATGAAATTGCTGCTTCTTGTCCATTGTACCTTTATTTTTGATTAGGGAAACAAAAGCTGGGAATCAAAATGTCATGCTTTTTCATCCCCAACGGGTTCCTATGGATACTGAAAAGGGAGAAAGTGCCTTGATTCTGGCAAACATAATTAACATAACTTCAGAGTGAAAACTAGGTAGACCCATTAGCAGCAGGCAGAGAGCCGATGCATGGACACAGACTTCTGCAATGTCCCTCCAATAAAACTGTGAATCTTATCCCTAACTTGAGTACATAAAAACACGTTTATTTCATGCACTTGCCATGACACTTCATTACTTTCCAGAAAATGATATGCACTGGCTCTTGTTTCTTAAATGCTAAAATGTATACCACAACGCACACTAGCTCGTTTCTTACATGCTGCATTTTGAAATGTGGAGTAAAAACCTCCTTGGGCAGCAAGGGTAAAGGAAATGTATGACTCAATAAAACTAACTGGCATTACATGCAAAATTTTCCTTGGGTTATGCTCCCAAACTCTTTCTCCTGAGGTCATTAAAGCTGTTAAGCTGTGTTTCCTGTAATTTCTGTGCCCACGCTTCTCAACCAAGAAAGAAAAGGCTGATTAAAAATCTCTGATCCTTCCTGAAACAATACTCACTTGCATCTGCCCCAGTGTTTCAGCAGCAAGCCTGCTGTCATGAACACTCTCACCATAAATCTGTCATCACTGGTCACCTCCCTCCAAGTGCCATTTGCATGTAGAAATAAAGCCACATCACTGGATCACTCTTTTAAAATCACTCTTATTTGGATGTCAGTGACACCCAGAAGGCCAACAACCCAGCTTTCCTGGGTGTTTCTTTAGTCATCCACATGTGAAAGTTCACCAGAGGAAGAGAACCTCATTTCTCCTATTCCAAGCCAAAACATGATTGCATTGGTGGTCATGTTGTTTAAGGACAAAATATGCCGTGATCACCCTCTAAACTGTCAATACAACTGTCTTTCACTAGGACTTCTTTCACAGCCTATATGGAAAAGATGATTAATCACTTCAATTCTACCAGCCATTATTCTTAATTAAAAACTAACCCATAAATACCTGTTTTATCACTAGGTCTGTGTGGTAAATAAATCCAAGTGGTCAGTAAAACACTCACAAAGGAAATTACATTTAAAAAATGACTTTTCATTTCCAAACGTATCTTCCTAATTAAAATGGCTGTTTCCCATACATATCCCAGCAGCACCGTCTGCAATATTTTAAGAGTCTTTGAAAGCACAATTCTCAACAAACCCATTAAAATAAGTTCTTACCATCATCTGTTCAATGGAAACTAGAGCATTTTAATATTATGCCACACTTCTCAATGTTGACATTTTACTGCTTCTCTGTCTCCCAGCCAGGCAGTGAAGAATTAAAGCACAAGCAAAAAGAAAAACACCCAAAATGTTCAACTTCCTAAATAGGCAACTTTATGTATGTCCATTAATTCCCCTCCAGTGCTGATGACAGACACAAATCTCTATTGGTAATTATATCAGCCTTTCCTTCCAAGAACATCTCAAACCTAAGAGGTTCTTGGGGCACCTTGGGGCTTCCCTGGTGAACAAAAAAAAAAAAAACAAAACAAACACCCCACCCTTTTTTAACAGTGCAAAGAAGATGCTTGGAAGAGACCCCCAGGGTAGGACTGCCAGGCCAAGACACTGTGTGTGGTTGGCATGAAAATGCAGATGTTAACACCCTTCTACTCACCACTTCGCATCTAGCATAGTCATAACTTACTCTATACACAAGGAGCTGTTAAACAAACTCCTCTGCCTTGGGAGCCCCAAAAGGACACACTCCACAGAAAGCAAACTCCTCCATTCCTCATGGAGCATGTGACAAAGAAATGCAGCCCTGTTCCTTGGTATGGCTTCAGTGACCAGGGCAGAAAATGGGATCCCAGACTCTGAGGTGTGTTTTTCATGGCTCGAGTTCCCAGAGGAAGAACCAGAAGGACAGTGCTGGGCATGGGCAATGTTTACATTGCAGAGGAAGGAAGGAAGAACGGTTCAACTGAGACATGAAAAAAGGCAAATGCTGCAAGCAAAGCACAAGCTGAACTACCACCTATAAATATTTGAATTATTCTATGCAACATTTCAGAACATAACAAACAGCACTGGGATTTATATTAAAATTATCCCTCTGTGTTGGTTCCTGTATGTGTATATGAATCATACATATTCTTCTTTAGATGCACTGCATATAAAATTATAGATCATATAAAAAGCTAAGGACCAGAGTTTCAAAAGCACTCAGCACACGTTTAGATACTCACTGTCAGCAGAGACCACTGGAGAGATCAGCTGACTCTTCTGCAAGATAGCAAGAATGGCAGAAAACTCCACCATGCTCTTGAATTTTGATGATACACAGCCTGGATGTGAAGACCTTTCCAAAATCAGGCCCCCACACTTAGACTCTTAAGTGTGCGCTAAATGCACTTGAGAAAACCTGACCCTAAAAGGCCAATCTTACCTATGCTGACTGCACAAAACCACAACAAAGCCATAACTTAACATTTAGTCCAACTACAGTGCATTTGAAACATTTATAACATGCCATATGTATTACTAGTTATTTATTCTTTAATATAAACACTTAAAAAATTAATTACACGCTCTGTCAGAGCTGTCTAATACATACGCAATCTCAACTATAAAACACCGCTGTGCTCTTTTCTCTAAACACCCCCACCTTTTGAAATTACCTTCAGATGTTTGTTAAGGGACATTAATGCCTCTGGAATCCAGCAACAGCAAGAGGTAAAGTGTTGCACTCAGCTCAGTGCCATGTATTTAATTCCTGCATCATTAACTAGTGGCCACTAATTTTATCCTTAAATGACAACACAATTTTATGGGGCTTTTCCAGAAACTAATTTTTGTAGCTCTTGCCACTTTGGGAAGACAAAAAAAGCCCCCAAAAACCAAAATCAAACCCACACAAACAAGTCTGTTCTGAATTGCAATTCTTCAGCTCACGTGGTTTTATAACACTTTAGGTGTGCTGCTATGGGAGTTTACAGGCTGATTCTCCACGTGTCTGGATGGACACACAGTAAGAACAACTCTGGCAGACTTGTTTCCAGCATCACTTCCACTGAGCTGGAAAGACCTCCTTGAGAGTAACCAGCAGTCAATGGTGGAGTTTAGGCATAAAGCCACCCTGGACAACAGGGCATGGGAAAGCTGGTTTGGATATGTGTTTCTGTGCACTGAAAAAGGAAAATACAAGCACAAATATAAGTAAAACTTAACAGATGACCTTTCCAGGTTGGGCTTTGTTGAAAATGATCTCCACACCTTGGAAATTATGCAGGAGGAAATGAAGACAATGCATTTAGCAAGAGGTGGTTTCCCTATTTCATTAACTGCAGGGTGATTACCAATCAGTTGTGAAAGTTATTAAAGCAATTTGTAACTTTAGGCATCTAATGGCATTTATGCAGGAGGGAACTGGCAATCAACGCTACCTAATTCAGCTTGAGGTGTTTCTGTTTTTTAATATATCATAAGTGAATTACGGCTGCGCCTCTAACGATACGCCACATCTGAATCTGGCTCTTCAGTTTGCACCATTAATTTGCACATTTTAACCTGACTGGAACTAACAACCGAGGATGGCATAAGACTGTTTCTAATTCTCCTTGCTCCCGTTTCATAACATATAGCCAAGAAACTCCTCAACACCTTGTTTTGCTCCAGAATAAATAAAATTCCTCCTGAACACACAAAACTCCTTTTAAAGAAATAGAGACCTGTTTACTAAAATACTTTGTTTCTACAAGTGGGACTCCTTAATTCTCTCATTTGGAACACGGTGTAATAGAAACAAACCTGGATTAAAGCCAGAAGAAGGGCTGCTGTAACAAACACAGATGCTTTTATCCCTCAACCAAGTCAGTGAATCCTCATAACCCAGATCTTCATCCACCTACTTTTTACCCTAACAAGACAGACTTTTCTTCATCATTAACGTGATGAGTTACTGAAGATCATTGATAATAAAGGAAAAATCAGCCAAACAGAGTCACCTTTGATGGCAACCACTTCCACCAAACCATTTCATGTTTTTAGCAGACTGGTTTTTTTACTCCAAATATTTTACGGTATCTTCTTCAATTTCCTTTGCAATACGTTTGTAATGATTTTAAACTTAACTATTCAGGGAAATTAAATGCAAGGTCACAGGCAAACACGGCCACAACATGGGAGTGCACTTCAACATACACCATCTTACAAAACCACAACTAATTATCACCAAACACAAAATGTGTATAGAAATTAGTTACCCATTAACGGCTTTTTTTGTTGTTGCCTTTGAAGTGTGGAATAATTCTGAATAAACAAATAAAATAAACAGCACATAGCTCTGTCCATTTGGTTCATAACTGCCCATTATGGACTATTTCCATCAATGAGACTGTGGGCTAGTATGTTCTCAGTTGGAGACCTTTTGCTAAGAAATAACCAAAATCTCAATCATCTGATATTTAAATATAATACTGACTTTTGGATTGCTATTTTAATGGTGTGTCTCAGTACCATGAATACAAATGTGCTATGAAGAAATAAATTTATATATTTCTACCATTAAAAAAAAACCTAAAAAACACCCCGTGGCACTATTTTGACTGCAGTAATCCCATAATTGTCTTCTCCACTTTCTAAGAATTATTTTTTTTCCTTTCAGGTGTGACAGTAAATCTGTCGTCTTCTCTTCATTTTTACAGACTCCAGCCTATGGGCATTTGCTAAGGTATGTATCTTAATTTCTGACACCAAATACTGCTGCATTTCTTAAGGTTTTGGGAAAGAGCCAATCAGTTCTGCATGTCCCTGCATCCTCACAGACATGACATAGGTATTTGAATTTAAATGAAAACATCATTAAAATTCCTTTTTTTTGTTTTAGTGACTTGCCACCAAGCAGTTTTTGCTGCAAAAGGGGTGATCTGCTGGCTCTTGATATCTTTGTAAAGAGGTATCCACTTCAGAGAGTGGTTTCTATGATTTAAAACTCAAAACCCTCACCTCTCCCCTCTTTTTATCCCGCAGGTTTAGGTGTTCAATCTAAAAATAAGGTGCAATTAGTGACTGCAAGACATAGTTTAGGGGCAAGATCCATAGGAGCATTTCTCCACACAGGAGAGACTGAAAAATCATTCTTTTGTTCCAGCATTTTCCAGGCTTTGCCATCTCTCCATGCTGAGAAAGGATAAGCACGATTTTTTCCCTTCAAGGGTTTTCATTCTATATCCACCAAAAAGATGCCATTTCATTGCAGGAGGGGGAGAGGAAGGTATGGTGGGACAGATAGTAAGTTGATTTGAAAATGACTGAGAAAGGCTTTTTTTCCCTACTTATAACTCACGACTTACTGAAGTTTAAAATTTGAAATGTTCAGGTTGGTTAATCCCCTCCAGGGCTTTGCATTAGTAGTAAAAGTTATGACAGCAAAAAGACCTGGATTAGAAGTGGTTACAAACTTCAGCTTTCTGGGAGATAAAATGGATGGGACAGCACACAGGGGAAAGAAATTTCAGGGAAAAAATCCAGTTTTAATACCAGGACACAGGTAATACTTCAAGTCTACTTCTGCTGTTTCAACTCCTTTTTGGGGAGGGTTATTTGTGCTCTTTAATGCACACCCAAAACACTGCAGGACTATATACACAGCTAAAATATACCCATGGGGCAGCTCAGTCCAGTGGGCACAGAAAGGAGTTGTATTGGGATTTTAAAGTCAGTGGCCGACCGTAGGCAGGCACGAGGGGCCACTGCACTGCAGGAGAGAGAATAAGGGAAGCATTCTCCCAGCTGTAACTCCAACGAACCAGGACATGACTGAAGGGGGAGAAACAAAATGTTCACAGTTTTTCAGCTGTTGTGACATGCATCAAGCCTGGTCTGTAACCCAGCAATCCATACAGCCTCTCCTTGCAGTTGCATCCCATCATGAAAATCACTGAACCAAGTTCACAGCCTAACATTGTACAGTTCCAGTTATGCAGCAATCCTGTCCTCTGGGAGGGACAAAACCAAGAAAAGAAAAAAAAAAATCAGGACAGGTGAAAAAATACTGTTTTAAAAAAACCAAAAAAACCCAAGAAATAATTAGTCTGTTTTCCAATTGTTACAAATCCAGCATTTATGTATGTATGCCTGTGCATGGGGAGAAAGAGGCACAAACTGTAAGACTTTCATTCTGGGCATTTTCTAAACCGCCTCTTGCTGTCTTATACAGCAGTGTTTTTATTTGCACATTGTGCTGATTTACCGCCTTCCCTTCGAAAAATGAAAAAACACCCTACCTATTCTGTGCAGGAAGGGTTAAGTGTTTAAACCTGTCACTTTCTCAGAACTATTATAAATTGGGCTATGAAGCCAGCAAGAAATAAAAAGGGAAAAAAAAAGAAGTCTTAAATGGATAAGCCATTTCTGCAAGCTCTCTACTCTTTTTTACATTACATGAGAAATCTAATTAAATGCTTCAAGGGGGGAAGGCAAAGTAGTTCTCAGGCTGACTATATTTGACCTTTCTTCCTTCAAGGTGACAAACAAACAAACAAGATGCTAATTATTGTCTCAGCTTGAATTTGCACTTGGAAAAAAAACAATCAAGTTTTGCTTAGCTAAGACTATGGGGAAAGCTGTAAACTCTCAGTTTACAGTATAGTTCATCTTGACTTTGCTATGGCTTTTGAGGTCCAAAAAAGTATTTGCTCAGGACACCTTCACCAAGGCTACAGTGTGAGCACGAGCCCCCAACTCCTGCCAACCCCACTCTGACCTGCACAACTGGAAATCACTTGGTACAAAATTCAATATGCTTAGGACTGAGCATATACTGAAGAACAGTCCTGCCAAATAATTCTTTGATCAGAAGGAAAAACACTGGACTTGAGTCATCACCAACAGAAATGCAGGGGAATGGAATAATTCAGTTTGAGTTTTGGAAGAGCCCATCAGAAGACATGTCTTTAGGTTTGGCAGTGTTCCACTGTAAAGCCCTTGATGCAAACCACAGATTACAGTCCCCTAAATGACTGCTTAGACCACACTTTCTGGGTAGAAACCTCTGAGGTTGCACCTTTCTATACAGCCATGTGGGGACCTGGGCAACAGGAACAGGTGGCCCCAGAAAGTTAGAACTACCTATTTCAGAGGACCACATGTGCATTGTCAGGAGAGGTGACATCAGGCCACAAAGTTGCTCCTGGCCAGAGAAAGTTTAATCCTCCACCTGTTGAAGACTATAGCAAACCTCCTGAGAGTGGGCCAAGATTGTACCCTTAAAACTTTTGGAAAACTCAAACCACCACAGGGTATTCTGAA
Organism: Acropternis orthonyx; assembly: GCA_035583155.1. Taxonomy (NCBI): domain Eukaryota; kingdom Metazoa; phylum Chordata; class Aves; order Passeriformes; family Rhinocryptidae; genus Acropternis; species Acropternis orthonyx. Next base: position 17,804,101 of record JAWWEU010000125.1, on the reverse strand, counting down.
AAGGAGCAGGAATCAGAAGCCCCAGTCTCCTCCCTTGCATAGATGTGCTTTAACATTTCATATAGTCAATTCAATAGATACATTTATCAATTAAATGGTATTAAGCCATGGGACTTGCTAAGATGTTCTACTTGCAAAGCCCTTGGGATGCGATTATCCTGCTTTCCACACTGGAGCCACTTCTCTACCACACATATACGTGTATTTCAGTGTAAAGTAATATGAAGATTTGCTGTAGCAGGAAATTCAAAGCAAAGAAAGGAAAATGTTCCCTTAACAGCTATTGATGTCTATATGGTACAATTAATTGTCATGATTTTTTTCTAACATGAGCTGCAGCATCAGAAGGAAATTTATTTAATATAAACAGCATGGATGTATCCACCTGTTCACTCTTCAGCTGCAACAGATATGCAGCTTTTAGGAGCTACATTATGAGCTTTGAAGAACATCTCACTGGAAAGAGTAGGGATGTCCTGCTCAGAGAAACACCTTCGCAACA
>JAWWEU010000125.1:17738120-17803499 GCA_035583155.1 Acropternis orthonyx | reverse complement strand
TTTCAGTGTAAAGTAATATGAAGATTTGCTGTAGCAGGAAATTCAAAGCAAAGAAAGGAAAATGTTCCCTTAACAGCGATTGATGTCTATATGGTACAATTAATTGTCATGATTTTTTTCTAACATGAGCTTATTTATTTAAATTTATTTAAAATTTATTTAATATAAACAAATTTATTTAATATAAATTTATTTAATATAAAAAATTTATTTAATATAAACAGCATGGATGTATCCACCTGTTCACTCTTCAGCTGCAACAGATATGCAGCTTTTAGAAGCTACATTATGAGCTTTGAAGAACATCTCACTGGAAAGAGTAGGGATGTCCTGCTCAGAGAAACACCTTCGCAACACAGTCCAAGCCTAGGCTACTTGAGTATTGACTGAAAAATTAATCAAAAGCAACAGGTCAAGGCACAGTGAGAAACAAGTGGAAGGAAATGCAAACAAAAAGCCATTAAAAGAAATCAATGCCACAAACAGAGGTGAAATTACCAATGCTTCTCACAGTGCCACTGGTTGTTTGCTCACCATACAAAAGCTCCTGAGCCGTATTTTGCCCAGTAAGTCAGGGTTGAGCACTGAGTTTAAACAAGTCAAGTCGAGGGTCAGGAAATAGCTCCTCAAAATATAAACCATTAGATGCAGCCTACAAAGTGCTTTCAGAGCCATAAAAAAGAGTTATGATCCAGGTTCTTTACAACATGTTGGGAAAGAGCTTTCGTTCGGTGAGACTGGATCAAGTACTTCTTTTCCACCTTGATCTATGCACTGGTACTTAAGCTACAATGAAAAACAATCCCATGCACCTTTAAATATTTTATTGTTTGAATCAAAATGGTTCTTCTATGCCTAAAATGGACAGAAGTTTGTTTTTATCAGGAGATACTGCAACAAATCTTCTGGAAATCTTTTATCAGTGTTCCACTTTGCAACATCCCAACCGTAAATTTTACCGTGAGGAATTCATTACATAATTGGATGTGGCTCTACCCAATTTATTTTTGCTTCCTGAGAATCCAAACGTAATTCATGATTCATGTATAAATTATAGCCGGAGCAAGTGATCTGAGGGCAAACTGCATATTGCATTAAAGAACACTGAGCTGCTCAACTTCGGTGTGTAACATTTTAATTTTAAAACAAAGAACAAGCATGGGAAATACTTTTCAGCTTTCCTCAATACATAAAGAGAGTGAAACATGGCAAGCCCAGAAGCTTAAGCCTCTGTCAAGCAAAGACAATGGAAAATAAATATATACATTAATAAACGTGTAATTTATACACAAACTTCAGTTATACCAACCCAGAATACGTTAATCCAGACAACCAGCCAGCAGGAACTGGTACTGTAGAGAGCTATTGAGGTGTGGATGAAGATATTTGCTAATTATTTTGGGGTTTTTTTCCCCCCTCTCTCTCAGCAGGTTAGTGTATTACTATTACCCAAGAACAAGTTCTCAGCTTCTCCAGGGCCAGTGTTTCAAAACGTGCTACTTAGAGCAGCAATAACAGAACTTCTGAATGCTAAGCACTTAGGAAAAGGTTTTACACCTTTAAATCTTCTTGATAGAAATGATGCTTCCAGTCTTCAAAGGGGAAAGACAAACCTTCTGATTTGTTTTTCTATCTACCTCATTTCTTCCAGAAAGGCAAAGCTGAGCTAACTAGAGAAGTTCCACCCATTGACATTTCATCAAACCTCCGAGAAGAAAAAGTACTATGCAAAAGCAAATCCCACCAAGAAACCTAAATGAATTATTTCAAAGAGACTGAAAACAAGTCAACACCATCTTTGGAAACACTTTTCCATCAGTTTGTCCATTACAGTTCTTCCACCAGCACTGAAATGTTACATTTTCTCCACTAGCCCACGCTCCCTTCATAAAACATCTCTTTGCTCATTTACCACCAGGCAGCGTGGAAGTCACACAGCTGTAAAGCATCCAGAGAAAGCAGTCAGGCAGGGAGCTCACCTGCCTGGGGAAAAGTCATGCAGTACTTGGGAAGGACCACCCACCTCAGGATAAGTGAGACAATCTTGCAGGGCCAACATTAAACTCTTCTGCAGAGTCTGTACTAGAAGTGGTCTTTATTTTTCAATTTTTCTCACTCCCCCTCAAAAAAAGTTGACTTTTTCTGCATTTTCATTTTTTCACAAAGCTGCCTATCAGTCACACCTGGGACTCAAGGAGGAGACATATTTGAAGAGTAGAAAGTTAAGGATGGGAGAGGAAAAGAGAGGATAGTGACCCAAATATCCAAGCTGACTGAAAACAAGAGACTGGGAATACAGGAATGTCTCACTACAGGGAAGCACATGGAGGATACAAAGAATTAATGGTCTATCTGTCTGCAGCAGGTGAAAAGTAAGTTTCAGTATTTTAGGAATTCATTTCTAAGCATTTTTTGAGGGCCTGATTTAGCACTTGCTGCACTCAATTTAGCCATGCAAGTGCAAAATCACACAGCAGAAAATAACATAGTTACTTACGTCTTTGTAAGACTGAAAGAAAGCGTCAGGTTGCTTTTACCTATAGAAGTTTAACCTAGCCTTTGCAGAGAAACTCACCAACATAAATACTGATCAGTCTTTGCAGAAGAAAATAATGCCTTTTATCCACAATCTCGACCTATTTCACTTCCAGCATCCAACACTAAAATACACCAATGTTTTGACAGTCAGCACCTAGTGCTACCAGGTACCTCTTCTATAGCAAATTACTGCAAACATGAACATGATAAAATTTTCACCATGTTATTCTCTAGACTCATTTGAGAGAGTCTCAAATGAACTGAGCAGAACTGAGCTTGCAGAGTCATTAAAATGCCAATGACCCTCCATTAAAATGCCACCACAGCTAACAGGGGTGTAACTTACTGTTGGTTTTAAGTGAAACACCACTAGAGAAGTGTTTTGAGAAAGCAGTTGGGGGCTACTGAAATACCAAAGTTCAGGCATGAGAAGAAAACATACACAGCGTTATGGCCATGGGCTGACTGCAAAGTCCTCTGCTTGCTGTAAACCAAATCAGAAATGTTCTGCAATCAAGGAGAAAAATAGACTTCTCATCTTTCAGAGTAACTTTTGGTGGAAAACAAAGGTCTTTGCTAAGAGCCACTTCTTTCTACATCATGAGTGGAAAATTTTCCACTTAAATACACAAGCACACAAGAAATATTCCAGTTTCCTATTTACAAACACTGGGAATAATTTCTATTCCAAATTCGACCTTTATAAATAAATGTAGAATTGCAGAGGCCTGCTAGGAACATCAGCAAACAGCTTGACTTACAGTGTTTCAAATAAACCGAATCATGGCACTCAGATCACATGAAAGTAATTTTTCTGTGGAAAATTGGTTTTCCAATTCTGAAGCTCTGCTGTAATGAAACTCCCTGTAGTGTATTTGTAAGTCCACTGATTTCAGGGACTGATTTGTGCTGTATGTTTGCAATTATACAGTAAGGATATACCAATGACATAACTCTTACAACTACACAAGCTAAGCTCACCTCTTAAAGAACAATACTTGGAAGCGTTTTTCTTTTCATATTAATCCTCCACACACTTTAAGTACTTTGTGGTTACTTTAACTTTTACAATTCTAAAAAATTCTTTATAGGCTGAACCAGATGTTAGTCTTCATTTTTAAAAAGTGTTCTTGAACTCAACAGAGAGATAGCACCATTGATTAATAACCAAATTTTCTGTCACATCATCTTTGAAGGATAGTTAAGGAGAACTCCCTTGTGAAATGTACTTTTGAAACATTACTGATGTCTGAATTTCTTTGATTTTCCTTGCTTTCCTTTCACTGCTTCCACTCCATAAAAGCTTCTTTGCATCCTTCAGAAATTGTCTTCTAAAAAAAAAATTTTAAAAAGCTGCTAAGTACATCTAGCCCTTTGACTAAAATTACAATTAACAAGCTATGGGACTGAAATCTGTCCCCAAGGCAAATGCACAAACCCAGCAAAGTAAACTGGAATAACTGCTGCTGACCTCAAAGGAGCCAGAATTTGGCCCACTGCAAACTTTTTAAGAACTATTTAAGAAGTAAGTCACTAGATACCCATCCAAAAATCAAGCATGCTATTCAAGGTTTACTCTTGCTGTATTTTCTAGATAATGTGAAAACCAACATTAGCTATCATTAGATTAGGAATTTTTACAGCCTCAATAATATCACCTAATGCAAAGCAAAACATATGATGGCCAGCTATTAATGAAAGAGCATTAAATATTTAGACAGCTTTTTTGGCTTGCAAAGTAAGCCAGAATTAGTGCCTCACAGTATTGCATTCCACTAGGATATTATTTTAAAGACTGCTATAAGCAGCAGTAACCCCTACAGCTGGTGTACAGGCAAGTCTTGCATTCAGTTTGGTGGAAGACGCAGGCGTTTTGGCCACTGACATATGAATTTACATTCTGGAATCTGACACCTCCTCTTGAATTACTCAACTGTTTACCCTCCTCTTTGTCATCTTCCCTAAATCCTGGCAGACACAAAGCATCTGCCAGGAGGTTACGCTGAAACCAGCAGGCAGGGCCCACAGAGGAGCTAGCTCTGATCTACGATGGCTCCAACTACACAATGCAACTGGCACCTTCTCCAGCTTGCTTGGTGCTCATCAGCAAAACGAGAAAATGCAGTCTGATTAGAGACTGCTTTTTCAGTGAGTGCCAAAATAAAACTTTTGCCTTCCAGAGGGACACAGATTATTTATTAGCAATTATTTCTCTCAAAAACCCTCTTTTCCAGGAAATCGGCTTTTTTCTCTTCACTTCAGAAAGTTTACACACAGCTTTCCAGGATGTCACTAAAGTGCAAGCAAACTATTTACATTCCTGCCATATGTCTATCGATACCCTGCAGCTGTCTATCTAATTTACAATTAGATACCAAACTTCTGCTTGCATAACCATTTGCATGCTTCCCTACTGCATATTTTTAACAGTTAGTAGATTTATTTTTTTTTTTTAAATCTAGGTTATTTTTTCCTGCCTTAAATTCATTCATGTCTACACATTTCTCTTGTTAAAAGAAAAGAAGGATTAGAAAGGAAGTATTCAATGTCCTGCATATTGACAGGTCATAAGAGACATAGTGCTACTTCATCCTTCGAAGTTTTTAAGGTAACAGCTATACAAAGTCACCACCAAGCTGGTCTCATGCAGACAATTGTCCTGCCCTGGATGAGAGACCAATAACCCAGAAGAACCCATCCCATCAGCTCTCCAATAACTCTCAGATGCTACCATCCTGGCACAGGGAAGAAAACATCACACGCTGCTTCTTCCTGAACAAAGAGGTGAGACCCAAGCCACACACCAAGACAGCCCTCCTCCACAAAGACTAAGTACAGTTGTATTTTCAGAGGTCTATAGACACTATGGGCATTAAAACTGGAATTTTGTATGCATTCACATGCCTACTTCTTAAGTTCAGGCATGTGCTATGATTGACTTTATGAGCTGACCAACTAAATGCAACAGCAACACACCCTTATGAGAGCCACACATGAAGTAATCGACCTCACCAGAACACGACTTGCACTTCCATTGCCTCCGTGGTATTTTTTGAGTGTACATCCAATATTAAACCTCCAAATGCCCCAAGCAAACAGCTTTTATAGCTCAAAGTGAAGACTGAGACAACATGTAAACTCCATGTGTGCATTCATGTACGTGCTGAAAGTCACCTGCGGCATGGGAAAACCTCTTGGGAAACTGTGGATGAGCACTGGTCTTTTGTGTGTGTGTCTATCTCTGTCTGTGTGTGTGTGTGTGTGTGTGTGTGTGTGTGTGTGTGTGTGTGTGTGTGCAGCTGCTATAATGAATGGGCAAGTTTTTCACTCACACAGTATCTCTCAGCATCACCTCATAATTGTCATGCAAAGGAGGATGCAACCTCTGCAAGGCCTGGGAAAAGCCTCAGCATATTTGTCTCAGCGATGAAAGGCTGACAGGTATTTTTCCAGGCCTCCAGGGGAAAGTAAGGGAAAAATTAATTTCCTAATCCAAATAAAGGACTTAGAGATTTTAATTCTTTTTCCCTAACCCGAACTAGTATTGAAATTACATACAGATATCATAAAAAAGCTAATCGAGTTTTCCTTTTTGGTGAAACAGCATTCTAGAAAGAAAATTATTTTAGGTTAATTAAAATAGGTTACATTTGATGGAAAGAAAAAAAAAAATCTCACTTTCCTCTTTTACTAATAAAACAGAGTAAGAGGTACAACTCTAAATGCAAGGCATTTTACAGAAAAAAAATATTATCCATCCCACAACTATCAAGAAGACATTCTGACATTTCCCCAATTATTGTTAGCTTACTTCCACTCAAAAGAAAATGCCATTAAAATTAATGAGCTTTAACAAGCAATTTTGTTTTGAAAAAACAGTCTTTTCTAAGAGAAAATTGTTTCAATGAAATTTTTTTTTTCTGTTTTGATCACTAACTAATTATTCGAAGACACCGGAGTTCTCTGATCCCGGACATATGACATGGATTATAGTGAAACCAGCTGGAGATTAAATTTCTAACTCACATATGGAGCTCATGACCCTCTTTATGAATCATCACACCGTTTGTTTAATATTTAATGCAACTCTTAGTTACTCTGAAGAAAACGTTGAACAACAGGGGCCCATAAAATTAAAATCACACAGCAAAATCACAGCTACTTGCAAATCCTCTCTCTTCTCTGGGACTTCATCACAAATCTGTCTGATCTAGGTTCATTAAGTTGTTTTTTTTCACTCCTGAGAGGGTAAGATATGATGGAACACTAAAATTTCATATAAACATCTCTGATTACAGCTTTCAAGCCTCAAGAGATCCAGCCTTCCATTTCATGAAAAACTAGGCATGGTAATATCTTGAGATTAAAAAGAAATATTTTTGAGCATGCTAATCTATTCAAGTCTTAGGAAGAGCGGGAAATTAAAACTGTGCAGTTCCAGATATAATTTTACTATCTAAAATGCATAGACCATGTACACTGGAAAAGTAACTGTTTCGGTTGTGATCTCTCTTTCATTGGCTCCTTAACTCACCAGCTTGAACAACAAATTCAGAAAACTATCAGTAGGTATCTGTGGATCTCCATGAATGCAAACCTGCTATCAGGAACATTTTTACCTATCTGTGTGGCCAAAGCTAAAAGAAATCTGCTTTTTCTAAACACACGTGCACTGCTTCTAAAAATTGCCATTACATTAAGTGCTATTAATTGAGTTGTGAAAGAAGTTTAAAATTTCACCTCCACCTCCATCTGAGCAATGTCAACAAAGTTAAGTCAGAACTCAGTTCCCATCCTGAATCTGTCTTTTGTTCAGACCTGTTTCCACTCAGTATGAAGACACCTCCTGCCTCCAGCTTTCAGACCAAAGCACAAATTCACATCCAATCCCTGACAGACAACCAATGAGCAGAAACTCTTTACAGCCACGTTATTTTTTGGCATTCCCCTTCTGTTCCATCAATGCTCTCACTCCAGCTGCAGCTCATCATACCCAAAAACTGCATACCTCCTTGCCCCGAGACACCTATTTCTACCTGGAATTGACTGATACAGCATTAGTCAAGTCATATAGGGCTCCTGTGGTTCCCTGCTAATAATTCATCATCAGTAGGCATGATCTTTTAAAAAATCCTTTTAATATAACTGGTTGAGTGGATTCAGTGTCCGGAGTTGTGTCTTCGTGCAAAAGCAGTGCTCCAGGCAAGTCTCAAAGCAGGGGCAGTGTTGATTGCCTCATGCTAGTCTTCGTGCCAGCTTTAAATGCTGCTGCTGCTCCTTAGCTGCTGCTGTCCTGCCATGCAGAGCCAGCGGCAGGGGATGCATGACCACTCCTCATCCTCTCCAGTGCATGTTACTGCAGCCCACACCAAAGGCTGTTGATGCTGTCTTTAAGACAAGATGAATGGCTTTCTCATAGCCCTTTATGGAGTTCTGCTGATCTCTTTTCACTCCTGCCAAAGCCAACATCCACATGGGCAAGACGGTTTTGCACATGTGAAGAGCCACAAGTGTGGAGTGGAGCACTGTGCATCTCCAAATCCGCATGTGCCCCCAGACATTTATTCATTTTCCAAGTGAAAAGCATGCAACTGCAGCCCCAACTTCTGCCCCGGCACTGAGCATCCACAGAGCATTTGCCTGGCTGTTGAGGTTACTGTCTCTGCAAGCTTGAACCCCTCTGAAGGGGTGCGGATGTGGGAACAGAAATCCCAGGTTGCCCATCTATCCAAGAGGAGCAGCAGCAGCATTCTTCCATTGAAAACACCAAGCACCCACTCAGTGGAAAAAAACAACTAACTGAAAGAGATTTTTCTCCCACAAAACCACTTGTTGTGGGGTCCTTTGCTGAATTATGTATGTAAGTATAGACCTCCCAAGCCCAGCAATGCTGTCCTTGCCATCTCTCCTGGCTTTTGCAGTTTGCATAACTATTCCAGCAGCCCCTTCTTGTGTGCTCCCCAGCAGAATTAATTAATGTTTGCACAGTACTTTGAAGATGAAAGTACTAAGCGACTGCTAAATATCAGGCCAGATTCTCAGCTGGTTTAAAAAATAGCATTTGCAGCGCAGCATCTGGGCTGACAATCACCCTGTCTCATTAGAGACACTCTGTAGCAAATGTGGAGAAAAAAAGAATAAAAAAAAAGGTACATAAGAAAAAGAATATATAAAAAGAATCTATGTAGAAAAGCAGCACTGAAATAATAAGCCTCATGCTTTTTGCAGAGTCCCTCTTTGTGCATGTGAAGAGTACAAATCTGCAGAGCCACGACACTGTTCTCCTTCAAACCTCCTTAGAACTCACCTCTGCTAAGATGCGTATAAATCATTCAGCACTGATTAGCCAGCTGATGTACTGTGACTTCTGCACATTACACTTACCATAACCATCGTGCTCTTAATGTTGGCCCGCCCCATCTGTTTATCCAATGTGTTGGTTCTTTCCTATCCTCTGCCTTGAGCATTTGCAGGCTTTTTTTTCTTATATATAGGTGTCAGGTCTAGCTCAGGGATACACTGACACTAACAAAATGTCTTTCCAGTCTTTTGCAGGGTCCATATAATATATACATGTAAAAGTCAGTCTCAAAGGGTTAGCCTCAATAGGTCCTGATCCACTTATTTGTACGCGCTTCAATGTTTAGATCCATTTACTCGGATGTGTGTGTTCCTGTGTGAAATGGTTCATTGTGGAAAACAACCCATGAGGTTAAAGTCACACAAGTTATGCATAAAGCAGATGTGTGCTTTTACAAAAGGCACTGTGCTCTTGGTGTTTAAAGGCTAAACTTACTGCTTGTGCTATATACATACATATATTTATTTTTTTTAATAGCACGAACTGCTCTTAAAATTGTAAACATTTTCAAAGAGAAAGTTTCATCATCAAATCAGCCTGTCACTTCAGAATAAACTGCAATAGTTACAATAAGAGACCAAGTGACTAAATATTATAGACTAGCAAGAAAGCCTTCCTCTGTGGGCTTGCAGTAACACAGCTGGCACTCAGAGGAGAGGAGGCACCAGCAGACAGCACACATCTCATGTCAGGACACTATGGCTGATGGGAGAAGCACCTCCATCAGCTGGACAGATGCAGGATGAAGCACTAGCAATGAGTAATACCTGCGGATGAGGTATTAGAATGAGTCATCTCATTGACTGCAAAGGGACCGATATTACGTGACTTGGATCTGGTCAAATCTCTTACGACATTCACGTGATCTGGGAGCCAAACCAGGCTCACCTCAAAAAACCACAGCTTTGTTTATTTCAGTGGGAAACCATGCGTGCAAAGGGTGTAGATACTCCTTCCATGGAGTCAGTAGACCTTATGTTTTCAGCTTGTTAGCTACATTAGTCACTTGCACTATTGACAGAGATACAGGAGGAGAGCCTTCAAGCCTCTTTCCACGTGCAACAGCAAGACTCTACTCACTTAAATACCTAAAATAGCACTGCATTTTCAGGTATTAAAATGAAAATATTACACCAAAAATATGCTTCCATGCTGTGAGATTCCGGCAAGTGCTACAAATCCCAAGGGCACTCTGCCAGAATGCTGGCTGGGTTTTTTTTAAAAAGGGAAAACCAAAGAGAAAACAGGCCAGCAGCCTCAAGTCTTTCATCTGTACTCCCTTGGTGCAGCAGTACTGATCAAAACACAAGAGGAGAGGATGATCCTATCTGCCCAAAAACAGGGAGGCTGCCCCTATACACACTTTGCCAGTAGCAGAGAGTCACAGATGCAACCAAGTGGGTTAACTTTCAAGCCTTGTGCCTTCAGCAAAGCTGGATATTTTTTCCATCTGGCTGCAGATCTCTCTTACCCCAGTCTGCTTCATGCTCCTGCTTTCCAACTGATGCCTCTCTCCATTGAGAAACATCCCTTTCTGCCTCTTCAGCATGACTTAGGCTGATGCTCTGCACTCATAGCCCTAATCTCTAGAGAGCTAGGATGAGATTTTCAAAAGCACTTAGTGTTGACCTACCTCTGCTCCAAATCAGTCTGATCATATTAGGTTAACTATATTTAAGTTTGGCCATGTATATTTTGCCATAATAAACTCACCCCAAAGGAATGTTGCTGCTTTAAAACAAAATTACTAGACCTGTGACTATATTTATGCATCTCAGTAAGGAATCTAATTTTGCAGTTCCAGGTCTGTGGAATTATTTTGGAGCACATTGAATATTTAGTACTGGCAGAACAGAGGTCAATGCAATTATGTCCTCCATCTTAAAAGGAAGCAGGCCCCTCTAAATTGAGTGTTAAAGAAGTACTGCACTGGAGACCTTAAGGCTCAAAACTCAAAAAATTAACGCTTAAAATTAATAGAGAGCTCAACCCAGATAGAATGTGCTTTTTTTACCCTCCCCAGCATCCGTGAGCAGCTCTGCACAATGAAGACCTAAATACCAACAAAGAACTATATTTTTCACCTCCTCCTTTTTTTTTTCCCCCCACTGAATTGCCAGGCAGTGACTGTTTCTAAATGGTACAAAAAGTGACTGTCAGCTGACACCAGCTCTTTTCCAAAACACAAACACTGGAGAAGCACTTTTCAGCTTAGTCCATATGGCAATTCCAGAAAGACCAGAGTAATAGCTGGGGATTTTTGGCCATGAAGCTCATACAGCATAGGACTAAATGTACTCTTACAGATGAGCTTTTTTTTTTTTTTTTTAATTTAGTATGTTGAACCTTCTTCTGCTGCTTTTTCTCTTTTGATATATGTATTTTTTAACTGAATCCATAATTGGTCTATCTAAATGATTGACAGTGAAGGTGAAGGAACAGCCTGTTAGTCTTGACTGCTGGAGTAATGAATAGAGAAGTTGACATGTTAAATTTCTTCACCTCCAATTGGAATTATAAATTATAGACTTCTTTTACATTATCATAATACCAAGTTCATCTTAAAAATAGAATGATTCCTTGGGGGTGTATTTATAGTGAAAAAATACATATCTAATGCTGTACTTAGCATATCTTCATATTTTAATAAAATTGGATTGATTGTTCCAATTTTGTTCTTATTTTTGGAAATCAAGAATCAGAATCAGATCATCTCACATTTTTCACAAGGTCCATCATATTGCTTCTGCAGGACATGCTGAAATTTTCAAAAGCTCACTGTATTTCAACGTACTCTCTTGCACTCCCTACAACAGCTACTTGGCAGGCAGGTGGCATCTTCCCAGTTTGGCCAAGGGCCACATTATCTGAGTCAGTACAAACTTTGCAAGGAGTGCAACCAGCATCTGAGGAAGTCTGTGGAAATAAAGTTTCTACCCCATAAAAACCCATTAAATTGGCCTTCATTCTTAAGCAAACAACTTCTGCAAAACAAATCAAATTAATCAGTTTGTGCGAAAGCAAACACAGCCCATCAATAAAAGCAACGCAATAAACCACAGGGAAATGCCTCCAAGCCAGATACAGTGCATTTAGACTCTCCAATTTAGTTTGCATGGAGAGGGAGGGGAGAGAGCTCTTAAAACTTTTGTCTAAATTAGACTGCATTCACATCATGCTGGTAGGAAATCTCAAGGCCCAGCTCCTAATGGTGTAACTAGTACAGAGGAGACAATCTGCATTGCGGGATGCCATGAGGATAGGGTTGCTGGGGAAGGGGTAGATGTAGTCGCCCTGGCCCCAAGTCCTGTCCTCCATCCCAAGGCAATAAACCAGATAATAAACCCCTTGATCTGCCCCAGAACCTTGACAGCGTCTGGGGCGGTGCTAAAGTCATGTCAGAGCAGGGTCAAAGGGAGGTACCTTGGCCACAGTTCTTTCCATTCACCTGAGGTTTCTGTAATGTATATGGCCCTGTCTGCAATGCTGCTTCCTACTGACTATCCCATGGGAAAAAAACTCAGCCTCAAGTCATCTGCACGATGAATTCCCCTACAGTTCTCTGAAGTGCTGCCTGCCTTCAATTACATGGGTGTGCCTTGATCTTATGAAATATTTTCAATTTTCAGAACAGTTTTGACATGGGGAGAGAGGAAGGGACAGCAAAGAACAACACACTTCCAATAAAATTTGACATCATGCAGGATTTCTTTCACCTCAGCCAAAAAAATCCTCTAAGACACAAATAAATGTAACTTATTAAGTTATCAGGATATTCTCCTAATAGTTCAATTAGCTTTCACAGGAGATAGGCCCATGTACTGTCTTGAGAATAGGTTCTCAGGCATATATAAGCATGTAATATCAGGCACACTTCTCTCAAATTAAGGAAAGCATTTGTCATTTCCAATGCTGACATTGAAAAAGCAGTGTTTTAAATGCTCTATTAGCATAGAATCCCAAGGGATCTCCTGAGCAGTGTCTCTCAAGGAGTGAGCCCCTGCATCGACTCGTGCAATTCCCTTTTCACTGCCTGAAGGAGAAGCACTGCTAGGGAGCTTCATTTACACAGGAGGAAGCAGCACGACCCACAATACTGCAATGAGCTTGTTAACAAATCACCACTAAGACATCTGAAAGACTTTGAGACTTTACCTCTTGCAACCATGTAAGGAACCACTGCAGGAGTCCCATCCCATCCCAAACTCCCACAGAGATCTGGAGCTCACACCCCCCCCCACCCCTGCTTTGTTGCTCTACTTGGTACAACACACGTGGACATACCTGCTCATTGAAAACTGCTCTTCAGATTACCCAAAAGCAACTCTGCTTCATTTCAATTACTGCAAGGTTGGTAATTTGTAGCCCTTATTCATCAGTAGGATGGTCTTCATTGGTCTGTTCGCCATCATTTAACATGACTATAAGCCATCCCCAAACAGATTATACTGACTATTTTACTAATATCCCATATTCAGCAAATGGGGAAGAAAATCTATTATTCTGGTAAGAGATTCATGTTTGCCACCAGATACATGAGGCAAATGTGTCCAGGAAACGCTTACTTGCCCAGTGCCACTCAGTGGGTAAGTGCAGACACTATTCAGTTGCAAGGAAGCCACAAGCAGCAACTGCAAGGAAAGCAAAGCTACCACACAGACTAAAAAAAAAAAAAAAAAAAAAAAAGAGCTAACAAATACTGTTACACCATATACAAGCATGCAACACAATGTTTTATTACACACTCAAAATTATCAAAACAGGCTCAAAATGCCTGATCCTTCACACTCCACAAATCCTATGCAGTGACAAAATCGACTGTAATAGCTGGACGGTAGCAGTTACATTCCCCTATGGCCGCTTCTGTAACCTGAAGAGAAGCAGCATTTCCACTTGCACTGTGGATAGGCAAAATCACCTTCTGAGGGTGTCCATGTTTCTCAACCAACCAGGACAACAAGGCTGTTTATGCAGGTAACCTGGAAGACACGCATCCTCACCCAGCTGGAACGCATCTGATTCCTCTGGTCTGGGCTCCAGGTGGGGGACAGAAGGATAGCAGCAACAGCACTCAGCACTTGCACAATTTCCAGTTTCTCTTCAGCCTACACTGTTCAATATCCGGAGCATCTAATAATTATTATTTAATTGCACTTAACTGCAAACTGTAAAATAGATGTGAGGAATGCACAAATAAAGCTCTGGCATACCTGCAGCTTAGCTCCAGCTTTTCACTTTGGTTCAGTTTTACCATGCAAAGTTTGACCCATCTGTTATATACGTGCTACAACCAAGCTTTGCAAAATCCGTCAACCTGCAAGCCTTGGCAACAAAACCAGCCCAAGAGATGTAAGCAGCAATCTGAGAAGATACTCCCCAGGAATTAGATTTTGTAAACAAACATTTCAACTAATTGCATTCTTGTTCTCAGTGAAATGAAGGCCGCATTTAGCCAAAGCATTTGTCTACAGAGTTTAGTTTCTTCTATTTAATGAACGTTGATCCTGTCTTAGCCTCTGCAGTTATATCGTCAGGATCAACATGAAATGCTAATGGAGAACGATGCTTAATATCATTTCAAGTGTTTAAGTTACAACTGCAGCTATTAAAGCAAATCCATTTTACCTGTTCCTTCACTGGCTCCCCAGTGAGACAGATTTAAAAGTTTCCATGGGGAGAAGTGATTCATAATGGCTACACAGATGAGAGAAAAAGCCTTTCACCATTAATTACAGCCAGCATTTTCCAAACCCAAGCTGGTCATTTCACTGGCACAACACATAATTAGCAAGGCTCATTTTATTTCATTGCCCTCACAAATTAGTTCACTTTGTAAAAAGCAAGGTAGCTGCCTTCAGCAGTCTAGTCTGCCGACCAGACAGAAAAATAAGGCTTTGTCATTTGCTTGTAGTCCACAACAGAAAAATCCAACAGGTCCCACAGTTTTCAGTCCCTTCAATGCAGAAATTAGTGTTGCTCCCTGTGGCATCCTGAACATGAGACTTGCGGTGCACCCACATAAGGCACTCACCACAGTCCTGTGAATCTAGTTCCTGGCAGTGAGAAAAGCTTCCTCAATTTAAAACTTTCCAACTGCTGAGTCAAAGTGCAGGACATGCAATAGCCTGGGCAGCAAGGAGGATGCTTACTGCCCCTCAACCCTGTGGAGCAACTGCAGTGGGACCAGCCTCAGTGGCATCCATGGCACCCTCTCAGTGTGTGCTTTGGGGACATCACAGAAATAGCAGGAGGAGATGATGCATTCATCTGAACTTCACTTGCCCAGAGAAGTGAAACCTTTTCAGAAACCACCTGCATTTTAAAGCAGGACTGTTTCTTTCTTCCCATGGCTTGGACTGCCTCTCAGTCTCTTCAAGGAGCAGTATCTCCACAACAGAGGCTTCTGGCAGATGCATCTGACAAGGTCCTAGTTTTGAACTAGGCACCCAAAATACAGGTTGGAGCTCCTGGTGCTTGCTAGGCAGAGCATGCTGCTGGCAGCTATCACTTGAAACACAAAAGTTATCCTCATGCAGATTTTAAAAGGCCACTATTTATGCATGTAAATTCTGAAGGGCATTAGCGGCATCGCTGACACACACTGACAGCCAGCCCAGCTCCGGGAAGGGAATAAGCAGCAGCGACTGCCTGAATAATTGATGTGCTTTTACTCTGCCCCATGGCCCAGTTATTACATTGCTCACTCTCTTCAACTGCCTGTGGTTTCTAAATTAATTAGAAATCTTAATGTCATGGCCAGCCAGTTTAAAAAAAAAAAAAAAAAAAAAAAAAAAAAAAAAAGACACCGAGAACAAAAGAAGAGAGTGCTTCTCATGCCCTTGAGCCTTGGGATCTCTTCCTACAGTCTGGCCACGCAGGGAATAAAAGCACAGTCTCAATTTCTGAAGCCTCGGACCCCACTCACTGATGCCAACAGCAGCACAGCATGAAACCCACTCAATCTGCAGTGAGGCCCCACTGCAGGGCGAAGAACACCCCCATCAAGGTCACTGCTCCCGTAAGAGGGGCAAAGCCTTTCCTAGGGGCTGTCTGAGGCACAGAGCAGCTACACTCTCCTCAGTACAATGAAAAACATCTGAAACATCCCTAGCCCAGCCTTTGCAACCCAGTCCCATGCAGCACCAAACGAAAGGATGCCAGTGCAGTCTGGAGCAATAAAACAGCTCATGGCTGTTCTGCTCATACAGTTGACAGAGCTAAATGACTCTGAGGGATCCTGTTCATAGGATGGAAAAAATAGTGTGCAACCTGACCTCAGAGAACAAGCGATCAAATACAACAACATGAGTGACCTTGGTTTTGCTACATATATACCTTTATCTACTTACAATATTGCTTATGCTTAAACTTTAAAACAGTATCTATAGCTATTAAGAAACCCAGTGGGAATAATTCTCATGTTTGAGCCACGTTGAAAAATCACAGGTAGTTGTGTTTCTAGGCCTTGTAAACCACTTAGCTGTGATGATTCTGGGGATGTTTTTAACCTCTGACTTGCAAAAAGCAATACTGTTTTTTTAAAAATCTCTTTACAACTATACCAAAAGCATAAATAAATATAAATGACTGAATTTGTAGTGATAATTTTAAATTGCACAGATAACTTAGACTAGTATTTCACCTTCTTATAAAAGAGCAGTGAAACTCAACACTGTGGCACAGTCTTCCTCTTTGCCAACACATCATGTCATACTACAATCTATAAGATCCTGAGAGAGAGAAAGGTATAAATCACCTTTCCATTATTCCCCTTGAGAAATTCATTATTTCAAAGAAATCTGAGTTTTCAATCTTTTCTTTTGACATGGAAAGTTATCCTACATCTCCTGTACATGCTAAGTGCCCAAACATGACAGTCCCACAGAAGTGATGACAGTCACCACAGCTGGTGATGGTGACAGAAAGCTTTACAGAGTTTTAAATGGCACTGTAAATCCAAATGGAAGTATCCAACAAAACAAATCCCATTTGTTGGCACATGAAAGGTAGTTCACAACACTGTGAGCCCAAACTACAGCAGAATGTGGTTCTCTAAACATTTAATGCACTTTCATGAAGTGTTTATTTGGTCTGAGAGCTTCTTCTTCTGTCTGCTATTTTTCCTTTCCTGTCATAATTTTGCATTGAACTGATGCATGCAGAGACCACCACGAAAAACAATACAGAAGGTTCTATGCAAGTTACAAGTTTAGGTCCTTTCAGTGTTTTTCCAAATGCTTCTTGAGATGACACTTCCATTTGCAGGGTGGGAAGATGGACTTTCAGCAAATTGTAATGCTCATACATGAAGAAGGCAGAATTGTTCCACCCTATGATTTGTTTGCATTTGTCATCTTGGCTTCATCCAGCCTCTAAAATGCATGTGCTAATTATCAGCAGAATGGCACTGTAGATATAGTGAACACAAGATGTCACTCACATGCATTTTTCAAACCCAAGCAATGAAATGAAGTGTCTCATAAGAACATGTCATGTGTTCATTGAGAAACTCTCCTGACCCTGGCATCACTGCCATCTCTTAATATCCATGTTTTTAAATCTCACTATGCTTGCTTTGCTATACTCAAATGTACAAATCTTCACATTATATATTACCTTTTGCTCTTCATACTGTGGTATCTACATACATCTCTTCTCACTTGGAAGCTATTATATAAATTATTACAAAAACTTGAAAGGCTCAGCTCATGTAAATTGCTCTAGATTAACCACAGTAGTGACAAAGCCCTACACAGGCTTTAAAGCAGGGGTGGGTTTCTGATTCCTCTTCTGGATCACCATACAGATGAAAGGATGTACCAGCTGAAGTAAGATTGCCGTTCCTCAACATGGCCATGCCCTCCTTGTCCAGCTTTTATATCACTCATCTCCAGCAAAGAGCAAAGTGCAAAACTACACGAGATCCCATCGGGGTGCTCGCCTCTGCCTCGGAAAGAAGGTAGATAAGAAAATCCAGGAGACGGCAGCAGTACGGAACAGCACAGCTTTCCTCACTGCTTTTTGGAGCCTAGTCTTTCATGATGCAGCCCCTAGCAAAGTGTCTCATGAAAGTTTGATGAACAGCATTTTGTTTAACACCAGCAACTGAGCCACAGCCCTGTCGAGCTGCATTGCCCAAACAAAATGTCACGACCCAAGAGGATCAAGAAACTCGATTGCAAGAGGCAGGCTTGCAGGCAGCAGAGGAGCTCACAACCTCTGGAGCAGAGTGCACCACCCCACAAGTTCCTCAGTTACTGAAACATGAGCAGGCCGCTGTAGCACTGATGAACACTGAGCCTCCTTCTATACTTGCCCAGCATGCTGCAAGGCTGTGCTAGGCAGTCTTGCAAATAAAGAGAAGTCCACAACCCTTTTTCCATTGGCACACATAAACCATGATTTCCCCCTTTTACCCTTTTCACTTCTACATGCACTGAAAAAATCCAAAGTGTGCTCTTCCCTAACATTTGCTTCAGCATTTTCATGCACTGCTGCTTTTGTTCCCCTGTTCCCTTTACATAAAGGAATATTCTCAAGAAACAACTGTGCCTGCATAACTGAAAACACACAAAACCCATATGCAGAGACGGTGCTGTAGGCTCATGCAATGTGATCAGGTCTAAATATTTCAGCACAGCAAACAAATGAGGAAATGAGGTTAGACTATACGGTCTGGCAATTACCTTTTCTTGTTCTTCAGGTGCTAGAAATCCACACGCTATTTTTTGCAGAGTACTGTATTGAGCATTTCTGGGGGAAAAAAAGAGACAAAGAAAAAATTAAAAAATGTTTCTATTTGCCTCTGAGGACTTCTTAGGCAGTCATGAACTTCCTGCTATACATTCACCAGAGGATACAGCAATGAACAATGGCTTTTGGTCAACAGATCTGATTTTGTAAGAATTTTTAATCTCTATGAAGCACATTTCTGTATGGGGAGACAGTATTAACACATAACTAACAACAGCTGGATGAAAAATCACAGGACACTATCACTGCTGATCATAAAAAAAAGACCCCTAGAGATAAAAGTAGTTACCAAACACACATGCAGATACATGAGTATCTCTTCACTATTACAGACTCCAATGTGATCTCGATAAACTGTTGTTATACTAGAGGATTTATCAGAGATTTTTAGAGGTTTCTGTACCAAAATAATAAAGAAACATCTAGTCTGAAAAGAAGATAAAATAAATTATGACTGCAAGGATAGTAATTCCTGCTCCTCAGCAGTTTACAACTTAAAATTCCTCTGTCCCTTTACATCTTCAGTATTTTCTTCTAATTATAGTGTTAGATGCTAAATGGAGCATTAATTGACAAAACCATGAAATGGATGGATCCAGGTCAGCCTCCTGGAACTGTTGGTTTTATTAGGATTAATTACACATGAAAAATTGCTTCTCACAGTTGAGATTTCTACAGATGAAACTTCAGTGAGAATCAGTGTTGACAGTCAGGCTGGATGGCATAGGACCCCAGGACGTCATCCCATCCCAGTGAAACAATTAGGAAATAAAATTAAAAACTCATGCAAGGGAAACAGCAATGAGTTCTCCTGACTAAAATTTTGCTTCCTACATTATCTGCAAGCCCAGCTCATTTTTTGCAACCTGTAGGGGAGAACACAGGTGATTTAATTTATAAGTGTATTAAAATGAAAAAAACTTTAAAGCCTGACTAGAACAGGATCCAGGGTTAAACTGAGGCCACTTATTCCAGTTGCAACAGCAGGTCCCCAAGCCTTTCCCAACCAGGGTTGTAGCACAGCTTTCACCCTGCTGCCATGGTCCCACATGTTGGACCCATGCTACACCTTAAAAAAGCTGCAGACAAACAAATGGTCCTGGGGCTCTGGTTTCACAGCTTAGCTAATCTGGAATGGTCTTATTTTAATCTTCAGTGGCAAAAAGGGAAAGGTGCACTCCAACTCTAAGCACTCCTTGGCAGGTGTTCCCCCGAGAGTATGAAAAGGAGGAGGCTGAGACATTGGTTCCTAACACACAATTTCTCTTATTATTTACTGAAGAGTTACTGAATTGCATGCATTCAGTAACCCTGGAAGTCAGACAAGGAAATTAAAACAAGGTTTAAGAGTCTAGCGTGCATGCTGCTTTTTGAGTGATTTCTCTCTAACAGCAAGTATGGATGCTCTGGAAGAAAAAGAGACTATTCCAGGTTGCCTGTCAGGAAAACTGCCTCTATGAGCAATTAACAGGTTTCAGATAATCTAAGAAATTTACAGGCAAACTCAGGCTAAGACCAGCTATTATTTCTCCCTGTACAAAAGAAAAAGTCTCTCTATATGTAGAGATAATACCCATTTTTAGCCGTGGATTTTGATCAAATATATACAGTTTCACTAGGAAAAAACTTTTACAAATGTAGAGCAGACCAGGCAACATCTCAGAAGGACATCCATATACTTTACTTCTAGGAAAAACACCATTTGTTTAGACTATTCTACTTGTGTGTTATAGCAAAAGTTTCACCTGGTTTCAAGAAGCTTTTGGAGAACAATTCTCATTTGATAAGCAGCAGAACAGAGCAGAGCAACTACAGTTTGTCTAGTTTGGAGAAGTTAATGTTTGTTACCCCATTACCTTACAATGGCTTTTTAAATGAAATTAAAACAAGATCTTTTTTTCATTTACAATACTCCACATTTAACTTCTGCTTGGAGTATAAAGGGGATAGAGCTAGCACAACACACAGTGGTTTATGGCTCTTCTGTGTCGTTTTAGGATTCAGCACATGCTCTCCTCCCAGCTCACCTTTATTTTATCATAATGTGAGTGTACTGACTGGTAAATTTTTCTTGCCTTCTCTTCCCAAATGTCAAATGTATAACCTTGAGTTGGCCTCTGCCATATGCTATCTCTATGCAGATTTCAAATGCAGATTGGGGAATTCTTGTTCGTATTAAAATGCGAAGGGAACTGTACAGCAATTACTGCAGAGTAAAGATCTTGCAAAATACTTGCTGGAGTGTCAGCGCTCACTGGCAGTGGATGCACTGCAGGAACTACAGGGATTTGGCATTACCCCTAAAAGAGAGAATAAACACACTAAAGAAAGAGACATTGCTTTACCTCTGACTCCTACTAATGCTCACAGCAGTACAACATCTGCCCCATAAGCAAGGGAACCTTGTTTGGATCTTCTTTTACTATTTTCCACATCACTTGACTAACCTGCTTGCCCCTCAAACCTACAGTACTTTTCAGAAAGCATTTTTTGTTTCTTCCCAAGGTCCTCCCTGGTCATACTGTGCCTAGACAATTTGGCAAATGGCTTCTCTCCGTTGCTTCATCCCATACTCCTCTGGAGCTCTACCTGCCAAGATTACTGCTCAATGAATACTGTAAACACTTCAACACAGCCCAGCCTTAATAACATGGCTGCTGGTGTTCATGTGGCTAAATATTTCTAAATCCTCTGCTATGCCAAGTAGCACATCCACCCCAACAGGACATGGGCAAGCTGGTCTGCATCACTAGATGCCACAAGAAGGGCAATTAATCTGCAAACTGGCATGCTGCTGCACCTCCATCCCAAACCAGAAAGCTGCTAATAAGGAGAGCAACAATAAACATTTTCTGTTTGGCAACAGCAAAAGCTAGGAGGAGAATGGATCAGGATGGGATGGCTCACCCTCAAGCAGCTGCCTTCACTACACAAAGCCAAGCAGTCCAACTTCAGTCACAAATGCTCACAACAAAGGGACCCACAAAAAAGGACAGAGTGTTGCAGGCAACCTTCTGAAAAAGCTTTGTTTGCTAAAATGTACCAAGTACCTCACTTCTGACTCTGTTGAAGCAGAGGAGTGAGCACCCAGTCTTGTGCTTTTGGAGGTGAAGACCCATCTGGAGCAGCACTGCGTTGCTCCCAGGCATTAGTGCCTCTGCATCAGCCCAATGAAACCAAATCAATAACTTTCACCTACGGTGACTCAATTAATGTGCACCCTACAGATTTCTCCAAATCCGCCACACTGCCATCCTCCATTACCAAGGTCTTTTGATGAAAGTGATTAAAGCTAACAATTATAATTTCTGTTAGAGATGCCCCTAGAGGCTTCAGCAAGGCTCAGACTTCATTGTTCACAGAACACAATGCAAAGAAATCTCTCTCCTGAAGAGCTCATCCTCCAAAAATACAAGGCAATCAAGGAATAGCAGGAAGAAAGACATGGAGAAAAACATTATTGCTCAAGGTCAAACAGCAGGTCTCTGACAGAGCTAGAAGAAAACTCCACTTCTCTGGAGCACTCCCGAGGCCATGCTGAGTCTCCAATACTAAGCTGACCATCTAATATACTTTATTTACCAAGTGTCAAGAGCAGATGAAAGAGTTCACAGTCCTACTTGCTGTTCCATTTTTTAACAAGTCTTTTTGTGGTGGTTCTCCAAGCAAAGCTAACCATGACAGTGAAAGAGTTACCATCCCTTCACCTTTCAAAGAAATGCTTCCCATACTTTTTCACGCAGATTACTGACAAATCAATCCCTCTCAATTTTTTTATTCTTCCATCAATGCTTTCAGCAGAGTGATTGCTCAAGCACCCTTCTCAACCTTGCACTTCCAATTTTTTAAAGAATGGTCAACCTCAATACGCTTAATTATAATTGCAAATGGATCGTTTTATCTTGTACTCTTCTGTTTTAATGGGATTATGTACTGTCAAATCTCTACAGTAACATTTAAAGTAAAACTCTCCTACGTCATTCATATGTATTTTAGGTATTTAAAACATTAATATGCAACCTGTGATATTGCAAAAGGTTAGATTTCTAACTACCGGGCCCAGTTATGATACCATAAATCTGACATAATTTTCACTGATTACTAGAAAAATCTTTCCAAGGCAGTATAACTGTAATTTGATAAAACTTCTTGACATACAACTCATCAGGAAGAGAGAGTGATTCTGTCGTGCTTTGTACAGGGACAGAACAAAGCACAAGTGTGCAAGGCGAGCAAAGCTTTTAGTCTTTACAAAAAACTTCAGTGCATGAAATATTAAAAGCAATGCTAAACTAATCTCTGGCAAGAACTGCAGGCAATTCACTACAACAACTCGTATTACGAATGCCTTTGGTTTACCATTTAAAAAACATTAGAGTCTACCATTATGGTTGTGTATCACAGTACTGTACATTAACCTCTGTAATCTTCCAACATGGTGTACTGCAGTAACACAAATTAGGCTATCTGGCAAAAAAAGCTTAAAAAGACGCAATATTTAAATAGAGCAGACAGGAAAGCTCCTTGCTCCTTCCTGCCAAAGACAGCAGGAGAAAGTCCAGTCCTCTTTTCCTAAAAGCAAATGGTAAAATCCCATTAATTTCCCCTGGAACTGACAGATCCGCAGCATCTGGGAAAGGATTCAGTCTAAATACATTGCAGACATAACAGATGAATGATTTGGGGGAGAGGGGTCGCCTGCTCTCATTTTAACACTTCTGTGTAACAGCAATGGGGCAGGTCATTTCTGTAAAGCTTGAAAATGCTTGTGAGCTTTCAGTAGGATTTTCCCTTCAGCATTTTTTGTCTTCTGTCTCCATTTTATTCTTGTTCATATGCTTCATGGCTTTCAAATCTGTTGAGCACACAGGATGCCTAAAGCCTACACTTGATATTTACTGTTGTAGGATCCACATGGATGAAGGATTGTTCTCCTATAATTAATAGGAGAACATCTATATTTCATATATTCTGTAACAGTTATGTCTTCTCCACTAAGGAAAAAACTGGAAGTTAAATTTACACTTAGACGTTATATGGAAGTTTTCATAGCAAGACATCTATTTTACGTACTGAAAAACAATCATAATAAAATGCTCATCATGTTTGCAAATTACTCTAATTTCCATGATGAAATTTGTCTGCTCAGAAATACATCTAATAACTAAACCAAAAAGATTCATTTCATTTTGTAGCAGTTTTCCAAGATTTTTTTTCTCTTAGTGGGATAAGAGACATAAAAATATGCAAAAAATTGAGAAACAAAAAGAAGAAAGAGAACATAGCCCAACACTAAGAGAGCAACACTCACCTACGGTGTGAAGTCATGTTTCTGCTGTGCATGATGCAGAACACACACTTAAACCTTGCCACTTCCCCTATGAGGCCACTGGCATGCTGCTCTCCTTCCTATATAACTACCTGGCTCCTTTCCCTCACTATCCACTTCTAACACACCTGAACCTTCATCCAAACCCATATGCTCCTGCTAAATATACTGAGTCTGAGGAGAAAAAGGTCAGCTTCATTTTGTCTCAACCAGCTCTAGGTCCCAGCTGTTGGGACCAATGGGTGCTGGGGTTAAGCGAGACTTTTTGCATCTGTCTTTGTAGCTGTAAGCAGCCATTATTTCAAGCTGGCATCCCAGGGATTTCCTTTTTCCAAGCAATATATTGGTTCCAAGTGGTTTTTGAAGAGAGCAACCAGGCAGTTGTGTGAAGCTCAGGATCTGGTATTGGAAGATCCAGAGAGTTCCCTGTAACAGCAAGGAGTTTAATGAGAGAGGAGAGGCAAGCCTGGAATCCTGCCAAATCTAATCCTGGCTATACGTGCCACAGCTGGATTTCTTCAAGTAGGGGCTATTACACTGGCACACTGCTGACCAAAGTCTTCTGCTTCGTGTAAATTCTCTGCAAAGACCTTAGGAGATAAAACTGATTAATCCTAATTAAAATGAAAATCAAGGAAATGACACAGTCTGTTGAATCTACTTGATGAATCAAAAGCCTCCCTCATTTCTATGTTAATTGTCTTTTTACAAATGTGCAGTACTCTCATACTCGCAGAATAATGTTTTCATATTTTTCTTCACTTGGAACATTGCGGGACAGATGTTAGAAAGCAACCAGAGAGCCCTTCTGCATTATCAGGCCCCTGCAGAAGAGCCTAACTGGGTGCTGCCTCTTTTCTCAGACTTCTCACGGCTTTAATCAAAAAAAAAAAAAAAAAAAAACCTGCAGCCATGCGACAGCCCCGACACTGAGGCAGGGCAGGACCGGCACCAGGCAGGGCACAGCACCTTCCCGGCATGCTGAAAAGGGTGTGAGATGTACCATTAGCATTCAGCAGGAAATTACCATAAGTTAAATTCAATCGACACAAACACACCAAATCTCGGCCCTCGATTTGCATGAGTCTGATAACACTTCCATGAAATATCATTGCTTGAGTTCTTACCAAAAGCCTACTTCCACATAACACTGTATCACAGTTAGGACATTTGGGAAAGCAATCAACCAGCAAAGACATTCTTGAAGTGCAAAAATGCAGAACAGACCCTTTCAAGGACAGTTCAACTTAGGATGTGAGTGATTTAAAGAGGAATAAACCAGTGCACTGCTAACAGCAACCAATTATGAGGTGGAATGCATAGGAGAGTCTCTTTTTCTACAGATATGTACATAACACATTAAGAAGATCCACATTAAATTTGTATCCAGTCAAAATTGCATGTTGTCTAAACTAGAGCCGGGGAGGGGACAAGGCTAACCTAAGATAAGTGCTAAAGGCACACTGGACAAAATCCAGAATCTGCTGCATTACTTGCTTAGACACCATTTATTGTGGTTACATTTTATTATACAGTAGTAAAAAATTACAAGGCAACATCCTGTGTTATTTCCCACTGGTATAAATGATACAGATGTACTATTAAACCTCAAAACCAGCACCAGTCTGCCAGGCTGCATTCCATTTGTGTCTTTATAAGGTGTCAATAGGCTGACATTTATGTCTTCTGATGGTAAAGCGAATTATGTTATAGACATTTAAATGTGCCATAAAACGCACAGCACTGCACAAACCCAGAACTCTTCCAATCTTTACCAAAGCAAAACACACAAAACAAAAAACCCACCAGACACCAGCATCAAAACTTGGGACATAGTGGCTTCTTTTTTTCTATTCTAAGTCGAAGTTTTGAGGGATTTTTAAAATATTCCTACAAAAAAGGGCTAATGTGACCTTTCTCCTGAGCATACATTCAACACACAGTTTTCATTTGGGTTTATAGATTTTTGTCCTCTCCCAGAAGGTTTTTCTTTAAAATCTAAATAATTGGCTTCATGATGGGTGACAGGATATGCCCAACCCTCAAGCTGAACCACAGGCCATCAGGCAGCCTTATCTTGACATTTGGAACTGAAAACAGGAGCTGCGATGCGTCCATCCCAGCTCTGATTGCTGCCAACCTCAGCTGGGGAGGCACTCATGAAGGTCTGGTACAGCTTGCAGCCCCCCCAGGGCATCCTGAACCATGGAAGTACACCAGCAAAAGGACAGTCCTACGGGGATCTCACTGCGGGTCACAGACTATATGTGAACTCAGACATGATCTCAGGATGGTCAGTGGTACTGAAGGTTTGAGGGACAATAATTCTGATTTAAAATGAGCTCTCTCTGCTTAGTCACTAACAGCTCCTTTGAAAAGGCCAGCCTTGTGAGAAATCAAAACAAAACACTCATAGATTGGCTATTAAACGTCTTGCTTGTGGGAAATGTCAAGATTAAAACATGGAGACTGGCATACAGTGGTTATCTTAGCCCCATCACGGGTCTCCCCTTAATGCCACCTGCCAAAGATTGTCAAGGTGAAATGCAGCAAACAGTTCTAAGAAACGCAGGTGGGAGAACCAGACTGGGCAACACAGAAATTCAACTTTGGTGCTACATGGTCAAAATGAAAACATCCATCTGTGGTCTAATTAGAGGAGCTGCCTAGGCTAGAAGTAGATTGGGGTGACTGGAAGTGGTGGATGGGGATGCAAAAACAGCAAAGTCTAATGAGTTTTGGTCTAAAACCAAAGAAGCCACAATGCTGTTGTTGAAGCTTTATCCAGATGCATCAAATTCCTTAATAATATAAAAGATAAGCCAGCAGAAGCAAGGGTGCAGTTCAGCAGTATGCAGCCTGGGAGGGTATGCTGGAAGGAGGGCTACATGCTCTGGTTACTATGCCTCAAGCAACTGGCACGTGAGGATAAGGAAAAGTTGCAAACATACCAACTCCATAGTTTTCTTGCAGGCATCATGTCTTATATATATGAAATGATTATGGCTGAAAATAAGAGTCACTGATACTTCAGCGACTTGTTTAAAAAGAATGTCCTTAAAAACAATTTAAAAAAAAAATTACCAAAAAAGTTTGGACTACTTTTCCTCTGAGAACAACATTAGAGCTTAATGCATTAGAAATGCACCTCCATCACTAGGATTGCCCATGTTCAAGCTGCAGGCAGGAAAATGCCAGGCCGAGCCACTTCGTTACAGTACTTACCATCAAAATAAGACAGAAAGTGGCTGCTTCTCCACTCTAACAAGTTTTTAATTGCATCTAGAAATTACCTGCTACTTTAATAAATTTATTCTGAAATTGTGTCTAATAGAGGCTGCTAAAAATGAGTTTGTCACACTTCTAAATAATTATTATTAATGTAACAGTAACATCTTTTGCTGGAGTTTACACCACCTAAAGTGTCTTTCAAAAAAATGTCCTTATCATTAAACTTAGCATCAAATGTGACTAAAACACAAAGCTATCCTGACCTTTTAATTCCAAGTGGCTCATAAGTCACAATCCTCCTTCATAAAAGGAGGCCCATCACCTTTTCCATTTTGGTGACATTAGCAAACATCTTTTGAAGGACAGAATACCTTTGCACATCAGAGCATAATGAACACACATTCACAACCTCAGATGATATTCATATCCTAGACTAAAGGTTACTAACAGGCAGCATTGTCTCAAGAAAACATGGTCCAATCTACAAGTCCCAGGATGACCAGATTTGCAAAAGCATCTTCCATGACCTTTAAATGAGCTTCTTACAAGTTCATACTACGAGCTTTGCATCCTGCCCAGGAAAATACCACATGCAGCCCCAATGCACTGAAGATCACCAATACTGCAGCACTGGCAAAGCACAGGCTTTGGAAATCCTGAGCCACCAAGATCTGAAGCCACCAGGGGGTCTCTATGCAGATACCCTCATGAAATCAACTATCCAACAAGCTACTATCTAAATTCAATGTGAAACCCTCTAGCTAACAATGAAGATTTTAAAAAGGAAGAGGAAAAGCTCTCCCGATCCCTCTAAAGCAGAAAACAAAACTTTCCCAAAATGAGAGGTTCCAAGCAAAGGATAGTTACACCCTAAAGAAGTTTTCTTTTGGTTTTTTTTTGTTTGTTCGGTTGGTTGGTTTTGGTGGGTTTTTGTTTGGTTGGTTTTGTTTTTGGTTTTTTGTTTGTTTTTTTTTAAGGGGCAAAGCATCCCACATGTTTGGAAGATCTGTAAATGCAGCTAACCTGGACATTAAAGGATCTCTGTAAATCTAAAATAAATAAATGAAATGTAGCACAAAGAAACCCATGAAAGGAAAAATCTTATCAGTGTCTCCCCATATAGTTAGTATGCAATACTAGGATTCTTTTTCCTGAGACATGAAATATATATAAAACTGGCATATAAAGACATTTCTGGCTACAGTTATTTTGGAACTGACTTCAACCATCTTTGTTTTATTACCTCAGATAGCATGATGTCATCAGAAGCCTTTTAATGTCTTTTAAGACCTTTTCCAGTTATTCTTAAATTATTAGGTGTGAATATGTGCATGTGTGTGGTATTGCTTTATTTCTGCAACCATGTGATAAACTGCAGTGCCACAAGATAAATTGCATTCAGTTTACAAATCTGACCTCCTCACTTGAACTCTGCCTGCTAATCCATTTCAGCTGGGACTATTTCTAATATGCCATACTTCCGAACAGCTTTCAAACAGCTGTAGGGGCTTTTTGTGTGTGTGTGTATGCCTTTTAAAATGTATTTCACATTAAAAGTATTTTCTTCTTCGCAACAGAAAGTGCAAAAGATTACAAGAAGAAAGACCCTGCCTCTCAGCAGCTCCAGGATTAAGTATCAGACACATCCTAAGCCAAAGGGGAACAAGAGCTGGTCTAGGAAATTTTTCTGATGTAGAATACTTGCACCTTTAATAGTGTCCCTAACAATACTTGTCACACACCTACAATCCATTAAAATCCTCAAGACCTATCCTCCTTCATCACCCTGCAACAGTTTTAATGAATGTTCAGACACTCAAGCCTGGCTCTCGCATATGTCAACCTCATGCCATGCAACTGAAGCATCACCCTATCACACACGGCACTCAACTCAAGTGCCACTACCTGCTCAACTCCCGGCAAGCAATTTGGATAATCCTCCTTTTCAGGAAAACTTCTGGAATTAAGAACAAATGCCTCAACTTGTGTGCTGTGATACAAAAAGGGTAACTAGTAATCAAATCAACTCTGGATT
This sequence comes from Acropternis orthonyx, assembly GCA_035583155.1. NCBI lineage: Eukaryota > Metazoa > Chordata > Aves > Passeriformes > Rhinocryptidae > Acropternis > Acropternis orthonyx. The sequence continues at coordinate 17,774,252 of JAWWEU010000125.1, read as the reverse complement.
TCCCTCTGGAAAAGTTAAGCATATTTTAATTGTTCTAGATGTTAGTTTTCCAGAGGTAGCACACAACCAGCTCTCACTAACACACATTTTCTCTGTATGTTTGAGAAGTTCACTGCTTATCAGCCTTTTTTTTTTTTTTTTTTTAAACATTCTAAATTTCCTTGCTTGGTTTCATCCTAATTTTTTTGAATGGTAAACAATAAAGTTTCGTTTGCAGCTATCCAGCATAAACAAACTGTCTCTCAACAACTCACCACAATTTTTCACAGAAAGGACAAGAATAAGTTTTTTAATAACTTGCTTAAATATCCACAACAGAAGAGTCTTTCTGTTGCCAAGCTGCCACTTGCATTTGACACACCTGACCAAATAGCAAAACTCTTGCTTTCCTTGGCTTCTTCCATCTCAGGCAAGATGGATGCTCCTAACAGCACTTCTCTTTCCTTCAGCTGATGAATATATTTACTAAGCACAGCAATGAACTGCACAGGTTAAGCATGTGCTTAACTCTACATATGGTCTGAGATACCAGGATTCTCCAGTGTATGCTGCCACACTACCCTTCATACAGGGTGTAAACCTCAGCATTACTGCTACACAAGGAAAACAAGCCACTCCCCTTCTCAGCTTCAAATATAACTGAGAAGTCTCAGCAGCATTCATAAAACTAATGTGGGTGAAAATTAAGGATGTGGTTAAGGGTCCCTGCCAGACCAGGGTCATGCTGTACTTTTCCAAAAGAAGTTTGATGGCATCAGATACATAAATATGACTGTCTTAAGCAATTAGACCTGCATTTGCTCTAAACTCTGCAATCAAATATTCATTTCATTTTGCAATGTCATCAGTAGTCTGATACAAGTAAAAGCAAATTAAAAACGCAGGAAAGTATTCCAGGTAATCATGTGCCTTTTTTTAAGGAGCTAAATTACTTATTTAAATTACAGAGACATACTGAATGGGATGGCTGTGAGAAAAGCCTACTGCAGGAACTGGCAGAGACACATTGGTTTTGGGTAAATCAGAGCTTTTGTGTGGTGATCCTTGATAACAAAAGCACCAACCCAGAGGGTGACTCTTTTTTACCCACTCTAAACCCTCATTACGGATCCTTTCTACTGCCAGAAAACTGCACTCAGTTGAAGCCAATAGTAAGAACTTGACTATCTTCTAGGCATGCTGGTACGCTGCTTTTGGCTGGTATGTTTTACAAAAGTCACATAAATTATTAAGCTTTTCTGAATTAAAAAAAAAAAAAAAAAAGGCAATACAAAAAAGTGCATTTTTCCCAGATGTTCCTTTAGGAAGTTCTACACATGGAGGTCTCAATGGATACCACAGTTTTATTCCCAGTTGGCTTGGGCTTGGATATCAGAGTTGAATCATTGACTCTTAATATGATGAACACTGCTCAGGTTTTCCTTAACATGGAAAAGGAGATCTTACTAATGGTTTGACCTGAAATAAAGGCAGCAGACCTTTAGCAATTAGAACAAAAAAGTGCTTTAAATTTCCCTTCTTTTTGCAAAAACCACTACAGAGGTCATTTGGCCAAAAAGCATCAGCTGCTGAACACCAGAGAGAAATCTGTCTTCTGAATCTGTTCTCTGCTGAATGCCACAGAGAAACACCATTCCTGCTGGTGATTCTTCACTGATATGCAGAAGTATAAACAGAGATAGAGTATCCAAAACATTTTACCAGATCAAGAAATATTGGCTGAAAAAAACCATCAAATTAATGACAAAGGGAGAGTATAATTGTTTAAACAGTACAAAGACAAAAAGGTGCTGGTCACTCAACAGAACAGTGAGAGGTAGTATGTTTTAATCTGGTGTTAGATTTATCAGTAAAAACCCTAGACAGAAAAATTGAAAAACATTTGATAGACTTAGGATCAAATACCACTCTCTCGATTGACTGGAATTGGTGGTGATTCACTAATCACCTTAGCAAAAGAAGGATGGACAAATCCACCACAGCTCCCAGATGTCAATCGCTGCTTCACACCAGACGGCTGGAGGGGACCATGACAGCTGAAGTGAGAACCCCCATGAAAGGCAGCCTGTACACAGACCTGCCAGCATCACAAGTCATGTTCAACATCCTCAGATTGTAATTCACTAGGTATTTGCTGGCTTGGATCTCCTAGAACACTTATCAAAGACATTCACACCTATTCCCACATCTAGAACAACTGATTCCAGTAAGCACCACATCAGGGCAATAAAAACCTGTAGCGACTGGTCAGAACTGGGATACCAGCAATCCCTGATGGCTGATGTATACTTACCACGTTTATTTTGAACTGCTGTAAGAGGAACCGCTGGCCACAGCACTAAGCAAACCCCAAGCAGTGGGTGGTCACAGATGAGAAACCTGAGAAGCTGCTTGCAAAAACCCATCTCAAGCCCTTGCCAGCACAAGGACTACTTTCTAACACCTATCTTCACAATCTCTAGGTTTTACTTCTACCATTTGCATGGCACTAGCAGAGAGCATGGCAAAAAATTCAGGCTTGCAGCGATAAACAAAATGTAGTATATAAATGAAGTTGCCAAGAAGATTCATTTTTGCTGAGCAGTATCAGATAAATAAATTAAAAAGAACTGTAACTGCTACCTATTAAGAGACAGATTTATATGATAGCTAAAGCTTTCATAGTTTAGGAAAGAATGTCTAATAAAATGGCACAGTTGTGATTTAGTAAGGTGTTTAAATTCATCGTTATATATATTTTGTATTTCCGACTGGTCTTCACTACCAAGTCACATATTGGCTTTGCCTGATATACATACCCTCTTTTGCATATGTAATGAGCTTATCAGCTTCCAGTAGAAAATGCAATTTTAGAGCTATCTTCTCCTAAGGTTTGTGCTTAAATACACTGGATGACTCATCCACTGTACTAATAGACAGTGAATTCACCAAGGTGAAAAATGTTAAAGGCTGAGATTCTCCACAGCACAGTAGGAGGATGAAGAGCACAAAGAAATTAAACTGAGAGGGACTGTCTTACCCAGCAAGGCTTATGGGAGTGGGGACCAAAAAAACAAACAAACAAAAAAAAAAAAAAAAAAAAAAACAAAAAAAAAAACAAAAAAAAAAAACCAACAAACCTCCTCATACGTTTTTACGTTTTGCTAAGACCTTATAGGTCCTTGCATGCCAGACCCAGATCAGACAAGCATCCTCACTCTAGGTCAGGGCTGCTGGAAGATAAATCCCCAGAAATATAGGTTGAGTTTCCCCAAATTAGTCCCAAAGCCCTCAGTCCCCTGGATAAAGCGGCTGAGGCTCCCAAACCACAGAAGCCACTGGGGTCTTAGCATGCCTGAGACTTGCGAGGCTATGTTTTGAAGCCTGGCTTTGGGCAGCATTCCCCTGAATCCTGGCCCAGATACTCCCATGTCCAGGCCAGAAGGGACTGATGGCTCAGCTGCTCTAGATTTCTGTGTAACACTAATCAGAGAATTTCAGCTCACTGCTCCAACCATAGCAAGTGCAGTCATTGCTGGTCATTCTGTGCCTCGCTCCAGAAAGTGGGAAATAAGCAGTAATTCCTGTTGCAAAAATTTTAAGGTGCTGCAGTTACACCACAGAACTGCATATGAAGACATGTCAGTAGAATAACACAAGATTTTTTTTTTAATGAAATCTTTTCCCAATACTTTTCATAAATATTTAAATGAACAAAACCAGAAAACCACTACAAAAACTCTTTGTCCGGTTGCAACATTTTTAAAATAAAACCCAAACCATCTTTCCGCTGGATTTAATTCATGCCGAAGTTCAAGTGAACATTTAGGCAGCATTTATCATCTTCAGAGCACTGTGCAAATGCAAGCTAATGCACGATTTGTGGTCCTGCTCAGCACATCTGTGGCTCTCTAATTCCTGAGTATCTATATGCTTCAGCCTGAGTCCTGCACCCCAGTGAGCCAAGAGTCACCCAAGCACTGGCAAGTTGCAAATATTTCAGATCAATGGCAGTTCTGGACACTACGCAGTAAAATCTCAGTGTTGCTCATCTCTATGTTTCATAGCAGTTCCTACCTCAGAGTCAATTTTAAGATTTAGTTAACACAGCTCATAAAATACTATTCCATTCATCTAAATAGCAAAGAAAAGGGGGGAGGGGCAAGGCAAATAAATAAATGTCTTACAGATAAGATCTTCAAGAGTATTTTTGCAGTTCCTCTTTTTTTTCCTCAAATAACCAAGGACTTATGCTTATCCTCAAAGATGCTTACAAGTCAACTTTCTCTTTTAATCACAGCACTTCGGAGAGTAAATAATCTTAATTGTCTTGTACGTCCCTGACTACACCAACAGGAATACACCAAGGGATATGGCCCAGAAAGGAATTGATACATCTCAAATCATCAAGAATGAATAAAACAGAGGCTACATTAAAAAAAGATGCAGAGAGTGTAGTATCATGGCAACATGAGAAAGTTTCTGACATTCAGCAAGTATTTGTATTTCCTATATAGATAGCATATAGACCTATGCCCAACTGGGTACGCAATCCAGTGAGTTGACAGGAGGTTGGATCACTTGTGACCCCAGAAAAAACACAACTGTATTCACATGGTCTCTCAACAAACCAAAGGACAACCTTGTTTTTCTGAAAGCTGTAATGATACTGGTGTTTCCTGTGGGACTTGGAATTAAGGATTGGTGCAGAGGGCAGGCAAGGCATAGGCTCCTCTTCTTAGAGAAAGGAAAAAATAATCAAAGGGTTAGAAAAACCATTTGATAGTCTTGTAGTGCAATCAGAGCCACACTGCTCTGAAGTTGTCTTTGTGATTTTTGTTTAGCAGAACATTTTAACAATGGGCAAGTCTGAAAGTGCTACAAGGCTTCCAGGTCTTTAAGGGCAATCAAGAGGTCTGGCATTTTATTGATAGCAGGCAGGCAACCTACTGAGTAACCTTCTGAGAAACCTTCTGTTAAATTCATTAAAGTCATCACAGCAGAATTTCACGTGCTTCCTGAAAATATCAACTCTCATCACAGAGTAGTAGCATGGACAGCTTTCCTGGAACTCCAAACATCAAGGGACAATGCTGTTAGGTGCACTTGGTGCTCCTCCCACAGCTACACTCCTTCTGGCTAACAGAGTGGTTCCATCTTCATATTTTCTTGGGAAGAGAAGCTGAAAGCTGGCAACCTGGCTGCACTCTCAAAAGGGAAAATAAAACTCTCAGAATTTACTTGCACATAATATTATACAGCAGTGCTCCTTTTTCTCCCCTTTCCTCTCCTGACCTGCACCATACCTATGTATTCTCACCTTGCAAGATTTCTCAGGACCCTCTGAAGTAAAAAGCAGAAGTCCTCCCATGAAAACAAAGTCTATCATGGGAATCTGTATCTATCAGTCAGCACTTTTCCTGCTGTCAAAGTAAACCCAGAAACCTAAACAACAGGGAGAAAAATGCTGTCTCTCACCTCTACAAGAAATGGAGAATAACACTTCATAAGGACATGATGGTAGGACACCCGCAAGGTGAGGCACAAGCAAGAAACAAACTGACACCACAGATCTCCAAACCAGCCAAAATCCTCTTCTACTAAAGGTTTAACACACAACACCTACCTGCAAACTAAACTGGTAACATGACAATGAAGTTCTTTCGCACCCCTCTGCCACAGGAGAGGCTGGCAAATATGGGACACTTGGTAGTGGGCACAATGGCCACAACAGGTCACCTTCCAGGGGAGGCCATTAAGCCCTCCGGAGATACCAAGACCTTTCAGACTCCTGGACAGGAGAAGAAACACCATTTCATTTTTAAAGGGTTTGCTTTTGGTTAGTATTTCTCAAGCTGGGCACCCATTTGCTTGCTCTTAGTCCACAAGCTGCTCGTTATTTCTCACTACCAGACTGTGGAAGCAGGACTAAGAGTGCATTGGCCGTTTCCACAGCACCATAACTTCCTAGGACATTGCATCTCCTTGAAAAGAAGCAGCTGGCACATGGCACAGAACAATGGAAAGTGAGGCACCCGTAGCAGGTACATGCAGGCAGCAGCAGGCATTGCTGGCCCCACTCTGGCACTTTCAATACAAGGATGACTAGCTTCAGCTTATCATCTGTTTCCCTTGCTTAAGGGCAAAAATATGCTACACTGCATGATGAGGCCAAGGAGGAGGCTTTGATAGCTACATTATGTCTAAGCCTGGAAATGAGACAACACCAGGAACACATATATTAAGAAGAAATACTGAGCGCTTTAGGAGCTTTTCAATTCCTCCACAATGAAAAAACTCTTCATAAATACCAGTAAGGCAGAAAAGGGAGAAAGCAATGAGACCTCAAAACAGAGGCTTGCTTCCAAAATCCACACAAACTTCTTACACCTTTTAGCCACTTCATTTCCCAGGGAGGGAGAACTCCCTGGCACGGGGAGGCAGCAGCGTTGCGCTCCATAGTGGGGAGATTGGACCTGCATAACTTCTGTGCTCTACTGGGAGGCAGCAACACAGCCCCGGCCAGCTGCACGGAGCCAGTGTGCATCTGGAACCAAACACGCCTTGCTCCCCCAAGAGAATCACCACGGCAGGGTCAGCACGCACTGCTCGGCTAGGCTTCCCTTCCTCTGCTGTGGCTGGAAGTCAGCCAGAAACAGCTTAAGGCTTTGCAGAAATCAAGAACCCCAAGTGCCAGTTAATTTTTTTACACAGGTAAATAAGAGTGAAGTGCCTAGAGGTGATGCTTGGCCACTGGAGTGTGTGGAGTCATGGCACAGGGCTGCTCCATCTACCCCAGCCAGGAAGTCCCTGCAGAAGGTTGGATGCTATTTTTGAATCCTGCAGGCAGCATCTCCTGCAGGCTGACAGCCGAATTCCTGAGGCAGGGAGCCTCACAAGGGACTCCACTGCAGGAAAACGAACTCAACTGAGCAAGGAAAAAGCATATTCAGCAGAATACAGCAGGGCTGGGAGGCACACACAGGCCAGGCAGGCAGAGCTGGCAACACCCAGTAAGATGACAGCTGGAAAGGGCTGGGAGGAACTGGGCACTCAGCAATATTTCACAGAATCACAGAATCATAGAATATCCTGGGCTGGAAGGGACCCACAAGGATCAGTCAAGTCCAATTCCTGGCCCTGACCACCGCAAGACCATCACAGGACCGCTTCACTGGAGACATAGCAATTTCTCTGCTCCAGCCTTTGGGAATGGAATTGATTCATGTCTCTGGCTTTCCCAAACTGGATTCTCCCATAAGAATAATGCTGTATATTCCTTTTGCTGCCAGATGCCGTTTCTCCTGAAAGGCCCTCTGCATTGCTCCCTTCTGCTCAATGCACACATTTCCAAGAGTTTCCTGTGAAGACATGAATTATCTTGAGGCAGAAGCTGTGTACAGCATTCATGCCTTCCCAGTCACCAACAGCAACCTATTCTGGTTTGGGGCCCTTCATCAAACAGGACTGAATCTGAAAGCTGAGGTGGGAGTTGACTTCAAGAAAGATAAAGGAAAAGATTTCCACTGCAAAAGTTTAGTGCACATAAAACCACAACTGAAGTGAAGGGAGCTTGGGCTTTGAATAAACAGAGCATAACACACTCTCACTATGCAGTAAAGTCTGACCCCAAACCTGCAGCCAGCAGGTAGAGTTCTCCAACCTTGACTGCTCCACCTGCAGAGTCACCCAAGTAAATAGACAGACAGATATTTTGCAATAGCCAGGAACAAATAAATTCATCACTGCTTCTGGAGCACAGCGATACATCTGCAACAAACAGCACAAAGGAGTCAAAATTATGTCAATAATTGTATCTTCAGCATCTCAGTGCTTTGCTGGTTATGAAATGTGAGGCCAACAAATGAGGAAATACAAAATATTGCGAAGCTGCATACTCAACATCCACTGACCCTCCTCATACCCATTGGACAGGGTTCAGGACGTGACATTGTATCGCAGTGCAGAAGTAATAAGGGACAGGGTTCAGGTGCCCAAAGCCCACTGATAACAGCATTTCTGCAAGTTCTTGAGCGCTTAGCTTTCAGGAAGCATTTCAGAAGGGATTTACCCCCTGCTACCAAGCAGGTTACCCTCACTGAGAGGGAATGGTTTCAGGGGAGAGGAGACCTGGTCCTTCAGTCCTCTCCTTGCATGTTACATCACGACACAGTGTGACATTTGACCTCTTATGCTATTTAGAAATACTGAAAAAAAAGTTGAAGTGCAGTACTGATGTACAACTCAAAACCCTAAAGTCTTCAAACCAGTAACTTCTATGAAGGATAGAAGCTATAGGTGGCTCATCCCACGAAAAGCAGAAAGCAAACATGAAACTCTCCTCCTTTCCAGGTCAGGTCCCTCCCTCCTGCCCAAATCTGGGCCTGGGGTGCCAGCTCCTGCACCACCAGGAACACTAGCAGGGATGCACAGTGTGCCTCAAAGTAAGCTTGCAAAATGCAGCTACTGGCGAGGCCAGCACATCAATTCACAAAACTCAAACACTGACACAGAGGTGTCTGCTCAGTTTTTATCTCCTGTAGTGCAATGAATGTTACCAACATGATATCGTTGCAAGCTAAGGACCTTGTTTTAAGTAATTTACTTAAATTTCCTAGTGGATATATATACACACACGCATATATATATATATGCATGTATATACAGAACAACTGACGTGCAACATGCTTAGGACTGGGAAACATGACACTTGCTTTAAAAGACACATCATTGACTTGAGAGGTACCGTTCTACAAAATTAAATCATAAAATATTTTAGATATTCTACTGCCAAGCCTGCAGCTTGACTCTGAGATTTTCATAACCTTGACAAAGTGGTTTAGGGCTTTTGTTTTTTGGCTTGAGGGGAAAAAAAGAGAGGCAAAACACAAAGCCACAAACAGCAAATCTTTGAAGCATAGAGGGAAAACACAAAGTGAGCAATGTAAAAACAGATTCCACCCTTTGAGTCCATATTTAGCTGGCATTTACAACAACAGCTGGTTGGGGTGGGAAATAATAATTAGGCAATCAGGTCATTTTCAGGATAAAGAATGGCCTTTCGACTAAACAAAAATCCTCCTTCTGCCAGCCATTTAACCTGTGTTTGAGGGCTGCACAGACCTGACTAAAGAGAAACACAGCATTTCAGCATTCACTCCAAATTATGCTTGTTTGCTTGTTTACTGGATTATTTTCAAGGGTTGTAATAGAGGCACAGACTGCCTAAAGGTTTACACTGGATTTTTTTGCCATCTTGCTGCATTTATGGCCAGAGTAAAATGAAAGTGTTTTTTCCCTTCTTTTTCGTGTTTGGTACAACTCTACTTTGACAATCTGACAGCATGTTGTATTGCCTTGGGCAAGGATACACCCTAGTAGGTTAGGAGAAATAAACTGCACAGTAACATCTTACAACCATCTAAGTCAGTTTTCATATTCAGACCTAAGTAAAAAGAAGTTACAGCAATAATTGAGATCAGCAGAACAATGCTCATCTGCTAATATGCATCTACAACTTTCCATCAAGGTTTCTCTACCTTTTTTCCTGCAGGATTTCCAATAGACCTGGAGGAGGTCCAGTTATCTCACATCCTTGCTCAAGAAGGGAGACACCAAGCTAAAGCAGCACCTTGCTAAAGAAGCCTCCTCAGTGCAGCTGGTGGGATGCAGTGCCACAAAGGAGCAGTAACAATTGCTGAAGATGGTACAACATGGTACACAAAACTTGACCATGTGCAGGTTCTTCATGCTCTAGGAATAACAAGTCAGCCCAGATGATGGGTATCAGCAAGATGTACCAACAATGCTGCTTTTTGGTGTGGAGCTACATCCAGTGGCTCTGCCTGTCACAGCACACACTGCAAACTTAACGTGCACACAGCATCCTGGCTGTTTTTTGCTGTGCTTACAAAACCCCCTCTGCTCCTGTCCTTTGAAGGCTACAATTGCATCCTGCCAAAAGAATGAAGTGACATTAGGATCAGTGAATTCAAGCCTCCAGAATTCTGACATGAGTATCAGAGTAAGATTCAAAACATTAAAATCATTGCTAAATGATAATCTGGCCTGAATAACAAGACATTTTCTCACACATTAATAATCATTTCCACAGGAGAGGGTGAAAAGAAGAAGAAACCAAGCATGAATTGGAACCATTTTAAAAATTCATGTGATTTTGGTTTTTTGTTACTGGAATGGCCTTGATCATTAGTGACAAAGGCATTGTTAATTCCAGGAGAAGGTGGATTAGGAGTATCTGCTTTAAAAAAAAAAAATTAAGGAAGGTGTGTGCTAAAGCACCATTCAGAGTATGAAGCATTAAAGACTTTAAATTAAGTGAGCTCACAGGATCTTGTAGTTACACCTATCCTTTACAGGCTTACAATGTGGATTTTCAAATTATTTCCAAGAGACTGAAGAAAAATCAGTTGTGATTCAAAATAGGAAGTGGGGGGAGACACCAAATTTGCTTGATGTTTGGAGAATAGCATGTGATTACTACCCTGCTCTCCACCCACAACAGGCACACATTTTAGCAACGAACATTTGGAGAAGCAGAAGTTGGCAGTGAAAGTCAAACACTGACATGCAGGAGGCATCTTTTTTCCTTTTATGTTAATTCAGAAAAGAAAAGCTGCTTCTTTTAGACCCTGGGATTAAACAGACAGCAATGAGTCCCTTGTTATCAGATAAGCTGCTACCCATGAAAACCACAAAAAGATAAAGCTAAAATTTTTTGCTTTCTCTGAGCAAAGGACCATGACACTTCCCCCTGTCCTGAGTGAAAGGTCCCTGATGCCCTAGGCAGTACCTTGCCATGTTATGCTCTTGGCTCACCACCAAAGTTGTGAAAGGAAGAGCTGAAGAAGTTGCCAGAAGTGCCAAAGGGGCAGCATGCTGTCTCTGCAATACACAGCAGCACCTTTGGCCACCAAAAACATGTACATCCTTTTTATTGCCGACTTACCATAAAGCAAATGTATATTTTAGCTATTCCAGCAGATGATGAAGCTCTGTTTAATTAATTTCCAATCATTTTTAAAATTATACATCCCTGAGAGTCTTGCTGGCCATTGCAAATGGCAATTTTACAGAAAGCAATTCTGAGAACCAGCCGAATGTTTTCTAAAAAAAGCTATATTTAAGAGCCCCTCTGTGTAATATATTCTATAACCATTCCCCAGCAGGTCTAATTGCAGATTTTCAAGCAAACTTTTTAGCATTTTGTTCCAGTGTATCTCTTTAAAGGCCAGGATGTGGCAAAGTTTGTGGAAGCTTGAACAATGGTTCTTGACAGTGAAATAACACCTTAGACTTCTCAAGGGCAAGCTAGGTTAGTCTTCTTTCACTTTTTTTGCTACTCTGTTAAATTTTTAATATAGCTTCAGCAAATAATGAGTTTACAGACTGGGATTGTTCCCAAATCAAGGTACCTGCAGCTGAAAATGAAGTAAAAATGCACAATGCCCACTGGTGGCAGAAGTTACCTGTCACCCACCAGTCATTGCACAGACTCACAGTCATGGGAGACCATTTCAAAGCCAATATGGTAACTTTATAGGCAGAAAAAGGGTCAGGATGGCAATGGTGATAAAGTGGGAGGAAAGCAGCGTGCAAACTATCACTCATTATTTTACTACTACCATAGTACCCAAAAATGCCCAGTGGAGTCCTAAGCTCCAGTCTGCTAAGTACTGCACACACATATAGTAAAGCCCCTTCTGCCCTGAACAATATATATTAAATACGTCTGAGGACAAAGACCATGAAAGAGGCAGTGGCACTGTCCCTGCGGTGCAGATGGCCAACCAGGGCAGGAGGAGGTTACGCACCTTGTGCAAGGTCACATGAAAAATCAATGGCAGGCGAGCACAGGTCATCTGAATTGCAGTCTAGAGTCCACTGCAAGGCCAGCCCTCCCCACTCTGATGTCTGGGCCAGCACTGATAATACGCCGTGCTGAGGTACTTTGTGCATCCTCCTGGAATGCCACTCTCTGCTACCACCACGAGCTGGTAATTCAGCAAGGAAAAACAACAGCATGCCTCTCAATGTCCTGCAAAAAAACAAGTGTTTTTGAGCCTCCCTCAAGATTTTAGGACCCAACTGACATATGAGGTAGTCAAACAGATACCAAGTGTGGAGAATACATGTTCCTTGAGGAACGCAAAGCCTTCTGACAACCTCCCTAATCAATACCTTTCCAGTTACAAAACTCCATGCAACACTTGGGACTTAATCATTTTCCGCAAATAAAAGCAGAAAGGGCTCTGTTTGCAGAGAAAACTGGCATAAGCCATTAAAACCAGTGATCAAGAATAGAAAGGGAAAGAAACTCAGCATTGCAGTTCTCCCTGGAGCAGCTCATCCTGGTTCAGCAGGATGGCTTACTAGCAGAGGAGCAGAATTAAACCCTGCAGCATTACCCTTGGCCTCTAAATGCAAGGCCATGCTATGTTCTCTATTCCCTTTAACTTCACAACTATTACTAGCCACTCCCCTCTGAAACAGTGGAAGATGGCTAGTCCTTATATTGTAGGGATTTGAAAATCAATGCAAAATCAGTTAAGTTAAAGCCTTACCTGCTGCAAGCGCACTTTGCTGCAAATGGTAGGATTTGAGAGGCATCTCTGTAACAGTCCCCTGCACTAACTGTACATCAATTGGGCGTTTGATATACTTTGGTGAAAGGATTTTTCAGAGCTAGACATCCCTTGTTTCTTAGGATCATCACAGCTAACAGAATGTATTTCATCATTTTCCTTTTCTGTCAATCAAAGCTATTTATCACAGAGGCTAAGAGTTGACCCATTAATGGGATAAGGATTCCTAATCTATCAAGAATATATGCCAACAACTAATCATTAGATCCTCTGTAAGCCTATACATTACTTACTTTTGACATAACACCCCATACAGCTTTTTCTTTTACTAAAAATCATTTATAGACTCACATCGCTCTAACGGATGAAGACGGTGACAGAGGGAAAACTTATAACACCAGAAGAACAGGAGAGCTTGTATCAGCTCCTCAGACAAGATAAATCAACACAGTCCCTGACCTGATTTCAGCAGCATTAAGCTAATTTGCATCAGTTGAGTACCGGGCCCATTATCAATAGATTTGGAAATGAGCAAGCAGATGCCAAAAACTCATTTGGCATTGAACAAATGGCAATAAGCGGCTCTTACGAAGGTTTCTTACTGATGGTTTGATTTTTATGGCCTCACCAGTGAGTACCTCGCTTCCACACAGGGTCTGTGGATCAAATGCTTGTGGATACTATGGCACAGAGCTCTTCCAAAGCATGGTTACCAGTGTGCAAAGGGTTTGTCACAGAGATGATTTTCATGCACATCCCAAGGACCAAGCTGGCTGGGAGAAGAACAGAAAGGGGTTAAAATGATGATATACTCCTCCCTCTTCATTCAGGTTACCCATTCTCCACCCCAACACCCATCCTGCAGAATTTCAGCTCAGAAAGGAGCTTGATCTTCCAGAACTTGTTTGTTTTTATAGTTCTAGAAAAGAGACAATAATCCAGACTTGAGACTCAAGTAAGAAGATAACTTCCATATTTAAACAGCTACACATATTTTCAGCCTATTTCAGGAGCACAGGGAAGATAACATGAAGCTCCACTTTCCAGGCTTACCATGCTAAGAGGATAAAAAGACAACTCTTGTTAATACTTGTGCCTAGACAGTAGAGTATTATGGCTTGGATTCACAAAAGGATTTAGAACTCTAAGTCCCACTGAAATCAGGAAATGAATGGGACTTAGGGTCCTAAGGGCCTTTGAGAGTCCCAGTCTAAGTGCCTCCTCCTTTTGAAGCCAATGGGAACAATGCCATGGCATTAAACAAGGGCAGAGCTTGCCCACGAAGCTTTAACTCTATTAAAAGACTAGAGGTTATCTGGTGACAAACAGGCACAACACCCTTGGTGAAGAGACTTCGGCCTGAATGCCTTTAAAGCTTCCACTGCACTCCATCAAACAGAGCTGAAGCAAAGTCCATACACGTCAATGAGAGCTTTGCAGCGAGATTAAGATTTCAGTCCAGGTCCTCAAGTCAGAGGCACAAGAATTGCCACTGGGATGACAAACAGTGCCATTAGCAAGCCTGGACCATCCACTGTTACTGCATAAAGCTCTTCGGGTAGGCAGGAAACAGTGCACGGTGGTGTAGTTTCACCAGTTTGGTTTTCAATGATTAAAGCTTCACATTCCCTGATCCACATTAACTTTAGCAATGTTCTGTGAGGTAAACATAGTTGTGACACTTGTACTTCATTCATTATTGCTATTTTAAATACACTTTTAATAAGTGGCAGGCGCTCCTGTAGAATGGAATAGGCTCTCCCCATATAGGTGGTATCAGCATAACCATAATTTTATACACTGGTAAGGCATGAAAAAAGTATCTGACCCACTTGCCTGTACTCCTGAGCACATATTAAGAGAAATAAAGGGCATTATCTAAGCAAGTGTCAAGTGTTTAAATACTATTAACTGCTAATAAGCCCTTCATTGTGTTGGTGTAATGTCCCTTTTGATTAAACAGCTCCAGAAAGCTTCATAATGTAAGACAAGGGGTAACCCAACAGATGATCTAATGGAAACTGCATTTGCATGGTGAATCCCTCTCTAACCAGGCACTTGAAGGCTTCAATTCCTCTTCCCTGTTCCAGTAGAGTATTGAGGCTGATACACAAACTCGTAAGTGCTCAGCCTCATCTGTGGCACTTTTCTGTTCTACTTTGTCCACAGCACACAGACAAGAGGACCATGAGGCTGTTTTACAAGCCGTAACATTTTTGACAAATGGCCTTTCCTTAAAAAGCATCCCTGAAATCTTCCAGTGTGTGCTGTAGACAGTTTGACACAGGGTCAGAAAAGATTCATCATCACTGCAGCAATGCTATCTCAACCCCCAGAACAAGTAGCTAAAGCTGCCTCTGCTCTACCTAGTCAGGAGGAGTGGAGGGGGAAAAAAAAAAGGTTTGTTTTTTTTTTTTAAAAAAGGAAATCAATAAACACCAGCACTTCATCTCTGCTCAATTTAGCCCTTTCTGGGAGCATAGATAATTCCTGATGGCAGTTGTCCAAAGTGTCCAAATTCAGACAGCCTGATAGCCCTTTCAGTAGGGTTAGTCCTGGCAGAGACAATAATCAGGCCTCCCACAACGAATTTCATTCAACGAGCAGTGCTGATTACGGGAGTGGTTTGAATCATCACATGGTATTGACTGGAGATCAATTTTCAGCTTGAGGTATTGTAGAGAACATATAGTACACAGCTAAGCTAAAGGCAGGGAGTAGGAATTCAATAGCCTACCCAACCATGTCAAATAAAAGCCTGAACAGATAGATGCTACAGTTTCTACCCCCTGAAGCCCATGTTTTTAAAGGTACACTCTATGATGAAAGGGAGCCTGAGGAACTATATTTTATCATCACATATTGCTGCATCATTAAAATTACCAATTGTGTTCTCCACCCCAACTTTATTTCAATAGTCTATGGGTCTCAAATTAAAAAAAAAAAAAAAAAAAACAAAAAAAAGACAACTTGCTCAAACAGCTTTTCCTTTGATCCCATCTTTCCTTAGTTAACATTCTCTGAGCCAGGTAATGACTGCCCTTCCTGCTGCAGGTGCCTCATCTCCCAGCAGTACAATATTTTTCACCTCTACCCATGCCAGGCACCACAACTTTCAGCTCTGACCCCACACCACCACCATCTTTGCCAAAGCTATACTCCTTGAAGAACCCGTGCTGCCAAGCACTGCTGCACGCTTCTAGCCCTCCACACTTTTATGGAGGGGGGGAACAAAAACCAAACAAATGAAAAAAAAAAAAACCAATACCACAAACAAAAAAGGGGGGGGGGACCAAAACAAAAACCACAAAAACCAAAAGAAACAAAAACACAAAAGAAAAAAAAAAAAAAGAAACCACAAAAAAAAAAAAAAACAACACCAAAAAAACCCCAAAAAACAAACAAACAAAAAAAACCTAAAAACAAAACCCTGGCTCTGCAGTGAGGAAATACAGCACATCCTAAAAATAGTCAAAGGAAAAAAAAAAACAAACCAGTGCTTGAGAAGGGATTTCTTTCCCAGTTATGCTCACTGTCATGTATACTAAAGGATAACCAGTTCTTCAGAGCATTCAAAGAGGAACCAGGGCTTGATCCAGCTCTGTGGCAAAGAAGAGAAGGTCAAGATCCATTAGGCCTCTCTGTCAATCCCAGGAAAAGAGCTTCCACACAAGGAAACCTGCACCAAAAGTCATTTTCTCCTTTGCTTCTCTGGCCCCCAAAGCCTAGTTGCATTCTTCAGCACACAAAAGGATGCTGGGATCCAGCATCACTGACACTTTGGAAGCAGGGAATGGGGTGGGAAGCGACACCAGGAGCCCTGCACAGATGCTCCCAAATCTCCACCTTCTGGATGGGACAATTTGCTGCAGATAGAATGGCTTTGCAAATGCATGATTTGACAAGCCAGCTTAAGAGCATGGGGCTTCTATCTGGACAAAATGTGTTTTACTTGCAGGGGGGAAAAGTCAGGTACACATGTGGAACTTAATCTGTTTGCCCAGAAAAGTTATAGTGACTAATTAAGTTGTGGGGTTTTTTTCATGTGTGCAAAGGTAGAGAGCTTGATCTTGTAGGGATGAAGAATTCTTGACTTTTCTTAACACATTTTTTTTTTCCTCATCTAATATTATTCATGGAACCTATTTTATAATTTCCAGAGGGCTCAAAGCCAGTAATATGTGTCTTTTAAAAAGGAAGACAAACTTGAAAACATTTAATATAAAAAAACACATCAAATCACAGGAAAAGTAAATTCAGCAACAATGAACATTGTAAAGGCATTGAATAACACTGCATTGTAACAAGCTGCAGTGTAGCAAGGAGGTGCAAATTTCCAAACATCAGCCTCTCCACCAAGAGATCCAGTGTATACCCAAGCCTAACACAGAAAATAATACACCAAGAGAAACTCACAGCCAGAGAGCAGGTGAAATCACAAATCAGCAGGTCTGTACTGAATTGACTTCCCACATCCACAAGCAAAAAGCAGAAGCTTATGCACATGGAGCATTTCAGTGTTCTGCATAACATCTTACTATCTCTCTTTACTCTTTTATGTTTTCTTCAAGCTATTTAAGTTCTCTTACTTGCACACATTTATTTTTTTTCAGTTTTAACTGTTCTCAAGTCCTTTTTGTGTGCTCTCCAACTTTATTCCTCTGTCTTAATAAACTAAACAAAAATCAAACCTAATTCAGCCATGAATGGGCAAAGCAATATAACTTTGTGATCTAGGGAAAACTGTATTGAATGATCCCATGCAAACTTAGCTATAAGACAAGACAGTTTTGTGGCTTTTTTTCTTTTGTCTATTTTTCAATCTGTCAAAAAGCAAATCTAAGAAAAGAACCAAAATAAATATGGTAAAAATAGGGCTGAATGTTTGAAGCAAGACAGTGAAGTCGGTTTTAAAGAGTCCCAGCTGAGGGACCCCTCATCTACGTAAGCCCTCAAACAATGATGCCTGCTAACAGGGTAAAGTGCTAAAATGCACCTAGAGCTGCAAACAGGGGCATGGTATCCTGCAGTGACAGAAAATTACTGCTGGATGACAGGGCCTGCAAAGTTAAATTGTACTGCGTTAAAGGAGAAGAAGGTAAGAGTACTGCTAGGAAATGCAGGCTGCTATACCACAGAGTATAATGTGCACACACCAGGATCAGAGATCTCTCTTATTATTCTGCTATTGTACTGGCCAAGGCATGTCAAATGCATTAAGGAACTTCATAGTGACTTAGAAGCAAAAATAATTTCAATTTAATAAAAACATATATATATATATAAAAGACATGGCCTGAAGCTTTACAAATCACAGAATTTCTATTAAGTATTTAAAATATTAAATGAGAAATTTACCTGCTAGTTTCACAATTCATCTTCTGCCCTCCAGAAGAACAGATGAGGTGTTCCTCCTTTTCCAACCTCAGCCAACTAGACCAGTTTTTCCCAAAGATATTCCTGTGCCTTTATTTCCAGCTCCTCCACTTTGCAGAGCTTTGTGTTACCGTGTAGCACTTTTCCCAGGACCTCCCCCTTATCTTGTAATGCACCAAATATTTGGATTTTTTTTCTACTTCCCTTTCTATAAAAAGCATCTTTAGTCATCTAGTTGCTTTCAAAAACAACTGCTTTGAGCACACAAACCAATCTGCCTTCAAAATATTTTTTTAAATGCTGCATACTTGCCCTTTAAAAATAAAAATAAAAAACCAACTTGGACTTCTAAGAAGTGTGACCCACAAGGTCTCCATTCTGCTGGAAAATCACAGCTATGACTCTTAAATTTAATCCGTTGTTTCTTATCTTTTGAAAAGTTCATCTCCAGTTGGCCGGTTCAGCTATTCAGCAATAAATTTTAAAAATATGTATTTTCATTTCTGTAACATGAAAGTCTCTGTTAATTGAACAAATTCAATCAGCAATCCTACAGGCTGGCCAAAGCTTGTATTAAAATGAAAAGGGCTGAGATAAGATGAACAATTCAACACAACTCCTGTTTCTACATGAAAAATTTAGTGCCAGTCAAAATGTCAGCACTCGGGGGCACATGGAGATTGTGAAAAAGCCATGATCCCTCCAGATGCACAATTTAAGCTTACTCTTCTTCTTGCTTTTACCTCTGCATCTTCCCCATGATGTGATTCACAGCTAGCCTGATGCAGCTCAGCCAGCTATGGTTAAGACACAGAAATAATCTGGTCCGTTGCTGAGATGCCCTGAGCACCTCCAAAACCTGTTCTGAGTTAACCTCCGTGCCTACTGACAGATTTCAGTACCCCAGGCTTCGACTGATCAAGGGTCTGTCAATACTTCCCTGGAAACAGCCTCCCATTCTGCAGCACAAGGGTTCATTTGAAAGAATGATTCTTGTGTTGATTGCTAACATGTGTCCTCACTTACAATATTTTATTTCATGGTGAAATTCAGATGCAGTTATAATTTCAAGTTTTAAAACACTGTAGTGGTGGATTTGAGTGGATAAACAGACTAAGCATAGTTAAAAGTCCCACTGGGAAGTCTTAAAAAGACTAATTTATGAATATGCAAACACTTTCACGTCACTCAATCCTGATAAACTCCAGTTGCAGGAGCCCACAAGATGAAGGCAATCTGATATTAAACAAAGCCACAAACTGCAGGAAGAGTAACTTACAAAGGATTTATACTGAGGAAATTTATCCTATGCAAAAGGTTTCCTTTCAAACACACTGCTGCTTCAGCTCTCCTTTTCCAAAGATCCCGTATATCATACTTTTGCGACCAGTTTTCTCCTCACAGTAGTTTTTGACAACTGTATTAAAGTAGCCTATGTATTCCTATTTTTTTTCACACTAAGTGGCATAAGTAGAAGAAAACCGAACATTTTTTCTCCTGACATACACAAAGTCACACAAATAAAAATACTTCTACATCTGTTTCTTGCTTTGTTCACATTTAGAAAGCTTATCACAACTTAAAAACGACCTTACCTAGTAACAAAGACGTGTTAGTGGCCACGCACAGGATTTGCAAAATTGTTTCATTCCAGCTTAATGCACAACTCAGCAGTAAAAGCACCATTGGTAGCTTGAGGGTGTGGGGGGTAATTCCAGACATAGCCTTCATTAGGAATGCAGGCCAACAGGGAGCATTTGGAGTAACCACCCCTCTTACAGAGACCTATCACTAAAGTTAGGACACAAAACAAGTTTTGCTATTGAGAGCTAGGGTGTGTGTCCTACACACTGCTGTGCACATTTGGGGCCACATCCTGACCCAGCCACCCACTTGGTTTCGGTGGCTCTCTCAGTACTCTCAGTCCTTGTCCTTGATGTCATATTAGTCTAATTACCATGGATGATAAACAGAGGGGCTGATGAAGCTCTGACTGAGCCTTCCACTGGCATTAGATTGATTGCTCTGAGGTCATGGGACCAAAAATCACACCTACATTATCAGACAACATGGCAGGAGATGGCACAGACGTGGCAAAACATGGCAGCTTCTCCTACGGGTGAGAGGCGCCAGAAAGCCCCACAACTCAAGCAGCCACCAGGAGAGGGGATGTGCCACCAGTGCCTCTTCAGGGTAAGGGACTCATTGCTAAGGGCTAATTGCAAAGCTTAAGATCACAGAGTCAATACATCTGTCCCTGGATGGAGGTAGATTAAATAACTGTGGCCATACAGGTCTGTAGGTTAAATGGAAAGATGTTACTGGCCCCCAACTGCAACTGTTGGGTGGGTGTGCTCCTTTGAAATCAGTATGTTTAATTTTTACTTCCTCTCTCGTTAGCCTGATTTGAGACCACCACAACAGCAGGATTTTCTCATTTGGCCAAATGCAGAGAGACCATTTTCAGAAATGGTTTTTGTCCTTCAGAACAGACATACATCATCTTTTCCTGGTACCTCCAGCTCACAGAGATCACACACAGTTTTGGAAACAACTCAAACCAACAGCTTATGAGCAGTCTAAGGAGTTTCAGCAAAGGGCGGTCCATCATTGACTCTGAGGACATCCTGAGATCACTGGTGAGAGACAACAAAGCAGCAGGAATGTGGTCGAGCCAAGAGTACTGACAAAATTAAAATCTCCATTACTGTGTTCTGGTGAGGAAAACAGACAAAGTTGAATCAAAATCCCTTCTGGGTGATTTATGGCCAAAGCTGGTACACTCTGGCCAAAGCAAAAAAAAAAAAAAAAAAAAAAAAAAAAAAAAAAAAAAAAAAAAAAAAAAAAAAAAAAAAGACAGTCTGAGCAAGGTTTTAGTTCAGTTTTTTCATTTGCTTAAAACAAAGTTCTTGAACTCAAACAGCTGACAGTGGACGAACAGGGTTGATCTCTTTGGGCTCTCAAACTTGCACAGAGGTCCAACAGTGCTACAGGATGCAAAAAGGCACATTAGTTTTTTTAGTGTTCAAAATATATTAAACCAGATAATGACTCATTTTCTCCTTGATTATTCAAAGATGACCATGCACCAAAAATGAAAGTACTTTTCAATCTGCAACAATAAAAGATACGAGATTTTACAGAATGTGAAACAATTATCTTTCCCCGAAACTTCCCATTTAAAAAATAAGGACTATTTTCTCAGGAAAATCAGTTCCTCTCCCTGAAAAATATATTCTGCCACTTGTAAACATAACTTTATGGTCAGCAGAAGAATGTACAAAGGCTACTGGAGCAAGGACCAGTACCTGTAAAAACAGTGAGCTCAGGTACTTGAATGCTGACATACAAAAGGTAAAGATCCCAGGAAAGCAGGCTGCCACCTGAAAGTACAACCCCTGCCAGGTAGTTTCTAGGTTGTGATACAGGAGGTGATATCTCAAGATAATGCTATCAAAACAGAATTCTAGCCAACACATTTGATTAACAAAGACACTGATGGTAGTATTGCCTGTCCTCCCTGGGTGAAACAAGTTAGTAAAGACCACCAGTTGTGCTATGAAAAGGGATTTTGCACTAACAAAAGGGATTTCCTAAGAGCTAAGAAGCAGAAATACAGGAAAAGTAAATCCACACCTGCTCTATGGCGAAGTTTCATAGCCATGGCTGACACACAGAAGGCATGTATAAATCCAAAGTGAAAGCAGATGTAGGAAACTAAAAGGAGGATAGAAGTCCATATGATCAAATTGCAAAAGTCAGAAAGTCAAATCATTACCTTTTAACTCAGCCAGTATCTAGATCCAAGGCAGGTAACAGGAAAAAGGTATTGATTTGGGTAAGTAAAGTGTAAAATACAAGATTAAAAGGAATTTTCTCCCCAATAACATGAAAACTCGTGCCCTGAAACAATCAAAATGCATCGGATACAGGAGATCTGGAGATCTCAGACTTTGTGTGTGGTGGGGCTGTTCCGGGGAAGAAAGGAGGACACCTGGTTTCACAGATCACCCAGCACTCTTAGGACAAATTAAAATGGTACAAACACTGCAGAGAGGCTTCCAAAAGTAAGACCATGGTCTTCAGTTCTTACCCCTTCAAAAAAGGGTAAGCAAGTAAAATAGAAGCAAGTAGAAAGGCCTCCCTGACACACAAGAAGTACACTGAGAGATCTAGAAGAGGCATCCATATGAGGATGTATCAGTGAGACTCAGAGCTGCGGGAAATAGCAGAGGAAAACAGCAATTTAAGAGCAGCTGCTCCTCAGAGTGGCAGCTCTTCCCTACCTGGAGGACTTTGCCACATCTGTGTACAGCAGCAACAGCTGCTGACTTTGTCAGGGAAAGGGGATGCTGTAGTGCAGGAAAACCAGAGCATGTGCTACCATCAGCACCTTGCAACCCTGCTGCATGCTCAACCACTTCTCCAGGAGCTCTCAGCTTGCTGCAATTCAAAGCATAACCCATGCACCATGCTGTGACCAAACAGAAGTGGATTTTTACACAGCCTTCTTCATGTATCTTTAAAGAGTGTATTTACTGCATGCCTATGGCATGCCCATTCCAGTAATGAGACTAGAAGATAAGTTATTTGCTCCTGCACTGATAATAACTTTAATTCATGGGAAAGTTGCTGCAACCTGATACTTTGCCAGTCTTCATTTTGTAATCCCAGACCCCCTCGAGGCGCAACAGCTGCCCAGAATCCCAGGACAGGGGCGCTACAGGTATGTAAATGGACAACCCTACCTAGGTGACATGCAGGCACAGCCCTGACTGACAGGTAAGTTTGCCTAGGGGAAATCAAATTTTGGGATACAGGTTTCAGGATGAGCTTCCTACTAGGCATGTTAAATGCTGAAGGAGGGAGCTTGGCTCCGTGTAGACCCCTAAGGAGAGACGGGAGGGGCTGCAACCCCTGTGTCTACCTGCCTCTCCAACTCCTGGGGTGCCACAGCTGCAGGCTGATGGAGCAGTCCCCCCATTCCTGGCATTCAGGCCATCATTTCCCAGCAGTTTCTGGGCTGATGAGTGTTAGACAACAGATTCAGCTACCCAAGGGCTGGTGGGCTAAAACAGAGCCATCAGCAGCCTAAATACTCACCAGGCTTCTTTTATAGCCAGTAGAGATTGAGAAAATTTAGTCAGGGAAATTCAGGGAGTGATTCATCTCGACCCAGACAGGAATGTCCACCAGCACATACAAAAAGCTGTTTGCCAAGAGGGCAGGTCAGTAGAAACAATACTTGTCCTCACAGCCTCTACATAACTTGTGTAGCTATTGCATAAAGATGTAATTACGTTTCTTCTCAGACTGCTGTTTGATTTTGCAAAGAGGGCCCCAGCAGTTAAACTGAGTAACAGAGATGAAGGGAATCAGACCTTACTCTTCACATGCAGGCTGCATTGCCAGCTTCAAAAATGTAATGGAACACAGCTCAGCATATGGACATCCCTCTGCCCATGCAGACAGTGTACACACAAGATTCTGCCACACTGATAGAGCACTAAACCACACCAGGGTGTTGGTAAAGGTCTAGGAAGCCATGACACAGACAAGCATCTCTTAATTTTTTAGGAAGTTCATAATCTTGAGTGGAAATAAAATGAGTGGAAAATCACAGAATCCTTAAGGTTGGAAAAGCCCTCTTAAGATTATAGAGTCCAATCATTAACCCAGAACCACCACAGTCACCAATAAACCATGTCTCTAAGTGCCACACAGACAGTT
This sequence comes from Acropternis orthonyx, assembly GCA_035583155.1. Lineage (NCBI taxonomy): Eukaryota > Metazoa > Chordata > Aves > Passeriformes > Rhinocryptidae > Acropternis > Acropternis orthonyx. The sequence continues at coordinate 17,750,562 of JAWWEU010000125.1, read as the reverse complement.
TTTGAACCCTTACAGGAATGTAGATTCCACTGCTTCACTGGGCAGTCTGTTCCAATGCCTGACCATCCCTTCAGCGAACAAGATTTTCCTAATATCCAGCCTAAACCTCCCCTGGCCATTTCTTCTTATCCTGTCTCGCATTATCTGGGAGAAGAGATATCTCCATCTTTATACAATCTCTTTTCAGGTAGTTGTAAAGAGTGATGAAATTCCCCCTCAGCCTCCCCCAGGCTAAACAACCCCAGCTCCCTGAGCAGCTCCTTGTAAGACTTGTGCCCAATGCCTTTACCAGCTCCACTGCCCTTCTCTAGGCTCACTCCAGCACCTCAATATCTTTCTTGTAGTGAGGGGCCCAGAACTGAACACAACGATCGAGGTGCAGCCTCACCAGTGCTAAATACAGAGGGACAATCACTGCCCTGGTCCTGCTGGCCACACTATTGCTGATACAGACCAGGATGCCACTGGTCTTCTTGGCCACCTGAGCACACACTGGCTCATGTTCAGCGGCTGCCAACCACAACCCCCAGGTCCTTTTCTGCCAGGCAGCTTTCCAGCCACTCAAATTTTGCAAATGAATTTTCTCCATCAGAACCTATTGTCCTTTTTTTTTTAATTTTCTTTCTTTATTGAGCATATCTAGATGCAGTGTAAGATCTGGAAACATAGATTTGGCCATGAAGATTGCAGCCCATCTCACTTTGCAATGTGCCTTGGGTATTTAGGAAAAGATAAGAGGGGATGTTTAAGGCAGATTCACAAATACTGCCTGAAAGACCTGCTGTTAAGAGACCTTTGCCTCTCTCCACTGGTGAAGCACAGCACTGACTTCACCCCAAGACGAGCCATCACTCACATCACCTCTCTAACTCTCCTCCAGGCTAGTATCCAGGGGCTTTTCCCACATTATCCAGAAGGACCACAGTAAAGGCACAAACACAAAGAGAGCAGAAAAACACTCATAAAAGATCCGGGCAGAAAAATGAGTAAGAGGTGAAGCAGCCAGGGAGTGACTAAGAACTACTTTGCAAATAATCTGACACAGAGGCTGGGGCTCAGGCCACCTGAAAGTCATCACAACTGACCCTTTTGAGATGCTTCAGCTATGCAAAGGTGTAGGTTGAGAGCATCCTCTGTAGAGATTTAAGTAGGAAGCTGTAGAAATGGAAGGAATAACACTGGAAGCCAAACTGGGGCATAGAGGGTGTGGAAGGAGGGAAGATAAGGCACTTTGCTACATGACAATTTAGGAATGCTGCTCACAAGACCTGTTTTTGGGGTTTGGAGCTGCACAAGCGGTTACAGAGCTCAAATCTCCAAGGTCACCATCTCCAAAAAAAAAAAACAACCAAAAAAACAGAGAACATGTAAATAACTGGTAGTTGTGTTGGGACAGAATGCCCAGTTAAGAGGGGATTCCCTTAGGCTAGCAGCTCTTCTAGAAGAAAAGAAAACACAGTCTCTTTTTCAAAGGCTTAACAGTCGAGGGCATTTCCCATGACTCAAAAATTAAAAAGGGAAACCGAAACCCAAAAAAGCAAAACAAATACAAAACCAAAACAACCACAATGGAGCAAAAAACCCAACCCAACCAACCAAAAAAAAAAAAAAAAAAGACCAAAAAACCCCCCCAGAAAAGTGAAAAAGAAAAAAAAAAGAAATATGCTAAGAAAATGCTTGACCATACATATGAAGAGGCCACAGCATGGCTAGAGTAAGAAACAGTGGAGACTGCAGATCGAAGCTCAGCTTCAGGTTGGGAAGGCAATGCCCCCATCTGTAAGGCACAGAGAGATGGCAGGTTACAAGGGGCTCCTGTGGCTGACCTAATATTTGAAAACAAATTATGCCATTTGAAAATACAAGCTCTTTGCGCTTCACCAAAAAGAACAACAGCTACAAGTACAACTTAAATGCTTTTCTTCTCCCTTTCTGTTTTTTGTTACCCCGTGTATGTAAGAGAAGCAGTGAGGCCAGCTGGGTGGGACAACAAGAAACCCTTGTCCAGACATTGCATTTGTGCTCACAGAGAAAATCCTTACCAAAACTTTCCAGACTCAGTCTTACAATTGGCTAATGCCAGCCTTGGGAACACCTGTTCACTTCTGTATAGCTCTCACAGTCACTTGGAAAAAAAAAAAGGGGGGGGGAATAAAAAGGAACCAGTATATTTTTCACACCCATCTCTCATAAACATCCAAATTACTTCCTGTAAGAGAGAGAGCTGCTTCCACACAATCAATAGTGGTTTTCAGTTGCATGTGGTACTATCTGTGTAGACAAGAAGAGTTCAGCAGAAGGTGGCAATGACGAGCACAGCCTGCCTGATACATGGAAAGCTACACATCCCTGAAGAGCCATGAGGCTGCTTTCCTTGGCTCAGCTGAATCAGCATGTAAATTTCACTTGGATGAATGAGGCAATGGCACAGGCAGGGTATACCACCTCAGATTTTGGGACAGAATGACATCTGGATAAAGCCATCTTGGATTACTCTGCTATGGGCACACTGCAGCACTGATACCTTGCTTGCTGGGATGCTCCTATTTGCATACTGTGCAGGAAGCTAGCTCATGTAAACTGTTTGCACATGAGATGGAAGGAATAATCCTGCTTTACTTTATAAATTGCATTCCTTATCCTAATTAAAGAGGAAGAATGAAGCATCACACTATTACTAGATTTTTTGATGCACTAACTTGAAAAAATAAAATGCTTGCACCAAGAAATACAAACTCACTGTGCTGGTCACTGATTTGCAATCCCGCTTCCACATCACAAATAACCACTTTGCTTGCTGGGCTGTGTTATCTCCACAGCTCTACACATATATGCTAATATACCTGCAAAGGCATGGCAGGTGAGCATCCCAAGTCCTCCAGTCAAATGAATGGAACATTACAAAAAAGTCTGAAAAATGTGTTTAAAAAGCACCCCAAAACTGGGCAAAATTGAAGTGTTTGACTATATCAAAACATCCTTCAAAAAAAAACATGATTTCCCCAATGCCTAGGTTTATTGCAACACTGATGCTGAGCAAAACCGAGCACTGACTTTGACACAGGGATATGTCAAAAAGCAGAAGATAGCCACATTGTTCTGCACATGCAAGAACCTCTATTTATTATTTTATTATTATTTTAATGCAGAAGCAGTTGTCCCAGTGCTTATTATTTGGCTGAATGAGCTGAAGTGAGACTCCCCGGGCAGCTGCTGACATAATGAATGATTGTGTGGTGAAGCCCAGAATGTGAATGATGAAGAATTTTGAAAGGCTCTGGAATTTGTGAATAACAAAAGTGGCTACAGTCCCCAAAATCTCACCATTTGTTCTCAGCAACAAAGGAGGACTCAAAGGCCTTTGTTTAACAAAATGATTCAAAAACAGGATACTAAAGGAATTAAGGGTTATCTCTACTGGCATAATACAGCAAGCAAATTGTGTCCCCAAGTAGGAAGAGTTATGAATGTGTTCTGTCGAACATATTGTTAACTGAATTACTACGTTACTGTTTCTTTTATCCCTTTTCCAGAACTGTTACCATGTTTCCTGTGTCAGTAATTCTCAAGGTCTTAAGGCCTTTCAGCCCACACTCTGCAAAAGGGGAGAGCTCATTCCACAGGAGACTCCAGTGTGCAAAAGGGAAGCATTTGACCATACAACCCGCCTGACTCTCAGGCTTTCCATCATGATGCCTTGTGACATCTCACTTCTTCACTGGGACTAAAAGCAACCACAGTTACAATTCTTTTAAATAAATCTTCAACTTGCATTAAGAAGAGGGGAAAAAAATAAAAAAAAAAAGGATCACAACTCTACTGTTGGTCTCCAAAATGGGACAAGAGCTTGATGGTGCAAGGCACTGGTCGAACATGGGAAAAAGACAGCCATGCCCCAAAGTGGTTACCTTTTCCCTCAAGGAGAAATAAGCCTTACAGTTTTGGAGCAGTTATGGTAGAGATTATGTATGAACTCAGTGAAAGACGACCAAACCTGATGAAGATTCATTCTGCTCTGACAAGTGCTATCCAAACAAATATAAATTCAATTAAAAGACTCTGTTGTGTGAGCAATAAACTAAGAAGCGTGCTGGACCAAGGAGTGGAAAGCCAGCTCGCCCGTGAAGGTTGCCAAGCATGACAAATCAGACAGCAGACACAAGCAATGCTGATGCTGAACCCAAAGGCAGACACCATAAATCAGGATGGCACTCCCGGACAAGGGGAGGAGGGACCAATGCTCACTGAGGGACAGATCTGGCTTTGCTCCCTCCTCTCCTTGTTTGGGACCCTCAGCTGAGGTGCTGGCAAAGGTTTAACATCCTGCAGGCTCCACTGCACACTGGGTGAGCTATAACAAAGCCCTGGCCATGACACACACTTGTAGGGATAAGCGTCAAGGACTCCTGTGCAGGATGATTATGGTGGTTATCTTTCTTTGCATTTAAGGCATGCATTTTATTAAACCATGCATTTCCTACTGCAGCAGCCAAAGTCAATACTACCTGTGCTGTCACTTTTGCCAATTGCTACAATGCTGTGGCTGCAAGCAGTGCAATAAAACCTTCTTGAGCTACCCCGACTGCCTCCAGTCAATGCAAATTTGGCAATCCTTTCAAAGGAACCAGGCTTTCACCTTGGGATGCTACTCAGACCTGGAAGAGTAAGTCACCCTGATGTTAATTTCTACAGGTACCTCATCAGCTCATCCTGTCTGTCTGGGGAAACACTGATTAGACTACACTAAAAAGGCAGCAGAAACCTGTGGCTAAAGAGTATTTTCAGTTCCTGGCCTCCTTCAATCCCCTGGGTAGTTAGTATGACTTGGAGAACAAGAGGGATTCATCAGCATCTTTACAAAGACTTCAGTGCACCTATGCTGACATTGGGTGCTAGGTATTATTGCTGAAATTTATTTTTTTAATGAATGCTGAAATTAGCACTAAATATACCAATTCCAGGAGCTGTGCCAGAATTTAAAAAAAAATTAAACCATGTGATTCATGATTAAAAAAACCAGTAAGATATGACAGCAACATTGAGAAGTTGCTTAGAGAACATAAGGTGAAGAAATCTGCTATCAAATTGTCATGCCCAACATGAAATAAAGCCCCTACAAAACAATGCAGGGCTGAAGAGGCTGGAGAGGTATGCTTTCCCAGTAGTGGCATCTCTTGAAATACGGTTTAACACGTGTTATTAATCCTGCTGCCTGGCACATTTACACCATTACTTCTTCCGTCTCAGCTACAAATTCAAAGATCACACCTGAGCCTGACATTAACCCATGGAAACACTGCAGCCAGAGTTCACGTGTCCTGCACTCTCAAAAGGAAGCATGCTATTCCGCTCTGTATTCTTTTTATGAAAACTCCTAATTCCAGTCCCAAACCTATTGTCCCTCCCTGTCAAACCCAGTTTAGCCTTTTGCCTTCACCAGTGGTAATTTATGAATAAAGATATATGGCATGGCAGTGACTGTATTTTAGCTGCTGATTTCCATAGCTCTTACATATTGAGCCTCCAGGAAGGTATGTGGGCTCCCGAACAGAGAACCAAATTTTTCACTATTTGCTTTCCAATATTACCAGAATGGTAAGTAACAACACTAGAAATACTGAAAATACAAGAACTCGACAGAGAGATAGAAACCAGAGAAACATGGAAGCATAAGCCTCCAAACAGAGACGCCCCTACTAGCTCAAAATTCTGCATTTATTAGGGATTTCTGCCCTGTCAGAGCTTGGCACTAAGCTTCCCTTGGTCCACACTATCATTTTAAGCTCTTGTCACCTACCAAAATTTAGCAGACACTTCAACGTGCTGGAGCACAAGCATGTCTCCACTTGGTTCTGCCACATCTAAAACAGACCTTAACAGCTCATCCAACAAGAGCATCACAATCTTCAAACCCTGACTGCCTTAAAAGCCCTTTGACAGACTCCAGTGAAAAGTTGTGTATGAAGAAAGCACTGGGGTTACATAGTATTGGAAAGTGGGTCTGCTTCTATCATTTCGGCACCTTCAGAACCCCATCTTCACAGCGATACCAACAGGAAGATGGAGTGCCTGTTCCAAAGAGCATCTCACCCATGAGACGCAGAGGAAGGTAGCAGAGCCAGTGGCAGCTTGGGGAAAAATGAAGAGGTGGGCACTGGTGACTGCAGTGCATCATTAGGCAGGAATGCTCATGTGCCTTTCCCAGCATCACCCTGCCCTCACCCTGCCAGCATACAAAAACTGGGTTTAGCCCCCAAATTTTTCAGCTGCCTCTGATCTCAGTGATCATTAATGTGTGGACAATAAGCTTAGCCCTTATGCCCCCACTGCTTTGCCCCACAAATGACCTTTAATTGGCAAGGGAAACAACGGGAGACAAGAGCCGATTCAGAGCCTCTCCTGCCAACCGTGTCACTTCTTATTTACACTTGCCAAAGCACAATCATCACTTCTCTGGGGACCAAAAAAAAAAAAAAAAAATCCAAAAAAATTATGCATTTACTTTGTTGGGGCTCCATAGCAAGATGAGAGAGGTTTGGGCAAAATGAAGCTCCAGTTGATCTATGTACTGCAGCACACAAGCACAGTGCCCACGGGGCAGAGGGGTAAACAGATGCTCGGCATGAAGAATACCCTGGCATATGATTTTATTTCTTCAAGACATCCAAGGATGGTAATTTTACTTTATGCAATAGAAGTCTATTAAATTTTGTGCTGCAAGTTCAAACTCTCCCAGCAGTCTTCAGGAGCACTAAAAAAAAAAGGAAAATCTCACTGGTTTTCCCATCTTTCTTCTCCAATTTTACAGCAAAATAAAAACCAGCAACAATATGAGCTCTGCTCCCTGCTGAAAACAGTAGACTTACTGCACTTCCTTGTGTCAGAAGCCCTATTTCCCAAGCCCTGTGGTCCTTTCTAGATCTATTCCCCTATCATCTCTAGACACCTTACCTCCCCTCCCTCCCTATCTCATGTTGAAGACATTCCACCCAATTTAGTAAAGACTGAAATTCAGCTAAGTGGTGGCATTGTATAATCTAACCTCACCACTCTGCGACTGCACCTCCTTTAAAACAGCCATAGGCTAAATCAGTAAGAAGGAGCAAACTTCCCTCTGGGAGAAGCAGCACCTTTTCCATGGCCCAATCACCATTTTATTACGCTGGCTGCACAACACATGTTGAGGTTTTGTGCACGCTCTGAAAAACTGCAACATTTGTTAAAACATAAAACTTTCCCAGAAGTAATACAATGCTAAACTAGCTATCATTTCTTCAAGTGGGTTGTTTTTCTTTTCTGCTGATGATTTTCATGCTCATGGTGCACATTAAAGGTAGCCTCACCAGACAGGTATAGTGCATTAAAATGGAAATGTCAATATGGTGAAACACTGTGTGTCACATTAAACAACAGCATCATATGTATTTATACTCTAGGAGGCAATGACCACAAGATGCAGTGCAACAGCAACTTTATCTGCACATTAATAAAAACTTGTACTTTTGGCAAGTCAGGTGTCATGGCAATGTGCTGCATAAGACCTATTATTGCAGGAGGCATGGTCATTTTTAAAAATGTTATATTTAGAACTACATGTTATATTTACAGAGTACGTCCAGAAGACAAATTTTGGAAATATTTTTGGCCTTAAAACGTGAATGTTTAAAGTTGCTCATCTTGTATAAATACATGCTTAGTGCTTCTTAAATATTCAAGATTCTTATCATAATGACCTCTCAGCTATGGCCACTTGGGACTTTAAAGCTTTATCAAGTGAACATTCCTTTTCTGTATGTCATCTCAAGCACCCACCAAGAAGTTCACCCTGGAGACCACAGTGGTGTCAGTCCATGAAAAACTCCAAGGTATAATGTATTTAGGTAAATTGCCCAACAGAGCACAGCAAGTATTTCACTGGTAGCTGACCTAAATACCTCCATTTCTGGACTGTTTTCTCTCTGGATACAAATTATTCCTGCTTAAGGCATTAAAAAGCAGGCTTCTATAACTCAGTGTTAATCATCTGATCTTAAAATTCGGGGAATTACAACTTTGTTCAACACACAAAAACTCCCTTCAAACCTCAGGCTTGAGCAGCCGAGTTTAAATGAGAAATGTCACAACCTTTCACATCTCCAAAGCAGGGGAGGGTTTATTTAAGCCTCCACCAGTACCCACTAGCTCTGCCACCACGAGGAGGGGGGGGAAGACAGCGTTATTTCCCAGATGGCCCTGAAAAGAAAAGTCCTTGCTCAGTGCCAAGGTTTTTGCTTGAAGCTGGTACAGCAGCAATGACCTCAAAATCTTGTTTCTTTGATCTTCCCTTACCAAGACTGCTCACCCACACAGCATCATTAGCCAGCAATTAAGCTGACTGGCCAGGGGAACCAATCTTCTCTGCCCCTCACATCCTCCCCATCCTCCTGGCTCATGGTACAGTTTGGTGAATATCCTAAGAATCAGCTCTGTTTTCCCAGCAGAGAAAAGAGGTCATCAACAAGCTTCACTGGGAGGTTCTGCCCAAGAGCCCAGCATGCTTCAGATCACAGCATTTCTCTTCGATGCCTCCCTCATTTCTTTTTCTCAGGGAATGAGGGCTGCTGAAATCTCAATGACTTATTCATCTTGTCCACACGTAGGAACAAATATACCTAAAGGAAAACATAAAACTACTTTATTGCAAGGCTGTGTGAAGAGATCCAAATGGGACCTCTGTTGCACAAGGAGACTCAAGTCCAGCTTAAGTAGCTTTTCACTTACTTTCATGACCAATGTAAACAAAAAATGTCATGCTACTAAAAAAATCCCTGTCTTACACTATTTTATTTTGATACTGGTAAATGAATGGAACTTTAAAAATGAGAAGTCACATGATTCAGCAGGTATAACACTTAACAGGTAAATAAAATTCTCAGAAAACTTCACACACAGACAATGATGACCAGGTGTCTTAATGGGGGGGAGGCTTAGGGATGTGTGTATCACTTTCTAACCTGAGCACCAGCAAAAACCTTACTAGAAAGCCAAGGGGACTGAAAACCAGTGAGATGAAGGTGGCAGCCTTTTAAAGTGTTTTATTAGCCCCTGATGAAGAACAGATCTAGAGATCTTTTTCCTTCATGTTTTTTCTCCTTGTACCTCAAGCCTTTAGAAGGGGGTGAGCCCTCAATTTCCGCTCACCCAGCACAAGTAATTATTCTATAAACTGTATAGGGCTCTTGTAACACTTAGCAATCACACTCTCCACCACCAGCACCACATTACTTTAATATTACAATGACAGACACAATTTCCATAGCTCAGGGAATGCACAACCAAGTGGGAAGGGAGCCAGGGCACCTGCATGACTCAGGGTATCACCTTGTCCCAGGTTCACACCTTTAAGGCCACATAACAGGAAGAATTCTATGTCAAAAATTCAGAGGTGCTCAGCTGTGACAGCCAAGAGGGTCAAAACATGCAAGCAGCCAATAAAAGGCTACTCCTATATCCAGGGATGCTCAATTTCCTGTTTCAGAGTAATGGCACTTCCTCATCAGTTTTAAGTTAAATTTTCTGTTTACACTTCATGAGTGATGTCAGGCCAATCAGAAACATGAATTAAACATTGAACTATAATTAATAATTATAAATAATTATACATTTTGACAGCAATCACACAAGTACTACTAATCACAACAAACCCATCTTCCCTACAAATTGGCCAAGACATGGACAAACAATGAGCAGCAGTCTGCGTTTCCATTTTGAGCAATGAGTAAGTTTTAACAGGATTTGTCTGACAAAAACATCACCATCTCTCTGAAAGTGAAGCAGCTTCAAACCTGACACATGCCAAAATTCAGGTGTCCAGCTCTCCCCACAGTAAACTAGACAGTAATAAGAACAGGGTCAACTGATACTCAAATTACTCAAAAAAGAGGACTGTATTTAAACTGAAGAGCTGTATTACTTCTTAGTAAGGAAAACTACAAGTTGAATTGCATCATTTATCCACCAAGATGGCTAGTGTAAATGCAAAATATATGAAAATATTGCACTTTATTTGGTCATGGAGACAAATAAGAAACATTCACCTGCACAGCAAGCATATTTTTACAGAGTGCTCTAGCACCATTCTGATGATGCATCACACACAGGTTTAGAAAATTACAGACCTCAGCAAAGATTTATTGTATCAGCACTTGGGGAGCAGAGTGCCATGCAAGTTGAACAGCAAAAATGAAAAGCCACTTTGGTGAAAGCATCTCTACCTCCAAATGGAGCAGGAAGCACAGCTGGTGATCTGCCAAAGCCACCAACTCTCCCATTCACACAGAGTAATGACAACCAGAAGAATCATTGGAAAGGTCAAAAGCAACCTCACTCCATAAAGCTCATGTCGCTACAGGCAAGGTACCAGTACATCAAAATTAACAGATTGATTCAAAATTCTCCCTGCTGTAGAAAGCTGGAGGAATGGCCAGTGATATTTTTTGAGACAAGAGTCTGATTCAGCTAAAACCATATCCATTTCAGGAAAGATCTCAAGTCCATGCTCAGATCAAGAGCTTTACAATAGGGAAGGAAGAAATTAAGCCAGTCCCCAAGGGACACATTGTCCTCGGCTCCCAGGGCAAGACAGATGACATGAACTCATCACCCACCTTAGCAATAAATGCAATAATTGCCCTTGAGAATTTACACCAGCTTGGGATCAATTCATGCCAGAACAGGCATCCACTGTGTTTTCTAAATCCAGCATATAATTTAGCTTTTACCAATATGGCTTTATTTTCATATTAAACTCAATGGCATTTTGCTACTTTAAAACACATTTACACTATCAATTGAGATTTCATAGAAATCAAGACTGATGCCACTAGACAGTCTGGAAAATAAACCAGAAGTGCTATAAAAATCGCTCATTGAACAATTACTTGAGACTTAAAAATAGTTAAGAGAGAAATAAGAAGCCTCGGCACAGCAGCAAACAGCCTCTCTGAAGAGATGTCGGCAGCATCCCACACATCTCACAGTGAAACATCAAGACAGCAAATCCTTCCTAAACTAATCGTGATTGTTTCCAACTTCAGAGCCCCTTCTTTGGGGCTGGCAGGACTCCTTTCCCAAACTTCAAAGCTGCAAGACCTCAGAAATGTTCTGTTGGGTTTACACTGGCCAGCAGACCTAATATATTGGGTTGATACTGGCCAGCAGCCCATGGATTCTCACACCTGGCCAACAGACTCCTGCAAAAGCTGGGCTTTGCTCCAGAAGCTGCAATCTTTACAACCATTTCAAAGAAAGTATTTAAGTCTCTGAATGTTCTCCGCTTTGAAGAAATCTCGTGCAGGGGCTGTAGAGGTCTGGAGGATCTCTGTGGGACCAGTGAGAGGAGAGGGGGGATAAGTGTGCATGTAGGAGGGTTATGTTATCTCTTCTGCATCACTCTGTTTTTTAAGGCAGGAAAAACTGCTCAGAAATGCTTTCAGAAAGAAGCAAAGAAAAGGTTTTGAATGGAGAAGAGCTAAATTTAGCAGGTGAATCCCTAAGCTTTCCTGCAGCATCCCCAATCAGGCTAGCTGGCAGCAGTGTTCTGAAAACAAACCCTCAATTCCAAAATTGAAGGTGTAATGATTGTTTAAATGTTACTAAAAGTAAAGCAGACTATCTAGATTGATTTTTTTTTTCACTTTCTTTTCAGCTTGTTCCAGAATTTATTATTGTAAATTTCTTTTAATTGCAAACCACTACGAAATTTCAGTCAGACCCCCTCCGGATGCAGCACACGAAGCCAATGGCAGTATCTCATCTATACACCTCTATACCAGGAAACCAATGCTTTAGAAATACTTTTACAGGCACTCAGAACCTTCTAGCAAGTTTAAAATTGTTGTCACACTGAGGCTGTGATTCAAAGAGATGGTGCAATCCAGGGTTGGAACGCGCTTAGCTATAACCCTGCCTTTAGCTATCCCAATGAACTCCAATAGAAGATTAATGGAGGTGGAAAATAATAGTCATGCTCTGTACCACTACTTACTTACAGCTAGTGCTCGGCCATAATTCTTTAAATGCTCCAACATTAGAGGCAGGTTTTCAAAAGACCCATCTCCCATCCGGCCTATCTTTAATGATTTGCTGGACCCTGTCAGCAGCCAGGGAAGCTGGCTGTATGCAGAAAGCAGACAGGAGAGGACAAATGAGGATTGTTTTAGGAAAGAATCGTTTTCACCCAACATAACTCTTAAGCAGAAAACATTCCAGATACGAGGCACCATTCTGCCTTCCGAGAGTACATGCAGCATTTCTCCAAGGAAACCCTTCTCAAACACACTGCTATGAGATTTACTGCTGTTCCTGCCCCAAATATATGGGTTCATGCAAGCAAAAAATTAAAGGTGGGGGGCGGGGGGGGGGGGGCAAACCAAAAAATGGATGGACAAAATCCGCCACAAGA
>JAWWEU010000125.1:17710151-17738020 GCA_035583155.1 Acropternis orthonyx | reverse complement strand
CCCCCCCCCCCCCCCCCCCAAACAAAAAAATGGATGGAAAAAATGCGCATCAAGATTGCAGCTCTATATGAAACTGAAATCAGAGATTTTCCTGCATGCAAGACTTTGCAGACATACCTTGACCCGGACAGCCAGGAGTAGCCAAGCCAGAGGCAGGATCAGCCTTTCACAGCCTGCAGGCTGCAACCAGCCCTGTAGAAGGGCCTTCCATCAATCCCAGTGTGAATTTATTTTTAAGGTCAAATAAGAATTGATCTGCCCGTTTGCCTAAGGAGTCATAATACATGCTGTATTAACAGTAAAATGCTTTTCTTCTCCTCAGTCTTCGTAGTTAAGATTTCTGTATCACTTTAGGGAAAAGCAGCTTCCAGTGTATTGCTTTACTTTCAGAAACACGAAGGACCTCCATGGCTTCTACTGTGAAATAGAAAGGCAGTGAAAAATGATCCTGGGACAATGCAAGTGGACTTTAAGTTGTTTTAAATAGGAAATCTACAATCATTTCAGTTTATCAGCAGCGCCTCAGCAACTTAGTAAAACAAATTCCCAGCTTCCACTGGTGGGTCTGCCTCCAAAGCTGTTAAACACGATTTTCAGTAGTCCTTCACTGGTGTAAGCACACAAATCCCACTGACTACATTGTAAAGTGCCCTAAGTGCTACCAGAAAGAATTTTAAAAGGTGTTCAGCCTCCTATTTTGTACTGATATCAACAAGAATTAGCCACAGACCTTCGAAAATATTCCCCAAAGGCAATGCAGAACTAAACTTTCATGTTATTCAGAGGAAGTAGTATTTTTTCAAAGTTCTGAAATTACCGGCTGTTTCAGCTCCTATCATTTCATGGATGGGGGTGGGGAAGGAGATGAAAATAATACTAAAAAAATGGAAAACACCCACATTTTCTTTTTCTTGCAATGCTTTTCTTTGCCTTAATTTTCAGAATGACAATGAAAATAACTCAGAAGCAGAAAGTAAAGACAAAGCAGTGGAAAGGTAGAAAACGCTCATTAAAACACTTAGCAAAATATCTAAAATTTATAATTTCAGCTAACTTTTTGACTCCCTTATTCCAGGGTTTTCTCACTCGATCTCATTAACACAGAAAACCCACAATGCAAGAACTCCCATTGAAACATCTTTTTTTTCATAGCCACTAAAGAGGGAAAGGAAACATCTATTTCAGAAAGGGTTGGGGTGTTTTTTTTTCCTTTGAGTTAAAAAGAAAGATACCTATGCAAGACTGCCATAACCTGTAGTGTTCACATGGGGGATATTGTCTTTGACTAAGGGAATTTAAATACCTGGCTGGGCAGCACAACCTATAGGGTGGTTTAGGTCTGTGATTCTACAGAGAGAGCTGAAAATCAGCCTGTGGCATCTACTGAGTCCTTCCCGACCTGCAGGACTGTCTGCAAATCCTGCCTAACTGACTGCAGCAAGAAATGAATACCTCAGTAACTAGTAAGATAAGGTCTTTCAACTACTGGAAAACTGGTTCGGTGATTGTGATGCAAACCACCACCAACTGCAGCAGTAAATACAGAGGGGAAGGGGTAGGCCGGGAGGGCTTTGTCTGTCTCTAAAACGGGATGCATTCCTGGCTAAATGCTTGCCCCGTGGATATGCAGGGAGATGAATAAAGTCAACAGCCCAGAAAAGCTCAGCTAGCCCAGACCAGCACCCAGGAGCATCACCCTTGAGTAAACTTGGGCATGGCACAGCTGGGATTGCGCCCAGCCTCCTTAGGCTTAGTGCCGGCCTGGGGAAGATGGAAACCTACCTCTTCTGAGAAAAGTCTTAACAGTTTAAAATGAAGCGATATCTCTAGTGAAAGCATGAAATAAATAGTTTACTGAACCAGTTATAAACCTCTCTCCACAGAAAATATAAAACAGGAAGATTTCCCATAAATATTCTGGGTTAAAAAAAAAAACCAAGCAAAGCTATTTTGGAGAAAATGAAAATTGTGTTTTACTGCCAACATTTCTGATTAAACAATTTACTCAAAAAGCCTATTTTATGATAAAACAAAACTTAAAACCCCTGACATTATTGCAAAACATATGTCTTTTGCAAAGATATTAAAAGCTATGTAGTAAACTTGTGCTCCATTTTATTCCTTTTAAGGTTAAACCTCTTTCTTTCTTTTAAGAGTAAATAGAGACTCAAAGTCCAAAATTACAGCTTTTAGAATGCAAGAGTACAGTAGTTTCAGATCACAGTCCCTGCACCAATTTGTTCAGAATATTCGTTTTTACTCTAAACATACAGTTTTCAAAACTACCAACAGAATATTTTTATATATTTATGTTCTGTATTTGACAAGATCACGGCTCACTCAGGAGGACCAATTTGGGAAGAGATAAAGACAGGATGTTTTGCTGTGTTAAAGCAAAAAGGAGGAAGAGAATTTGCTTTGGTCAGGATTTGTTGCAAGAACCTGTTCCCAGTTAGCAAGGGATATTGCTTTATTTCTTCTTTCCCTTCCAGTACATAAAGCTGGTGAGGGATTTTTTACAAGGGCATATAGTGATAGGATAAAGGAGAGTGGCTTTAAGCTGAAACAAGGTAGATTTAGATTATACATTAGGAAGAAATTACTTACTGTGAGGGTGGTGAGGCTCTGGAACAGGGTGCCCAGAGGAGTTGTGGATGTCCCGTCCCTGGAATTGTTCAAGGCCAGGTTGGATGGGGCTCTGAGCAACGTGGACTAGTGGAAGATGTCCTGCCCATGGCACGGGGTGCCCAAACTAGATGATCTTTAATGTTCCTTTAAACCAAAGCATTCTATGATTCTGTGACATTCAACTATTCTTGCTTCTTGTGTGCACACACTTTAGGTATAATTTTTTTATATAAAGACAAGTGGCTTTCTCCCTATTTCTTCTCTGCTTTAAGACATTTTTCTGAAGGAAACAGTAAACTTCAAACAGCTGGACCAACACCCAAGAACACACAAATGCTTGTCAGTGCAAGACCATGTGGGTTAATTACAAGATGGTAACCAAGCCATTCATACACCAACAGTTATAAGCAAAATACCTAATTGTGAGGTGAACAAAACTTCTTGTGCAAGAGTTCCACATCAGCTTCTCTGCTGGCCCATGCAAAGCACTGCTGACGTACAAAATGCAGTGACTTTTCCCCCACGCAACACGTGAGCCTCTGGGCCAGTAAATATGGCCAGCCCAGTGGCTTAATGGTTAATGCTTTAGAGTCACCCATGGGTATTTAAATGCAGGGAAAGCATTGTGCTGTGCTTCTCAGCTGAGAACAGGAAGGCTGAATAAAAGGCTTTCTGGCAGAGCAAGGAGGGATCAGCCCCAAAACTGCTCAAGGTCTTTGAGGCATTGCCCCTACCGCTGGCCAGGGGAAGGCACAGAAAGCCAATGCCTTACTAAAGCCACGTGCAATGCCAGCCTGGAGGACACCAGGGCAGGTATTCCACCCTATGGAGGACCTCTACATTTGTGCATCCCACACCTCTGCATGCTCTCTGGAAAGACAACCCCAGCTCATGGTCACACCAGCAAGGAGAAAGCAGGCAACTCAGCAGCATTCACCTCTCACAGACAAAGAAATCTGATCATCCTCAGTAATTTCCTTAGGATAGATTGCAGCTGAAGCCTAGAGCAAAATTAACTGGATGTTCTGTCAAAGCCATTAGGGCAGGACTGAACTCAAAGAAAATTATGTTTGCTGATGCCTTCATATTTACTTTAAAACGCAGTCATTTTGACAGGTTCATGAGGTAGAAGATCTCATTTTATGAAGGTCTTAAGGGACGGGAAGAGCAGAAATACAGCACGCTGCTGTCTCAGTCAGCAAAATGATCACAAAATTACTTTACAACTGACTTTCAAAACTATGAATTCAGTTATTTTGAGTAATTTCAGCCTTTTAAAAAGATACATGGTGCTTCAGGTTGACCAAAAAAGCAACAAACTTGATAAGTATGATTTGCACAATTTTCCTTCCTTGTAAAATAATGTTTCTGCACATAACCACCTTCATCTGCTTCAATTCAAGAGCAACTTGAGGAGCACAGCCTACCAACCAGACAACGGAGGAGATTTCATTTGCAGTCAAGCCACAAACTTTGCCTATCTCAGAGTCTTCAGATGGAAAAAAAAAAAACCAGGAAACTGAGAAACATGGAAGAGAAATAACCTTCTCCCAATGCTGCGAGTGCTATGTCCTCCAGCCCACCCAGCAGACCACTACTGGCACGTGACTTGGGCTGCTACCTACCATGTGATGTGTAATGCTAGTATAAAGCATAAAGCAGCTAACTGGCAAGAAGGAACTGGCATAACTTTTCTCTAACCTGAAAAAAAGCGGTTTTGCATTCTCATTAAGAAACAGGAGTTAAGCTTGGCCACAGCATCAGCTGCATCCTCCTGTAATGCAGGACACCTAAAAGCCATTCTGCCAAGCTCTAGAAAATGAGCTGTCTACCCAAAAGGCTGCAAAAGGCTCTCAACAAACTCAAAATTCACCCCAAAATCTTGCTGGGATTCACTGAGGACCAGCCTAGGTCTCCTTCACATCCTTAATAACAGTTTCCATCCAGAATGAGCAAGACATCTAAACTTCCAAAATTTTCAATCCCCCCCATGCAATTACTTGCCCACTTGGCATCAAAGGTGTGCACCAGCCCCTTTTTCAGATCACATGGTGCAAAAATACCAACACCAGCACCAGTGAGCAGCGTAATTGTCAGAGCTCTTCTACAAAAGAACCTTGCCACTAATGCCAGGATGGAGCTTTGGAAAGGCTCACCTTCCCCACAGAGCCAATGCTCCTCCAAAAGGTGTGTTTCCCATACAGCAGAGTGGGAAATAGAGTTTACTGCCAAACACACAAACAGGGGCTTACAGTAAGGTAGTAGGAGGAACTGCCCTGGATATAATGTCTGTTCTGCAAGTCCAGTACAGTACAATTAGAAAATAATTTGGTGCAACACCAGTTCCCCTGGCTACAATTACTGTGTTCCCCAGCCCTGAAATTACCATAGAGCTCAAAGACCTGTTTGTATGCAGGTGCTTGTGCTAGGGACCCACAAAAATCATGCTGCCCTGTGCTGAGACTTTCCACACAGACTTTACTGTTGCACAAAACCTTGCTGTAAGCACAACTGGATGCACCCAGCATCAATGGCAAAAAGGAGAGGTTTTTACTAATTTTTAATACTTTGTGCCAATTTCCACTTTCAATACTTGAAAGTGATGCCCTTAAAAGTAAAAAATATATAGGAGTCCACCTTTTCCCCCTACATTTAAATGGATTACTTTCTTAGCTTCTGCCTCCATCACACTTTAATTTCATTTTCTACTCTTTGAATATATCTGCAGCCACTTTTAAATAAATCCTTTGTTCCATGTAGTCTCAAATACAAATAAATAAATAAATAACAACAACCAAACCCCAGGAATTTAAGAGGAGGGAAATTAAGGAACTTAATTTTAACCCCACTGGGCTTTCTAGCATCAAGTAAGAACAACCCAACTAATGCTGTAAGAGCAATACTGCCCAATTGCTGATTGCAGTTAACGCATTACATCTCTAAGAAGGGCCACTTTTTTGGTCCATCCACAATATTTTCCTCTTCAAGGCCTTTTAAAGAAAACCCTCTAGCATTACAAGCTGAGGATTTACCTCCGGAGTGTAGGGATGGGGCTGGAGAGTGGCATTGCCTGGGGTCACCCCTGGTTTGCAGGGAGAGCCAGAGCCACAGTCCAACCAAGGCCAGGGAGAGCTGAGGGGGAGCAGGAGCCAAGGAGCACTGGCCCAGTCAGGGCACAGACAGCAGAGATGCTGTTGGTTTATGCTGGGGGCAAGAAGGAGCTACTTCTGCAAGCCCCAGCAAGACCAGGAATTTAAATCCCTTCCCAGAAATCCATGGTGTGTGCATCTTGTGCTGCCCTGACGTCAAGGACAATCTCAATTAAATAGGGATGAAATAATTAGGCAAAATACATCTTGTAAAATTATCAAAGGACATCCGAAGCACACAACGTTACAATAACTGCAACATCTGCATAACCTGTCAGAAGCAATAGAAATAAATGAATGTTGCTGTTATTAATGCTGAAGTTGTCTTTAAGCTCATTAAAATCACCATAGCCTCAGACCCAGAGAGGAGAAAGGTGGTTTATGACATCTGTGCTGATTACAAGGAAGAGGAATCTGGTCAAGCTGGTAGATACAGTCTCTCAAGAACAGAGTGCTCTGAAAAAGCTATTATTTGTGAACAAAACCAAGGAGGACTGGACTGCAGCAAGAAGCTCAAAACAAACTGAGAAAAAAAGAAAGAAAATAATTCTTGACTCTGCATTTTCATTTTGAGCAAAATTAAAACCCTCCTCTTCCCCTAAAAAAGTTAGAAAACACATTTTTTTTAAAAATAAGTACAAATGTGGTTCACCATAAAGACATGATCTGGCAAAAAATAAACAACAAAAAGGAAACTCAACGCAAAGCTTGTGGTCAGAACAGACAGTACTTAGTTTTGTTGTAATTAAGATTGACTTTAATGGATAAATGTTGGTTTTGGCATCCTGTTTCCAGGCCAGAAGCAGACACTTAAAATTTCTGACTAACACTGGCATTTCAAACTGCCCAGAAAGTGATACCATCTCAAGTTTTCACCCTGGGACCTGCAAAGCAAATATGCAAATTTGGGGTTTTTACAGGGAAGACAATGTCCCGGGAAGAGAAATCTACCTGTTCTGTTAGGTTTTGCTCACAGCTAGATTTTGCAAACACACAAATGCAATGCACATACCCATGGATGTAAACAGTATACTGATCACTGCAAGCTGGTGAAGTGGAAAGTACATACACTCTTCAGTATACCTGTATGTAAGAGCATGTTTGTGTATATGTATGTGTACATAGGAGTATAGCAGTACACATGCATACATAATACTCATATATACATTCTCTGCCTATCAAGTATAGGCACTAAGGTGTCAAGGAAAGGGCCACCCTCACATCCCAAGCATCCTCCAAGTGCTGAGCCGGGGTGGGATGCTGCTGCTTTTCCCAGTAGAAGTGAGCACCACAGGAGGCTCCTGCAGAGCACAGCAAATTCATTCTCCAAGAGCTGCGTTCTGATGAATGCTGAACAACAAGGGAAAAATGTGGCCAGCCAGGAGCACAGAGCAGGCGGTTGGATGATTTGGGTGGCCCCTCTCTCCTGCCCTGAAGCAAAACACCAGTTGCAATGCCCCACACTGGGATCTCAGCTGACTCTCCATTCTAGCAGTGCATCGAAGCACTAAGAGTTGCTGATCACAAAATCTTCCCTCCATCAGAGGAGTCCAACACAGGTAAATCCTCCCACTGATAAAAGCACCCAAAAATATATTAGGAATGACTGCAGCCCCATGAGACTGCCAGAGCTGCACCTGTCTGCAAAGCAGACACCCCCAGAGCTCTATATAGGATACACCTAAAGCTGAGCTCCTGCGTAGGTGTTTTACAAAACTGTAAAGGGAAAAAAATAAGCCCAGCAGAACAGGTGTGATCCAAGAGGTGTGTTTTCATTACTGTGAATCTTCTGTCCTCCATAGACAGGATCTTGTTTTATATAAAATGGGACAGGGAGAGCAAGGGGCAAAAGAAGTTCTACATTGGCAAAGTAACCCGGGTAACCCAAGTAACCCAGCTCTGACATGAAAAAATGTCATTTTTTTCAGGGTTCAGCTCTTTGGAGTGATTCACTGAGCTGCTCCTTTTGCAGACAGCAGCAGGCAGCTTGCTCACTAGCTCTCACAAGCAAATTGGTTTGCTCCTGGGGGCAAAAGCAGGTTCCCTTATGAAGGAATTCCCCAGGACTCTGCTTTTAAGGATTTTCTTTACTGGAACTGTTTATTATCTAAATAAATTTCAGGTGGCAACACATCCATCCTCCCTCAGATGATCTAACTATATTTCCACCTGCAACCAAGATGGTTTGAGGTGCATGTGCGGCAAATGAGCTTGACAGAAGTCATTATCCAGCATTTTATAGTTAGCACTCCTGAATGTAGCTTGTTCAATTGGCAAGCTCTTCTTTTTAATAATGTATCTACCATTTGATGCTGTGAAGATCTTCTAGCATGTAATTAAGTCCAGGGAACTCCTGCAGGCTGCAGTAGGTAGAAACTGATACAGTGCTATGTAAAGTCTAGCATTTAGGTTACATAGTTGGTGGGTATATATAAATACATATATGCATATAACATCTTCATTCCTTTGCACACCCATGCCTCCTGAAGATATTATTAATAGCACTGGAGCTTGAAGTGCTGCATATGTACGAACACTGTTGATGTAACATTTTGTATGTTTATTCTCAATGGATATTTGTGATTAACTCTGCAGGGCGTATCTTTTGTATCTCCGTTGAGAAAATATTATTAAATGGAAATAGCACCACTTCTTGCAGGTGGCCTGCAGATTTTGTGTCCTGTTAAAAGGTTAGTTACAAATCAATTTGGAAAACAAGGTAGGAAGGACAAGTTTCAGTAATTTAATTAGAGCTCTGAAACAGCACAGTCCTCCTTTTGAAGTTCTCTTTTCTATGGAGCTTGCCGACACTGGAGGACATTAATGTCCAGAGATTGCAAAATCACTCAAAAATCCTCCTGAATTCTGTGAGGTCAGTAACTCTCCTGTGACCCAGGCAGAAAAATGTTTGATTCTTGTCAATTGCAAATGAGACCCTGGATACTTAGAAATGTTTCTCCATATAATTTTTGTTCAGAATTAGTGAGAAATTACTTGTGTCAAAATTTAATGGTCAAAATGTCACTTACAAACACTGCGGTTAATTATGTTGCAAAGAATAAAATCACAATCCTCGTTACTGCTCAATGAGACCAGTAAAGTTGACTCACTGGCATTTATTTAAAGTGAGTACTAGCTTCTGATTAAAAATAACATGGTAAGAAGTGAACGGAAATGCCAGCCATTAGCCCACAACTCACCTACAGCATCACAGACAAGAATTTTAAAATGAGATATAAAGAAATATCTGCCTGCACACAGCATGCATATGGAAGGCATTTAGATAACAAATCAGTGTTCCCAGTCCTGTCTCCAAAATCTTGTAGCCTTTTCATTCACAAATAAATAAATACATGAAAGTCACACTGTGCTCCCGCAATGAATAAGTGACCCATGGCAACCCAGTTAAATAAGTCTGCATGCATGTTTTTTCCTCTGTCCTCAAGAGCATTATTATACCCTCTTTCACTGACTCAATGAGAATAAATTCAAACTCCTACCTCTTATGGAAGGTAAACCACCATAGGGCCAGAAACGCCAGTTTTTGGATGTGTGTCATGATCCAGAGCACCCAACCCCTACCCACCACAGCACCTCCACCTAGCATCACAGCACTCCTTTTCTTGCCCAAAGCTTAGCCAAGACAAGACAGTCCTGTGCCTTCAAAATAAAACTGTGTGAGCTCAACCTCCAATGCAGGGGAAAAAAACCCACAACTTTACCACCACCCTGCAAGGAAACTCTTTCCTGCACACACAGCTCTTGTCCACTTGCACTTGGGCTGCTCAACACATCCTCAGCCAAACCAGGCAGCTGCCAGGTTTCAGGGAGCAAGCTCTTTGCCTCTGGTCTTTGTTCCACAGCTTATTCTCAGAGACTGGATCCACCCGAGTTTGGATTCTGTCCTTCCTTAAACCAATATGTGATCTTGCACTGTTAAGCCTGTGGCGACACCCACCACCAACTTCAGCAGCCATGTGATCAACACGATCAGGCAGTGCTGCAAGTCAGCCCATGGGTAACTAGAGTAGGCATGCAAAGCCAAAAGCTGTCATCAAAAACTCCCTAGGAACCACACCTGCAAGGATGTAGGAGCACATTTGTGATGCAAGGACTCACTCATACAGCTGGACTGTCCTGAAACAAGCTCCTGAAGACCTCCTGCTAGCAGAAACCAAGCTATACGTGGGACCAACAGCCCAGTTTTGCTGGGGACACACACAAAGCAGATGCATTAGCCTGGCAGATGACCCAATACAGTTCAGTTTAGGGCTTGCTTAGGTCCACATCGACCTCGTTCTGCAGGTACACACATTGATCTATCTCCATATCCAGTCCAGTTGGCAGATGCAGCTCTGTTGCTCTCACAACATGACATCCAATTATATGTGCACTGGATGAGCCAATCCACTGGGAAACAAGGATGTCCAAAAGTAGCATACACCTAAAGCAAACCAGTCCTAGAGACTTTAAAAAGCACTTGTAATGAAGGTTAGAATTCTTCAGCTGAAACATGTTACTCATGCATTTTTATTTATTTTTGGTATTCACCATTTACTGCAAGTTCAATGGTCCTAATACTGAGCTGCATTCGCTTTCCCTCTAAAGCCAGTGGCAGCACATTTTATGATTTACTATAGATTTGTGCTAAGCATGGCTCACAAACCATAGCTGTAAATTTAATCCCTATATCACCTAAGAGACAAAATAAAGTTTGAAAGAAACTGCTCAGAACAAGGGAGTTCACTCAATTAGGTTACCAAAAGAAGACTAAAATGACAAGAAAGGGGATAAATAAAGAAGTAAGTTAATCCCTATGAGCCTTCTGGGCATCCAGTCCTGCCACCCCAATGGCATCTCAGGTGTCCAGTCCTTGAAGGTCACACAGGCAGTCCCCAGAAGCCCAGGCAAGCAACTGGCAAAATTATAGATGCTTAAAGACAAGAACTTTGAGAGTCTTTCTGATTTTATTTGGGTGCCATCATTTTTAAGATCCATAATTAAAAGTTTTCCAGGCAGTTACAAGGTGAAGCAGCCAATGTGCTGAGATTCCCCCAGGACCACACAAATCTAAGGGATAGGGCCTGATGAAAAAGAGTGCACACTGGAAGACGACACATAATAAAAATGATGATAAATTGGCGACAAAGGGGTTTTCACCTGGAGCAACAGCATAGTATGAAATGTATTTCATAATTTGCAATTTCCTTCATTCAAACACTATCCCAGAACAGCACATGTTCAAAGTATAAAGTGAGGCTGTAAAACAGACTTCCTTGGTATTTGAGAGACCTCCTTTCTTATGGTGAGTCTGTAAAGAATCAGCACTAATGGGGTCCCAATAGGGGTTCCGATTCTGGGAATTAGCCCACTACAAATAAATAATAAAAATCAGCACGAGAGAAAGAGAAATTTTTGGCCTGTCACTGCATGGAAAGAAGCAAAAACAAATTATTAAAAAAATATTGAATACTGCTTGCAGTACTATTTTTAAGTAAAAGCATTACTGCTGATAGAGCTGAGATCCAATGGCTGTCAAAGATGGAGACATTCACTCTTTGATGTCTGTCCTTCCTGCTTGCACCAAGATACTTAGAGCACTGGGCAAGGGTTTTGGTGAGCATCATAATAAACTCTAAATAAACAGAGTGCAGTAAATCGCCATCCACAGCACATTGGCACTATCAGCACTGGGGCTGGGTGGCCAGATCTCAGCTGTGCTGCACCACACATGGGCAAACACTGGCAGCTCAGAAAGGTGACGTCCAATGCCCACTGATGTCTTAAACCAGCTTGGCTCTTAGCGAAGCAAATGTGACTCAGAGGCCAATGTTGCCAAACTGGGACACCTCCTGTGAAACTGCTGCTTTCAGTACATTATTTTTAGCTTTCTAATTACACAGTTTACCAAACATACCAGTAAGGCTGAGCGGGCCCCTCCTTAAGTCTGAGGGGAGGGCACGGGGGGGAAGTGGAAGCATGTGAACTCATTGAGATGGTTTCAATAAAGCCAAAAAAAGTGACTACTAGCATAGGAGACAATAAAGCATCAAAACCTGCAAGTCTGACAGAGCAAAGAGATCTGCAAGAGCACCATTCGGGTAGGCTGAACAACACTGAAAAACACAGGCGGGATGCAAGACTCCTGGGGCCAACTCCCTGCTCCTCTCTGCTCACAGAGAGCATGGAAGACCTGAAAATTAGACCATAACCTCTCCATATATCCTGGGGCAGGGGCTGACATTTCCAAGCACCTGGTGAGCTGTCAGCAGCCAGAAGGAATTGTTATAATAGACTGTCTATCAGCAGCTAAGTTGTATCATAAGCTAGTAATAATATCCTACGATGGTGCCTTTTAATTTATTTTTAGTGCTGTAACACCCAACAGCAGAGCAAGAATACATTTCCAAATGGGTCTGCTGGCTCACAACCTCATCGCATTTCTTCTCTAAAAGGGTTATAGGCTGCTGGCTTCAGGGTAAGAAGGACTGAATATTTACAGCATGGCAATTGCTGGGGATAACCTGAGTCTCTAATCACTCTGACAGTGAATCCACCCTTTGTCATCACGACACAAAGTCTGATTGCTCTTTTCTTGCAAAGTTTAGCAACAAATTTTAAAAATATGGAAATAGTGCAGTTCAGATGCCTTCTTTGAAGTCCAGTCTAAGAGAAGGTTGCTGTGTCTGATTTTCGGATTTCCACTAAAATTAGTTATTTCCACTTCTACATGGCAAGGCATGCCTCCACAAAGCCTAACAAACAAGCTGCTGGTCTTAATCATTGTAGTTTGCAAAATATTCCCTTTCCCACTGCTGGATGAGTCCAGAGACCAAGACAGCCCTGAGTTCACAGTACATAAATATAACTTTATATTATCCAAAAACCACAGAAAATCATTAAGTGCTAAACCATCCATTTTTTCCCTTACAGCTCTATCATATGAGTGAATTAAAAATTCACACACAGGGCTGCTATCCTCTCTCCCTCAGGAGGCTCCCTCCAAAACCATGTGATTTTTATTGAAAACAAAAAGTGAACAAAAGGCAGCGCAGGTTGCCCCTGGTCTGGGCTCCCTCCTCTCCCCACCAAAGCCCCATAGCTTCTCTTTTCATCTAGCTGTTATGTCCCAGCTTTACAAGAGTTAGAATCACACATACTTATTTCCTCCCCAAAGATTTTGTCAACAGGCAAGGAAAAAAAGCAAAATATAACAAAGCAGTTGTAGAAGCACTCTGTCTTTTGAGCACAGGGCTGAAAGGCACAGAGTATCGCAGCATCCAGACAACACAGCAGCTCCTCCACCCGTGCTCTCATCTTGCTCACCTGAAGCTCAGATTTCTTTTATTTCTTTTTCTTTTTCCCCTCCACTTGAAGGTTACTATTTCTGCAGGCCATTGATGTCCAGTCAGAGAAAAGGACTTTACAACACCTAGAGAGAAAAGCAGAGCTGGAAAAAGGTCACACTATTACACATCGGAAAGCTTGTTTGGTCCAGGTAGACCTTCTCTGACTGCAGGTGGTGATTTTACCTTTCCAGACAGCAGTTTATCCTAAAATAAAATAAAATCCAGCAGATGTTGCCCGAAATTGCAACCTGTCAGAGATCCCATTCACACAGCCTCTGAAAGTAAAGGCTTATCTCACCACATGGGTGCCTGAATTTCTTAAAGTAACCGCATCGCTAGCAGCATCCCTAAAATGCTGGCTTGCATCCCACTGTGATACTGAAATTATGGACCATCTATTTCCAACAGCCAATACAATGAAAATAAGAACAATCTCTAGAGCAAACATGCATTCTGCTTTCAAATCTAAACAGATTTAGTACTAGCTGGCTTGAAACAGGATGAAATAGACACCACTGCCACTCCTAAAAATCATACAACAGTTGGACTGGGATCACTGGGAAGCTGATGAGCTTTCATCCTTCCACCTTTGCTGGACCAGTTTTGTAGGTATTGGGTACACACTAACAACCAAATGTTTTGTGCCAGCTCTGCTCTAAAACCTTTCAAGAGCATCACATGAAATGCAAGTACTAGATCTGTAATGAGAATCAAAGAACCACCAGACTGGATCTCCATCCACATCCTCCACAGGTCCATGTCTTCTCCCAAGGAGTCAGCGCTCAGATGAAGATACCACCAGTTAGTGCTGGGCTACCATCACCACCATCTGGGCAAGGGGGGGGGTCAAAATACTATTAGCAGGTTAGCAGAGATGAGCAGGATAGGAAAGCTGCTCCAAATGGCAGGAGCTCCCAGGGAAAAAAATACAGAAATGCTGAATGCACTTTAATGGCAAGAAGAAGTATCTCAAGAGGACTGGCACAGGAAATCTGCTAAGCTTCTCTGTGGAGAGATTTCATCTTACTTCTTGAGCAGTCTATTTTAAGACAATTTCAGTGACCTTACTTAACAGAGATTATGCTGTGTTTCAATTAATTTTTACAGCATTATAATTAATATTTTGGTGTCTGCTGGAGAGCATGCTGAGCTGTGTAAAATCCACATGCGCGGCAAGATGACAAGTGTTATTATCAAGGCGGAAGGAAGAAGATAAGAGCCCTCCAGCCTTGCCTGGCAGGGCAGAGCAGCACCCCTTCAGATGACTGCTCCTGTGAGGGCCCAGCAAACCAAAACGCTGGAAAGGTCAGCATTCCTCCCCAAATAACTGAGCTGATATCACCAGGGTGGGGATATTTTCTCAAGCTAATGAATTTGCACATGCACCCACACCACAAGCAGAGCTTCTTCCCACCACCTGCTCAAATAACTGAGCCCCAGGAGGTGCAAACGGCCAAATCATCACAGCTTACACACATGCAGTTTTTATCAGTGCAGCCTTTTTTTCCACTCAGAGAGCTGAACCTTAGCTCATCTCCTAAGATACACTAATTCTTCTGCATGCTGATCATCCCTCAAGTAAACCATTCTCACACCACTACACAGGCTTCTTTTTTTGCAGGACTTGTTTTTGCTTCTGCTTCATTCCTGGGCTTGCAGGACGGAAGATACGGCATGATACTATGCCTCCTGTACCTGCCAGGCTCTCTCTCCTGACATGTTGCATCTCCAAACCAAGAGAGATCCAGCAGCTTCACTATCCTCATTCACTCAAGGAAAGTTCATTTCTATATGTCCATATTAACAAACAAGACTGAAGGGACACTAGATTAACCCTTAAGTTTCTGGGTGTGATATTATTTCTGCAGCAATGTTCAAGTGCAACCTCGAACGCTCAATTTTGATTTCTATCATTATTGTTTCAATCAGTCCCAGCCTTTGACACTTTTACCGAGAAGGATCATGGTACAACCGTGTGAAGGGGCTCACAAGGATGCTGCTAGACAGCCATTTGTGTCTCAAATTGCACAGTTGTCAGAGCTAAGTAGATGTCAGCATATCAGCTGCACTTTTAAAATTTCAAACTCAAAACCAAAAAATCCTCCTAAGAACTCTGAACAACGTGACAGCAACCAAATTCTGCTTCACAAAATTCAGCAACTGGAGCACAGCCATGTACGTACATTTTAATCACCTAAACCTTTGCAACAGACTATGGTAGGATGCTGAACAGGTAAAGTACCACCAGCAGCACTGCTAGAAGCTGTTCAAAACGTTTGTGACGAAACCTAAATCAGGAGTGAGGTGAAGTCACCCAGTGAGAAATTCTAATTGTAACAGCTCAGCAGTGGCAATTTGTGACCAAGGAATGATCCTGCACAGAGGCAAGAAGTCCAACTAGGGGTTAAAATGTCTAGAAGCAGGAATGACAGGGACAGGAGGATTTCTTGCAAGAGATGGAAGTTTCCCTGGGTAATGAAGTTAAGAAACAGTCTCAACATAGTTCTGTAGCCATGCTGGAACTGAAGCCACAGGGGCTGAGCTCAGGGACACCTCTGGGCAGCAGAGCTGGGCTGGGGATGGACCCCTGGCCAGGATGAGATGCCCCATGCAGTTACTCATAGGATTGGTGCTGGAGGCCGTGTATATAAGGAATTTGCTTGTGGTGCATCTTTGCAGGCTCCCTGTGGAACCGTGTACTGCAGCAGGGCTCTGCCTGTGTATTTAAGCACAAATGTGTGCTTAATTTGCCCTAATGGGTACCATAAGAATGTCCCACTAGTTTTACCATTGTTCCCTAGTGAAAATAAATAAAACAACCTCTGATACCATGTATCAAGTTGGAAATGCTGCCCATACCAAAGGTACCATTAAACAACAAACTCAGGGTTACACTCCCAAGTACAGGTTACTTACATATGTGGCCAGATGAGTTATCAATATTGACTCTGGACCTGAACCCCTTCAAACCATCAAACAAGATCCATTTCCAGGACAAATCCTTATCTCATTGTTGGAGTTCTCCTTCCCCAAACAATTCATAGCACTACCTGACCTACGCAGAGCAAAGGAGGTGGGGCAGCAGCTAAACTGGGCACAGGTAGGGAATCACCAACCCAAGCAGCCTGTTTATGCAATGACAGAAAAGACAAAATGAGGTGCAGCCTCATGAACAACATGAGCAGGTGCAACCACTGTTCATTTCTCTGTTTACATACACAACCCTCTTTTTAATTGGAATGGTGTAATAAATTGAAGTATTCAGAACATTTCAAGGAAGAATAATGTTCATTGTGAGCTCCACACTCTGAAATCAATTAGACGTGCTGTTGATAGAAGAAAGTGGTTTGCATCTCTAGGAACAAGCCAAAGAGGAACAATTACAGTTTAGTCAAGTGCAAGGACTCCAACTTCAATGTAATGTCTTTGTCACATACTTTCATCTACCAAATACTTCCTTGCCATCACATTTAGAAGCAACATGGAATATATGTTACATCTTACGTCCACAGTGACAAAGCAATCTCACACAAAACAAGGATCTCATGTCAGCTTAGCAGGTTGGATACAGCTGGCTTGCTCCTACCACAAGAGGTTTTGGTAAAACACTCGCCACAAAGCATGTAAGCATCAAACAAGTATGGTAGTTTGAACAAACGTGCACAGAAGGAGCATATATGAGGTGGGGAGGGAAATATTTTTTGGCAAAAATTATATATAAAATGGAAAGGGTTGAACACAGCTCTTGAAAGCAGGGCAGTGGGGGAAGAAAAAAGAAACACACCAGATCCTCTTAAAGGAATGAATTTTTGGTAAGACACTCTCACTCCTGTAAGAAAAGCAGTGATAGTATACAATCAGTTGATAGATATTCTGACAACAAGGCCTAAGAGAGAACTAACAAACTAGTACTTACTGCAAGATCTAAATTCTCCAAGTACTTAACCGTCATGCTGCCCTCTTAAAAGCGGATTTAAACCAGGAAGGAATGAAAGAAGAGTACAGGAAAGAAAAAGAAGGGCAATGTTGGCCTTAGGTATGCAGCATTGATCCTGTCACAAGGAACAAATAATGGCAAATCCTGTATATTTTCACCTCCCCCTCTATGAAATGATCTATGCTCTTGCATCCTTATGTTTCATTGACCTCTCGGAATTATAGAAATATTTAGGTTAACCCAGCATTGCCAAGTCCACCATTGAACCACATTCCTAAACACCACAGCTACACATCTTTTAAATACCTCCAGGGATGGTGACTTCACTACTTCTTTGGGCAGCTTGTTCCCGTGCTTAATAACCCTTCCAGTGTAGAGTCTCTTCCTAATATCCAGTGTAAACCTCCAGTGCTGCAACTTGAGGCCAGTTGCTCTCATCCTATCACTTGTTACTGAGAAGACACTGAACCCCACTTCACTACAATCTCCTTTCAGCGAGCTGTAGAAAGCAGTACAGTCCCTCCTGAGCCTCCTTTTCTCCAGGCTAAACAACCCCAGCTCCCTCAGCCACTCCTCTTAAGGTTTATGCTCCAGACCCTTCACCAGCTTCTTTGCCCCTCTTTGGACAAGGCAGGGTGAGCCACTAACAAATAGCCTTGGAAGCCGGTGTATGCAAAAAGCTTTCCTGCAATACCCCTTAAGAAAGGTCGACATTGCTTTACAATTCACTAAACAACATATTTACTCACAGCTGACTACATATGCTGTACTTAGATGTCACAGCAGATTACTTGCTAATTACACTAGGAAAAACCCAAGTAATTACTGCAGACTCTTTCCTCTGGTTCAGAAGAGGTCGGAGCCATACACTTACATGACAAATAATCACGCCTACAACCAGAGGTGGCTGCTTCCAGCGAAAAAGGACCCCTCGCCTCTGAAAATATGCCATTAAGTAATCCTCTTTTTTTTTTAACCACACTAAAAACTGGGGATGTACTAGAAATGTAGTAGAAACTAAAAAAAATGAAGAGCTCCTGCTGTTAAGGAGTCAGTTTGTTTAGGCCAATGGTGTAAAACTCAAATTCTTTCTTAACATTTTATCTGATCTTTCCGGCTGATAAAAACTTCTTTTCTACTACTGAAAGAGGGAAATCATATTACCAGAGCTGATATTCATCAGAAATACTTTGAAATGAATATGTGAACTGCTTTTAACTAAGTTTAAATCGATAACTCCACTACTGTGGTTAGTTTTATTGAATTGTACATTGGAATAATATAATTTCAATTATGTTATGATGACAGTATTACCCTCCACTATGAGCTGTATTTATTCAGCTGGAAGGTGAGATGTACTACTTCTTCATTTGACAAATCAGACACACCATCGCTTTTAATGCTATTTTATTGAATGATCACTGAAGGTTTACACTGCTACTCATGTACCAGACTCTTCCCTCAAAAGGTCAACACCCTGAAAAACCTTCATCTTTTGATAGCACATCTTTTTCCCTTCAGAAATAAAGCACTGGAGAGAAGTGCAAGCACAGTCATACAAACCCACAAAAAACAGCAAATGTTAAGTGCCTAGGATCATTTATGGCTGTTTCCAGAGATTCAAGCAGGGGTTTGGATGCAATAGAAGGTTGTTTTGCAGGAGGTGATCATGCTTATAAGCATTATTTAAATATGCAAGATGACAGCTAAATCTTTCTCGCTTCTCCCTGGTGGAAATGCAAGAGGGGAGCAGCCTGTCATCTGCTGTAAGAATTTGAAATTTTTGTTACCTGTAAACATTCAGCTTTGAAGTGGGAGACAAAAAAAACCCAAACTAATATGGATTTGAGGCTCAATTTTGTTTCCTCGCAAAAGATTTTCGTTTCTAAAGCATTATTTCATAGTTTCACTTACATAACATTTGTCTTTTCCTTTGTCCTGTTTATCTCAAATAGAGTTTAAAACCACAAAGTGGCAAGCAGAAATAACTTATCACCCTAATACAGCATTTGTCAGAGGTGAATTTCAGAACACTTGACAAAGGTGGTCAGAATCATTAATCCCATTTCACTGGAGTTGAGATGCAATGAGGAGACCAAAACCAGAAAGAACAAGGTGCACATGCAAGGCAGGAATACAAACCTGCTCTCCTACCAATCCATGGGAGCACTGCAAAGTCATTCTGTATTGTAACATTATGACCATTATCACAGATGTGCTCTACAGAAGGCTCCTTTTTTCCTCTAAGCACCATTAACCTGCAAACTCTTAGACCTCCATTCCTGTCCTACCTATAATAAACTAGCTTATATTTTCCTTTGCTGCACCAAAAAGCAGAAACACTGAGTTTTGCCTAATTGACTAATGGTCATAGAAATCTCTGTTGTCTTCAACTACCTTGGCAGGAGTAAAAAAGATCATTTTAACCTTTACATGGAAAAAATGCTACTGAACAGATTTCCCCACAATAATCAACAATCACCTTTTAAGCCTCATATTAGTCAATGATATTCTCGTTCCACTGACTTAGAATCCTGCTGATTTTTCCTCGGCAGGAAAGGAAAGGTCTCCTTCCTTGGAGACAGATTTCATTACCTTCTGTACCTGGTTCCTCTGCATATCCCTGACCTGTGATACATGCACTGCCTCTTGCTTCCTCCTACATTCACAGTACCATTCCCAGAGACATCCATGTACATGCACGCTCCTGCTGCAGTCTAGCCAAGAAACTATTAGCACTTTGCAACCTTCAATTTAAGAGCATCAGTATGTGACAATTAGATACATTAAATTCTGTTAGGCCAACAAAACTTATTATTTAACTAACAGAACAATACAAATAATTTGTATGTAATTTTTCTATCAGTGATTAATCCACTAGACTTCATGCCTTGATCATGATACTTGTGGGTTTCACTTGTCAAAAAAAAATCCCATTACAGATATGCAGGCAAGTGCCAAGTTACACCACTACCTATAATTTCATTCTCCTTACTGCCAAGCTGAGCCTGGGTCTTTTACTATGCGTATAAATGCTAATTACAGCTCAACACTAATGCTAATCCTGACATCTGCTAATTAAAAGATCACATCTTCTGCAGAGTCAGCAGTGCTATTCAAATGAAAACATTAATCAGTTTAAAATTAAAAAAAATAATCAATCTACAAAGTAGGAATTTTAGTCCTTGGTTCAATAAATATCAAAGTGCAAACTGGGAGTACTCTAGAGCAAGTGTCAATACGTTCTTTGAGAATATCTAATGTTCAGTAAAAAGGAAAATTTTCAGCATTTCAGCACTCTCTGATTTCTCTGTTCCCAGTAACTGTCCACTTTCTCTCTTATACCTTCTTTAATCCTCTCTTCTTCATAATCACAGCAACTGTGAAACTCAAGACCAGCCCTTACCAACGTATCATACTTACACCAAGGCAAGCACAACTATCCATGTGTGTACATTCCAATACCTAACAAGTCCCACTTAAGCTTCATGCAACCACTCTCTTCTACAGGCAACACATAGACCTAGAGGATCAGGGCTCTCATGGACAACTACAACCCATTAACATGCTTTGCTGTCAACAGCCTCTTGGAGGGAACAGTCCAGATTTACTTTCCATTTCAACACATAGAGTAGGCAGGAAAAAAGGATAAAAAGCATGATGCATCCACTCCAGGAAATAAATACTAAAATTATAAAACCCCACCTAACAGTCTACACATGCCTGCACCTAGCACACAGAACTCCTTGTTTCACCTATTCCTACCTCAACACCTTTAGCTTTCTAGTTAGTCCCCAAGTTCTTGTTTACCCTTTGAGGGATTTCCCACTGTCCATTCCCCCTTGAAGAGCCCTCCTGGACAGCAGCTTCACTCTCTCCATGAACAGAGCTGCTACTTCCCAGATCCTTGTCGCTGGTTACTTCAATTAGTTTCTTTAGTGCTTAGAAAACATGGTACAGGAGGTCCACAGATAAAGTAGCTCTGAATAGGCAATGACACTCTTGAATTTGGGAGTCTTCTTCACCTCCTTCTGATAAGGCGGATGCTGCGTAAGTAGGAAAAGCTTCAGAACAAACAGAAAAGCCTATCTCCCTGTTTGTTTCTGGCCACCACACACTAACATCTTCCATTAGGTTTCCAATGGTTCTTGTTAGATTTTGGATGGGGACTCTGTGAGCTGTTCCATTCTGGAGAAATACATTTGCATTTCTGGGTAAAGGAGTAGATGGGGGTGTTGAAGTAGCCAAGTCTTTACCCAACCTTTGCTCCAGAGATGTTGTGAAGGTGGGTGAGTTCCAAAAGCACCAGACTCAGACACTGTTCTGAGAAAGTTAACTCTGAAGAGGGTAAAGTCCCATCACAACACATGCCCCATACATTGCATTTTTTTCACTCTTTGTGGCCAGAGACAGGATTATGGGGTTGTCAGAGAATCAGGCAGACTAACCCAGTTTCCAAGGAAATAAGAATATTATAATAACTGGAGGTTTTTATTAGATGAAAAGAAGGTGCAGCCCAACACCATCAGTCTCCTATGGAACAATCTTTTAAAAATCATGTTTACACTGTGCCAGAAAGATACCTATCTGTGAATAGGAATGGGCATGGAAAGTCACCTGAAAAAAGAAGTCACCTTGTCTTAGTGGGGCAATACCCCTGCAGCCCTCCAAAAGAAACAATTCCAGTAAAAGAAAAAGCCCATGAGCAGCAGCAGCTTCCACGGCAGCACTGGGAAAGCAGCAAAATAAGGCTTTTCACTCATTTAGCATGCTACTGTTCAAAATTTGTTTAAAATAGTCTGCATTCATTTTGCTGTAGCACAATAGGAAAAAAAAGCTCTCTGAATTTGTTATAGCGCTTAATATTTTTGTTTATAAGGAAACCACAAATCGAGTTTACTGCCTTTTTAACAATGTTTAATATGAAAATGCTCCTTTGATGACAGATGCCAAGGTTTCTTTTCTTCTTTCACCTTCTCAGCTACCTCCTCTGCAATTGCCATCTTATCTACATTTTAAAACTTCCACTTTGGTGAAGTCTTACCCTCCAATATATCTCTGGCTAATAATGCACTGCAGCCAGTTATAAATTAGTCATGTTGATAAGAGGTCTAACAAAGTTACCAGTATCATTCTGTAACACACAAGCAATATTGCCAAGTCTTATTTGAATAGAATAGGCAATTCAATCAAGAAAAAGATGTGACAGACTTCCGACTGCAAAAGAATCTTAAATCATTAATGAAACTAAGAATTTAATGTATGCAAATTAAATTATATATGCATATTTCAATGGGCTAAAAGTTTACATGCATACTTTACTTGGGAATCTGCCTCGTGATACAATTAGAAAGAAACGGTGACAATTCAGATTTTTTATTACTTTGGACTGGAAAGCATTCATATAATTTATGTTCACCTAAAAAGGCACAAAACTCCATCAGTTAAAGCCAGGTTTCAGATGGTATAAACAGACTGTGGCCCCACTGCAGGTGCTATAAGCACTGTCTTAATACATCATTTGAGGATCAGGTCTCACTAGCCTCCACTTGTAAAAAAACCAAAACATGAGGTCATGAAAAACTGGGCATCAGCTTCCACTGAATGCAAAGAAAATAATTTCAGCTCTCTCCTCCTCTGGTAATCAAATTCAGCAGGAGGTTCAAAAGTTACCAGAGCATGGCACAGGGCACACTGACCTGTACAACCACTAAATAAGCTTTCTCTCCTGGCAAATCATTTTTTAAAAGTGGAAAGGCAATATGTGATAAAATATTAATCTTATTGATTGTGGTCTAAAAAAAAAAAAAAGAGTTAGCATCCAACTGCAGAGGATATGACATTTTGTGGGTACTAAACATCTCTTAAAGATTACTAAGTTGACATTTTTCCCCTTTTTAGTAAAGCAGGCCAAAGAAACATTCCCCCAATCAAATGTCAATTTTTTTTTTACTTTTTTGACTTCTGTAATCCAAAACAGTATTTCTAAAACAATGCTGTACGCCATTCACTAGGAAGACGCAAAAATCCAGGCAGTCAGTGGGCCATTTAGGAAACTATTTTTCCCCCAGCACAGAGCATTATAAAAATACACACTAATGTTGCCATAGTGAAAGCATCCACTGAAGCTCAGGGCAGTAAATGAGAAAAACGATGTCATTTTCTAGTTTGAAATAGAATTTCATAATTTAACTTTTTCCTTTTTTTTTTTCTTTCCTTTTTTCCCCACTTACCAGATAAACAAAACTCCCAATGATGAAACCACAGCAAAGGTGAAGTCTCAAGGCAGATGTTCCCAACGTGCAGCACCACTTCCAGCTAATGCAGACATGGTACCTATGGAGTCAAAACTCACCAACTTCACGAGCTGCACTGCACTAAAGACTTCTGCCAAGATGCTGAGCCCTCCCCGTTTCAGGTGAAAATCTGCTTTGGGCTCAAACCCAGCAACGCTTATGCTCAACTGCAAGGGAGGATTTAAGCCCTATTAGTGCATCTGTAAAAATGCTTTGTTGAATTAAGACTCTGCCCATTTACACCTCTTCCTGTTATCATTTCTCCCTGGGCTATCACTAAATCACATAGGATCCTAATGACCTAATTAAAACATTTCTTAACACTCACAGCACTTTTTACGCCAGCTTTCAACACAACTAATGGCAAAAGAAGGCTAATAACTGGTAATTATCATACTCCTTTTAAGATTCTGTTTTTAAACAGAAGAGTGAAAATATGAAAAACAAATTACTGCAAGAAAAGAGCAAGCATTCCTGAACAGTGTTAAACACTACTGACAAGAATAGTAGTTTTGGCTATAAAGGCCAAATATTAAAAACATTCAAGGTATTCTAGCAGTGTTAAACTTACAGACTGCATGGAATTTCAGCTTTAAAAAAGCCACAGTAGGAAAAGCTAGTAAAATACTACTGTACTGATCTATAGAAATCAAACTGATGTCTTGCCAAGATATAACTACAGGAATGCATCCTCTAACTTTCCATTGCTCCATAAACAAGCTTTTTCTTTCCTACGACTGTCCTTTCATATACATATGCCAACCAAACTCCATGACACATTTTTACTAAGGGAGCTTCAAATTTACACAATTTAAAACAGAAACAAACAAACAAAACCCAATCTTTAAAGAAATAATAATAAAAACCCACTCAACACTACAGAACTCTGAGCAGCTTCATGAACAGTTTATATTAACAGCTGCTGTAAAACCAGAGGGAACACAAGCCCACATTAAAATAATATTTAAGGCTTTCACAACATGAGACTGGCAGATTTTCAGAAATACAAAATGATATTCAGAAAGGAACCCGTGATTGGACATGTCTATTCAAGTGTGTCCCTCAGTAGGGAAGGCTGGTCATAATGCACTGGTGGCTCAATGACATTCAGGCTCAATTGGTTCTTTCCTACAGAGGCAGACGCTAAGTTGTACTGACCAGAGTCCCTGGTATATGACAACCTCTAGCCAGAAACCTACTTATCTCCAGTAAATTTGTTCAGATTTCAGTTTAACAAATATTGGGAAAATAATCAAAAATACGATTCAACTACAATACCATTAAATGCCAGCAAGTGTTGCCTAGGAGAGGCACAGAGGCAGATCTTGAACTCACTTTTAAAAGTTTTACAGACTTATAGCCTTTAAACGGCTCAAAGCTATTTTTAATGCAAATTAATTTTATTCAAAATGAACGCACATGTCTTCGTGACCTCAAGAAATTTTCAGGGAGAGATTTGTGCAAAAGCCCTTTGCTTGACCACTGTAGTTAGGGTATAATGCTGACCTGAAAGTAAGCAGAGATGTTTGATGCACTGATAAATCCCCAGCAACTGGAGCAAATGAGCAAAACAGACACAAACACATAATAAAAAACTTTAACAAAACAAGCACACAGTTTCAGAAGAGTATGGAAGGCATGAATATGCTTCATAATCAGTAATTTGAAACAAAAGAAACAAGATCAAGGGCTAACAAGTAACCCTTAATAGCATGTTCTCAAGCCCCCAGATCAGAATTGTTCATCTCCAGCAAAGGTGGCTACAACTTTCAAGTAATATTATCCCTTTTTTTGAGGTAATGAGTCATACAAAATCCTTCTCTGGGTTTATCTCACTTCCCTCCAATTTTTTAGCTAGATCTGACAATTATTACCACAAAGTACAAATAATTTTTAACCCCCACTGAAGTAAACATTCCAGAACATCTGCTTTGTTTTCATTGTTCATTTAAAACCTATTCAGGACAACGTAAGTTTTAATTCTCCATCATTAGCTGTTACTCTGTATTTAAATACTTCAATCAGCTCTCCTTTTATTTTGAGAAAGTAACATATGCCATTTTACATCCAGACTAAAGAACAAAAAAATCTTCCTTTAGTCTCTAATGATGGCAAAATCATCCAGTGGCACTACAGAAAGTATACCAGCTGTTAAAAACAAACAAACAAAAAACCACCAAAAAATCTCTGCCACCAGTGTGGGACTGCTACTGTAACACCCCTAAAAACCCCCATCACTATCCAATTCAAAAGTCAGGGCTGTTCAAGGATTCAGTCAGCTGCTTAAAAAAATTAAAACCAACAGTGTGGAGAAGAAACTAGCACCAAATAATCAGCAACAGGGTGAGTGAATTTAGTGCTATGTATCTGCAATATTGATGGGATTTGGGCATGTGCTATGCAAATGGAGCTCTGCTTTTAAGAGTCAAGATGCAGTTTCCTCTCGTGCCTTTCTCTCTCCGAAGTTCTGTACAAATTGTGAAATGAATTTGCATGATGCTGAGGTTCGACTCTGTTAGTTTTTATTGGAGGATATTAGAAACAGCAGAAAGAATGAGGACAGAACACACTTTCCTTAGCAAGGTACCATACATAGGTTGGAAGAGACCTTTAAGATCATGAAGTCCAACCCTCCACCCAGCGCTACCACTGTAACCCCTAAACCACTTCACCCAGTGCGAGATCCACACACCTCTTAAATGCCTCCAGGGATGGTGACACACCTGTGGTTCCCTGGATCATCCTTCTGACCCTTCTTGTAGAAGGTGTCACATTTACTAATTTCCAGGGAGCTGCAACTTCTCCAGTTAACCAGGATTGCTGGTAGATGATTGAGAAAGGTTTGGCAAGTCCTTTCATCAGTTCCATCAACATTCTGGGGTGGATGCCCCTCAGAGCCCACAGACTTGTGCATGTCTAATTGGCACAGCTGGTCACTAACCACCTGGATTATGGGGGCTCCACTCATCTCCCCATTACCAACTTCCAGCTCTGGGAGTTGGGTATCCTGAGGACAACTGGTCTTGATATCAAAGACTGTGGCAAAGAAGGCATTAGGTACACATGCATGTGTGTATACATACACATTCCTACTCACATATACTTGTGTAATATATATATGCAATGTTCACTGTCCCCTAGAGCAAGAGACTGAGCCAACACACTGGAGACTGACCTTCAGAGCACCTACAGTTGGAAACAGGAAGGTTGGGAGAGCCTCGAACAGTCCAGAAGAAACCTCACACACATTTTGAGCAGCTCTGTGCTGTCCCGCAGCTACACAAAAATCAGCTGTAAACCAGGCAGGAAACTGATCCCAGGTGAAAACAACCTAGCAAGAGCTACAAACCCAGCACAGTTTTTAAAATTAGAGCTTCATTTCCCAGCTTGGTTTCCCATAAAGCCACAGAAACAGATGGCAAAATGAAGATGGTTGATTTGGGGATGGAAAGGAAAGCAGTCAGAACTTGCCGTGGAACATCTGTCCAAACTGCAGTTCTTGGGGACTCAAGAAAGGAGGGTAGAAAAAAAATTTTTTTTTTTTTGTCTTGAAGAGACTAGTAGGATCTACATATACTACATTCATAGGGCACAGCTTTGCTAGATAAGCCATTAATTTGACGGGAACCAGGAGCTTAGTGCACCAATTTGGGAAGCTCCTCTTCCACTAACTGGCTTAGCAACCCGGGGCACCTACCCAAGGGGTGCCTTCCCACATGAGTCAAAGCAGATACATCTCCCAGCATCTGCCTTTTCAGCATCTTCACAAACATTTATGTTTCAGTCCTTGAAACAAAAAGGGAGAGCAGAGCTCAGGTTTGCAGATTACTCCATGTTCTCGAGGAAAAAAAGTCATGGAGGTACAAAAGCCCATGATGGGAGTTCCATTCAAAATGCAGAACTGCACAAAACCTAATAAGAGGGATCACTCATATGCCATCATGCTTGCATTTATTTTTGTGATATTTAAGGTACCTGTCTTACACCAATTGAAGTGAGAGCTCCTCCAGGGCATGAGCTCTGAGAAGATCAGGGCCATCTCTATTCCTCTCCATGCACTTCCTGATGGATCAGCTTTGCTGCACCACGTACCAGCTTATCCTGCAGATTCACATTTAAATTGGAAATGCACTGCAAGCCAAGGAGAGTAATTTCCTGGGGTGGGATTCACCTCTTCCATCTTAAGGTATCTGCAATGTAAATGTCTCTATCTGAGTTTGGCACCTTAGGCTTCCTTTGCAGTCAGTGAAAAGAAATAAGCTTTTTAGGATGCAATTCATCTGACATATTTTAAAGGTCTACATGAGAAGGAAAGGAATCATGATTCCTTTCCTCAAAAGTGCCTGCTTCTTTCCGTTAGACAGACGGCCAGTTTAAATTACTAGCTTACATGCAGACATATCTGTTCAAACAGATAAACAAAACCTACCTCATCCTTCTCCTTTTCAAAGCAAGGAAAAAACAAAGCCCCCAAAACAACAAAACCAAACAAATCCACCCAAAATCACCC
>JAWWEU010000125.1:17691182-17710141 GCA_035583155.1 Acropternis orthonyx | reverse complement strand
AAAAAATTCTTCTATTTCCTTTCCAACTCAAAAAAAAAAAAAAAAAATCAAAAGACCACAAAAGCCACACACACTAATCCCACAGCCAAAGTGGGGTGCAAAATAAAAGCGTAAAAATAAAAAAATATCAATTAGCTAAACAAACAGGCCAGAACAATGCCCATTTCCTGTGCCGCGCACTTCAGCATTACATTAAAAGACTGCTAATGCACCTGTTAACCGTACCAGGCTTATTCACCCAGCAGCAGCCAGCCAACTCACCAACAAACCTGTCCTGGTAGATGCTCTCCAGATGCAATTGCATCTCACTCTGTGTGACTCAGCCCAACTCACTGACTGGGCAGATACCAGGAGAGTATGAAGGCTGCTCTTCTAGATACTTGACCAGCTTGAATAATTTTTTTCAATTATTTCATGAAGAAGAGAAAAAGGTAAAGGCACAAGAATGCCATACTCATCAAAAAGTAGCCAGCAGAAGCTCAAGCAATTTGGAGCCAAGGCTAGTTGTAAGGAAAAGCTAAGCATTTGTCAGTATTAAAACATATACAAGTAGGATCGAGACATCAACCACTACCAATTAAGTTTTTTAAAAAGAAGCTTGGTATCTTTGTTTCTTCCACTTGCAAGGTAGAACAGGTATGATTTCTAGAACAGCAACAATTTCTATGGTATCTCCAAAATTCACAGGCTTTGGCATATCATTTCGGTGAAGTTGCTGTATACATGCAACTTCCCACTGGAGTGTTCAAACATCATTTTCAATCAGTGACATACTTAGAGCTGTCTAAAGAGAAAAGACATGAAATTATAAAGGTCAGCATAGGGACTGAAGGAACTTCAGCAGATGAATCATGGGGCACAAGGGGATTACACTGTGCCACACTTACACAACTGAACTCAATACTTCTGTTTATATCTGCAGAAAATGGTCCTGTTAATCATAACATTTTAACATATATAATACATAAGAGGTACATAGTAACCTCTAAGTTATTAGGTATCAGTAAAATAGAGTGACAAGACATTGCGCTTTTTAAAGAAACTTCAACTTCCCACATATTTTAGCAATATTATGAGTCACCACTAAACCCCTTTTCAAATGCATCTCCAAATTGAATGAAGCAGACATTTGCAAGCCTCTTCAAGCAGATTCACCCTTTACTTTTCCAGGCAACCTCTTATATGACTAATGTGCAGGAAAATTCAAGTCCACAACATTCAGCTCTCAATTAGAGGCTATTTTAATTAGCTACAAACACTATATCCAAAGACTGTATCAGCAGCAACTGGTCTGAATCAACACAGTTTTTGAGGAAAACAAACAAAGCGAGCCCACACAAGAAAACCTCTGCTGGCCTTCATCCAAGCATGCAAACTAAGGGGCATTTCCATATCACTTCGAAGATTCCAGATGATTGGCCAAAGCCAAACTAATTAGGGAAAGACAGCTTCTTCTCAGTTTAAAAATGGAAACTGACTCTTTACACTTATCTGACAAGAGCAGTATAGAGACAAAGATAACAAAATCACACTAATGTGAAAAAACAGGGAATACATTTTTCACTGGTCTGATACCTCAAAAACTAAGTAAGATGAGAACTACTCAGCAAGGTTGTGAGAAAACTCAAAAGGAAATGAGAAAATAAAAAGTCTCATCCTTTCGTAATCTCTCACTACACCCAGAAAACAGAGGCAATGACAAGGCTATCTGGTCATCCTCCTCCACTGGCACATGCCAGTATAATTTTTGCCAAGGTATAACACCAGTATCTAGAGCTGAACACCACAGTGCAAACATTGCAAGGCAATATCAAGATTTCAGGTGATTTATTTGTGGCTCCCAGCAGGTTTTCCCAGAAGATAAAGCATCTTGCCAGCTACTGAAATCGCAATACCAAGACCACAGACCTGCATTAAACAAAGCATTGCTCCTGCTATTAGTTTATCCCAGCCTGTTGATGAATGATGTCCTCTTGATTAATTTAAATAATTGCTTCACGTTAAAATAGCATCAGTAGATACAAATTAATCATCTTTACATACCCTGGATTTCTGACGTAATGAGTCTAGAAATGCAAGTGGAGAAACTGTAAAGAAAGTAGAGTAGATGTGCAGCTGGGAAAAAGCTGGGGCAGCCAGAAATCATCAGTCCCTGCTTTGCTGTGAGGCAAGGCACTTATCAGAGCACAAAAAGATCCTCCTTTCTCCCTCAATCAACAGAAAATTAGCAAGGAGGCTGTAAAGTTAACATAATTACCCAGTGACCTTTGGACCTTATTACTACAAACACACACACAGGCTTAACTGCATGGCTGTCGTTACTCCCTAACACAAATCAGGTGTGTTAGGCAACATTAGGCAAAAATTCAACAGGAGTAGAAAGCAAGCAATGTTGCCAGCTGGAGTAATTAGAATGCACTGCAGCAAGACACCTTGTGTGCTTCCAGCATGGGCACTGTCCCCTTCTCTAGGTTTTGTGTAACACCTGGCCAGGTTGGTTCCCTTGGGTCCTAGGGGGACACTGTAAGGAGGAACTTTCCCTTCCTTGTGGCATGTGCCTAACATTAGTTTTTGCCACTCAGAGTGCTGGCACATCTGGGACCTTCAGCAAGAACTGCAACCTCCAAGTCTGTGCAAGTGTACAAAGTCCTCAAGTTGTGCACAGATGACTTCTGGACAGGGAAAGGTAATAATGAAATAACCTCCTGGTACAGCAGCAGCACTGCTCCCGTGCTCCTTTGCCAAGGGCCACCACATCTCTCAGGACAGGGAGCATCAGTGGTGCTTTCAGTGTGCACCAACTCCTTCAGCATGTGTGGAAAGCCATTTAATTA
Source organism: Acropternis orthonyx (assembly GCA_035583155.1). Taxonomy (NCBI): domain Eukaryota; kingdom Metazoa; phylum Chordata; class Aves; order Passeriformes; family Rhinocryptidae; genus Acropternis; species Acropternis orthonyx. The sequence continues at coordinate 17,707,307 of JAWWEU010000125.1, read as the reverse complement.
AAATAAATTCGGTCAGCTTTAGGAGCAACAGAATGCTAGTAAAAAATGCTACCTCCCTTTTTAAACAGCCACCCTAGAAATTTATCTGTGATGGACATTTCTTCTCATTTTTGAGTCCCAGGAAAAGTTCAAAATTAGGTGAAATGCTATAGCTCTGCAGCATTTACATCCAAAAAGAAAAAAAAAAAAGGAACGAAAATAATATAGCAAGTTGACATTCCCAGTTCAGAAACATTTTCAGACTCAGAAACAGAAACCTATGGAGTTACTTAGACCAAGTTGCTTCTGAAGAGCAGATGTCAAGTAGACTTCAGTCCAGTGAATTTTCCATCTTCCTTTTCCTGACTGATTTTTTTAAGCAGATCATAATAGGACCATTACTTTTTCTAACAGGCTGTGCTTTCAAATGCAAATTTCATCTCCATAGAGAACCATTTTAAATGTTTGGGTTTCGGAGTTTTTTTAAGGCTGGATTATAACCTAGTTTCCATGCAGGTACACAGATGAGCCAAGGCCTTTCTGAGCACCTCACAGAGCTTATGTCAGAGCCAAGAACACCAGTCATCCTTGTGCAACCAGCAAAATGGTTATAAATCAAATCTCCTTGCCTTACCCTTCCTCTCTGTCCACCACCATCCCAAGGGGCTGATTTCATGGCAGGCAGTTTCACTGCCCTCAGCACCAAACCAGACCTGGGGACAGCATATAGGATGCTCAAGAGGATCATGTTTGCTGGTCTCTGACCCATGGCTCTGGACTTGCTGTCTCTTCTATGAAGACAACTCATATCCAGCTGCAGATCTATGGAAGAGACCCTTAAATGATGGCTATGATGGAAAGCTACATGTTTACAGGCCATATTCCTCAGTATACCACATATACAAATAACCTCACAAGCAGAAATTATCCCTTAAGCTCAAGCAAGCATCACGGCAAAACATGCAGGGCTCACAGACACATGAATTCCTGTACTTTACACCCAGCCTCATGAATCTGCATTTGGCATCTGGTGGGATTAGCTATGACTAGGACAGAAAAATATATCCATAATTAAAAGTTATCAAAAGGTCCTGAGAGCTGTCCAGCTTTTAAGAAAAACATTCGTGTTAACCAAAGAGCTGGGAAGGCGAGCAGCTGGAGTGTCAAACACAGGAGGACTACTAAGTTGGCACCTCAGGATATCATTAAGGCATAGAGCTCACATCTTCTCTCCACTCCTGTAAGAAAAGGTTTTGGTTTTACCTCTAGAAGGAGAAATCACTTAATCACCATCTAACCTGATGTAAAGACAGCTGCTGTACAACGCAGGAAGCAGCAGGGCAGATGGGGATTGATCAAAACACAGTTTTACAGCAGAGGCACTCATGGACTCCTTTCCTTCAAAAGTGAACTTTCTGGATAAAAAAGGCCCTTTTGCAGGGGAGGATTAAGCCACTCAGAAAACTTACAAATCTCACCCTCAAAGATCATCACAGTCCACTACCGAAAAAGAAACTAAAACTTCCAGGTACTCACGTTCCTTCTCAGCTTCCTATTGGGAAAAGCAAGGCGTGTAATCATGTGTCAACAGCCAAAAATCCTGTGCAGTTCACAGAATTCAATGAAATTTTATCCCTATGAACTGCATGGGAAACTATAATGAAGTTGACTGTTTTGCTGGAAAAACAGATATATACCATGGCATGTCCAATAATGTACCAAAACTGGAAGCCCTATTTAGGGTATTTTCTCCCCAGTGGAGGGTCCCAATAGTAGCTGTGCCTAATAAGAAAGCTCTGTGCCTTCAATTGTCATGATTTAAGCCCAGCTGGCAACCAAGTCCCACACAGCGACTCACTCGCTCCCTCCAGCACAATGGGGGAGAGACTCAATCAGAAGAGGAAAAGGGAGAAAACTTATGGGTTGAGGTAAAGGCAGTTTAATAGATAAGGCAAAAGCTGTGCAGGCAAGCAAAGCAAAACAAGGAATTTATGCACTACTTCCCATGGGCAGGCAGGTGTTCCCATGCCCAGGAAAGAAGGCTCCATCACACATAATGGTTACTCTGGAACACAGAAAGCCGTCACTCCAAACATCCCCCACTTCCTTCACCTTCCCCCAGCTATAGAGCATGCTGAGCATGATGCCATATGGTATGGAATATCCTCTGGGTCAGCTGGGGTCAGCTGTCCTGGCTATGTTCCCTCCTAACTATTCGTGCACCCCCAGCCTCCTCACTGGCGGGGTGGGTGAGAGGCAGAAAATGCCTTGACACTCTGTAAGCCCTGCTCAGCGGTGACTCAAATATCCCTGAATTATCAACCCTGTTTCCAGCACAAATTCCAAACACAGCCCCATACCAGCTACTATGAACAAAATTAACTCTACCCCAAGCAAAATCAGCACACCACATAAAAGATAAAAACAAGGAAGATGAGAATATTTACCTATATTTCAAGTTTCCTCATCGTTGAACACAATACAAGAAGTTAAATACCCTTTGGTGAAGCCTTCCTTATTCACAGACTAGCCTCCTTCCCTTAGTCTCACTGTTTAGGTGGAACTATTATAAACCATAGGACTGTTTAAGGGCATCATCACTGATCCCAAAAGTCAACTACCATGCCTCTGTGGTTTGTTGTTTGTGGACTTCTGTTTATGGGTTTTGTCGGTTTTTTTGCATCTGCAAAATCTAAGCAACTTAAAAGCTCTAGCTAAAGCATAAGATTATTGATACAGAGATAGATACACATATGTATCACTTGATATGCCAAACCATATGCCAAAAGGGAGGTCCTGAAGCATGTAAAGCTTGATCCAAAAATAATTCTTGGCACAAGTGGGGCCTGATTCTGCAACATATGATAATTTCCCTACATATACACCCTATCCTCACACCTGTGCACTTGTGTTGTTTTCTCCCCCCAGTCACAATGCAACTCCCTACAGCAAAAAAAAAAAAACAACAAAAAACCCCCAAAAAACATAAACCCCAAAACACATTTCACAGCTGTCTCACTGTCACATCTATTATTCAAGAAAGGTCTCATTGAATAAATGTCTGTTCAGAGGCTCTAAACAAATTTCATTTCTGAACACCACTGTCTGCAGCCCAGCAGGCCATTTCACCAAGATAAGATCACACATTTAATCAAACGCTTCAAAAAAGAAATACACACCGAGTTTGCTTAATAACGTCAAATAATAAAAGTGCAGCGCTGGCAGCATACTAATTTTTAGTGCTCTTTCTTCTTTGAGGGTTGTCTCAATAGTCAAGGTCAACCGTACATGGGATTTCTTCTAATTAGGGCTTCTGGTAATGGTTAGACCTGCTTACTCTCACCACTTAGCCATGGTTTTCTCTAAAATAAAGACATCTCTCTTTCATTTTAAATTAAATCATTGCAGCATCCCACCCAAGTGAGACAGACAAAACTGCATAACACTGCTAATTCAATAGACAACGTAAATGAAAGACAACAAAAACCACATCTTTGTGTTCAGCAAGGAATCACCCACACAAATGTCTATGGTATAAAAGGAAAAGTAATTTACAGGAAAAAAAACAAAACATGATTATCTGTTTGGTGTTTGATTACAGCTCCTACTGCAGCCCAGCAGAGACCTATTTGAGTTAGAAATTAGAAGTGGACTTGGCACCCCTAGGTCAAAATACATTTTGCCATTTATTTTATTATAGAAGTAAGAAGATTGAGCTCAAAGAAACAGCATTACATTACTACTATGCAAAATACATTGGTATTACTACAGACCAGACTTTCATGGTATTCTTCACTAACTTGCACTAACTCCAGCTACTAATATTTATTTACTTATGCATTTAAGTAATCAGCTTTACCACAATGGCTACTGCTGAAATAGGCTTTGCCCCCAAATTACATGAACTTAGGAGAACCCTGGACCCTCGCTGTGCTCAAGCCTGCAGCTTGAAAAGGGTCAAACAAAAGCTGGCATCCTCACCCTTACAGCCTGGCTCACAGGTTATGCTGGTCTGCCCTTTGCTTGCATGGGATGAGGGAGCGATCAAGCATAAAGGCATTGGAGAAGACAACCCCCCATCTGCTGCTCCCAAATCTGAAGAAGACAAACAGCAAGGGAGCACTCAGAGATATTCCCCACCGTATCCCATTCTCCCTGCCACAAACATCCCTGCAGACACAGTGGAGTCCAGATTCTCCCCTTGAATGGGAAAATCACAACTTAGTTTAGGCTGGCATAAACAACCACTTGAGTCTACTGGCGAATATCTTTCTACATCTCTCAAACATCTTGTGTTTTACCCAAGGTCTCCACCCCACTGCAGAGAGCTGCTGAAGTGGGAATATCCACATGCACTTAAGTGATGTGCGCCTGTATTTCTCATCAAAACAAGGATACCTGCACAGGTATAATTCCCTTGTTGCTGTGAATATTGTCTACCTTGACTTCAGCAAGGCTTTCAACACTCTCTCTCACAACGTCCTCACAGGCAAGTGAAGTGTCGGCTGAAAAAGTGGACAGTGAGATGGATTCAGAACTGGCTGACCAGCATGTTCCACAGGGGCATAATCCATTTCACAGTCGGAGGCCTGTCACTCATGGTGTGCCCTAAGGTTCAATACTGGGTCCAGTATTGTTTAACTTACTCATCATGACTTGGATGAAGGGCAGACACCTCCTCAGCGAGTTCACTGATGACACAAGGCTGGGACGAGTGGCCAATATCCCAGAGAGCTGTGCAGCCCTTCAGAAGGACCTTGGCATGTTGGAGGTGGGCAGAGAACTGTCTGAAATTCAATAAAGGCAAATGGAGGGTCCTGCACCTGGGGAAGAATAATCCCATGAAACAGCACAGGCTGGGGGCTGACTTGCTGGAAAGCAGCTCTGCAGAGAAGAATCTGGGGGTCCTGGTAGACAGCAAGCTGGCCATGAGCCAGCTGTGTGTTCCTGTGGCCAAGAAGACCAATGGTTAGGAACGGTATTACCAGCAAATCAAGGGAGGTGATCCTACCCCTCTAGTCAGCCCTGGTGAGGCCACATCTGGAGTGCTGTGTCCAGTTCTGGGCTTCTCAGGACAAGAGAGACATGGAGCTCCTAGATCGGGTCCAGCAGATGACAACAAAGATGATTAAGGGACTGGACCACTTAGGGAAGAAACTCTTTACTGTAAGAGTGGTGAGGCACTGGAACAGGCTGTCCAGAGAAGCTGAGGATGCCCAGGCAGTGAGTGTTCAAGGCCAGGTTGGATGAGGAATTGAGCACCCTGGTCTAGGGGGAGGTGTCTGCCATGCCCATGGTAGGCAGGTTGGAACTGGATGGTCCTTTCCAACCCAAACCATTCTATGATTCCATGATTCTATTTCTCTAAGATACAATAGGCTAAGAAAATTGGGCCTGTTCAGCCTTGAGAAGAGATGACTGAGAGGGCACCTTATCAATGTATACAAGTATCTGAAGGGACAGCATCAAGAGGATGGAGCCAGGCTCTTCTTGGTGGTGCCAAGTAAAAGGACAACAGGCAGAAACTGGTGCACAGGAAGTTCCATCTGAACACGAGGAAGAACTGCTTTACTGTGCAAGTGACCATGCACTGGAACAGGTTGCCCAGAGAGGTTGTGGAGTCTCCCTCACTGGAGATATTTAAGAACTCTCTGGATGCAATTCTGTGCAATGTGCTCTAGGATGATGATGCTCAAGCAGGGAGGTTGGCCCAGATGACCCACTGTGGTCCCTTCCAATCTCACCCATTCTATAATTTTAGCCTCCCTTTGGAAAACTGGCAATGTTGTACAGAAAAGGGCTCCCCACTCCTGCAATCAAAATGTGTCGCACAGACTTTAGAAAGACTCATTGCAAATTGGTGACCTACTTAAGGAGATCTATAAAGTGTATTACGATTGTAATTGTGGATCCCTCGTCAAAAGGTCACAAGTTATCACTCTATGCAATACGATTGCTGTATTTCAATTACCTATCAGGATGAATTTTACACAAGATAGATATTGTTTTGGAGTTGTATCAAATAAAGCAGTGATTCTAACATTACTGTCCTTAAAAAAAAAAAAAAAGGAGGGGGGTGGGGTGGGAAAGACACACAGCCATTCCACACACCTGCATCCATTAAAGATAATCCAAAATGACATTTTCTTGAAGAAGTCTGTGCTGCGCAAATTGCAAGTGCAGTAGTCACATCATAATTTCCCTCAGAAGGAAGTGGGATATATACACCAAACTTTCAAACTATTAAAGCCTGTGATTGCAATACCCAAAATCCACTGGAATGACATTTTAGATTACACACTCAGTTCCAGTGAGGTCGAGATGAAGCACAATGTTCAATATAAAAATCTGTGGTGTGCTGGAAACAAGAATGGCTGTTCTCTGGACACTCTGGATAAGTCATCTACTACAGGATTATAGACTAGTTTTGTGTACCTCCAGACAGCCTTAACATAAAAAATCATTCAGGATACAATCCCAAAGTATTTTGTTACTCGGGGGGGGGAGAAAGGAGGAGATGGAAAAAAACCAAATCAAAAATGCAAATGAACACACAAACGAAAGTGGCAAATAAGAATTCACATTAAATGGCAGACATCTCTGGGTAAAAACAATGCAACATGCATCTTGCTGAAACAAAAAACATCCAAACAACAAAAACCTGCTCCCTTTGAAGTGACTGGTGGGAATTTGCACTATTTCAAAATCACAGTGTTTCAGTCAGAAACACACACGCAAGGGCTGTGTGAAAGAAAAGGAGTTAACATGATCCCTGAAATTCTCCTCAACTGTCTCCATCAGTGAAACCTATTCAAAGAGACAGCGACAATGAGTGGGTTTTTTTTCTTTCCCCCTGGCAGTCTTTGGATCAGAAATAAAAAAAAAAAAACAAAAGCAAAACAAAAAACCCCACCAAAATTCAAAAAATAAAACAAAATAACTATTTTTTTTAAAAAAAGGGAGAGAAGGAGGAAAAAAAGAAAGAGAGAGGAAAAAAAATCCAGAGAGCTATTGGAAATCTCCTTACAAGGTCAGCTGTCACTGGAATACATTTGAGTATTCAGGGTACCCACCCATGCAGAACATCAAAAACTGGGCTTGGGTCCCTCCCCTATTCTCACGGGCTTAAGCCAAGGCTTGGTTTGCGACACAGCGCAATAGCAAGGCAGCGCACGGTGCCTCTGCAGGGCTTGTGAACAGCAAGACCCACCGACCAAACAGAGCAGGGGCGCTGCTTCTGCTGAAGGCTCCACTTGTCCCCTGGTGTCCTCCAACACAGCACGTGGGGTTCATTAAAAATCCAGTCCACATCTTGGCAGCTCCCCGGGCTGGGCTCTTTTGAGCTAAATTCCCCATGTAACCTAGATCTGCCCAAAGTCAGGTAGCATACATAGCTAACATGCCCCCTATTCCTTGCTTGAAGGAAAATGTTGACATCCTTCAAGAAAGCTGCAAACAGCACTTCTGCAACACAGTGATGCTTCTCTTCTTTGCTCTGAGGGCAATGCAATGAAAAAAAAAATCTCATTAAGGCAGGCTTGGGATCAGCAACTTCAGAATGGGAACAGCCTGCTACAACAAATAAGCAAGGACCAGCACTGCCTATGATAAAATGTGTGGTTGCTCAGCACATCTGAAAATATGGTTGTTTCAGTTTGGTATTGGACCACTAACCAGCCAACTCAGCAAAAATTTTCAAACTGCAGGACAGTGCACAAGTATTTACTTATTGTCCATCACTGCAGCTACCAAAAAACCAATCAGAAAATAAATAGGGACAGTTTTTCTGGTAACAAAATTTAAAAAAAAAACCCTCTGTGCATCATTTCACAAACAAAACCTCTGTATGCACACACACAGATATAGAGCTGCAGGTAGATATGGTTTAGGTATAGGTGCAATTCTTAGATTTCACCTATGGTACCCAAAATTCTTTTCCATTTCCTTGAGTTTGGCAAAAAAATCAGAACTGTGTCTGTTACCCAAATCATGTTATTTGCGTATCTACATATAATATATGGATGAGCCAAAACTCCATTAGTCAGAATGTTCCTATCCCACAAACTTTAAACAGTGTCCGTTCATGTAGTGTCCTCACCTCTGGAACTAGATTATTGGTTCCTGGAGAGTAGGAAAAGGACTTACTGTAAAAAAGTCATATACAATGTGTGCAATGACTCTTACAAGTGAACTACTTGCCATTGGTATAAAACCACTAAGACTCTTACCCAAAGGTGCCAAGTTTAGACTAGACCTCTTCACAGAACAGTGCTGTGCAATGCTCACACCTTTGTGCAGGACTTTACGGCAGGGCCATTCATGGCTGAATTTTAAGCACCACTTCTACAAGCACAGAGAGACCTATTTCACTTCATTTTAAATTTGCATCGCGTAAGAAAATATTCATGTCAGTCCTTTGTATTTATGACATTTTGCTCTAAGTTCTAGAAATATACAGCTCCATTCCAAAGTTCAAAATCAATGGCTTTACCTGATATAAATCAATGCAACTGCAATCAAATCAGTAAAGCTCTTACAATTAATAGTAGCAAAGCTATAATCCAACCTACTCAAAACACTGTGCATAATGCTTCAAAGCTGTTCCCTGACAGGTATGCACTGCAATGAATTGGAGTTGTGCTACAGACCTCTGAAGCATCAGGCCTGCAGCCACTGAAATCATTCCTGTGTAATTACTCACATGTTGATCAACGTGCTTTAAAAAAATAATTTTAAAAAACCCTGGCAGTGTAAAGCCATACACAAAAGGATGCTTTTTTGTAGAAGTTTATTACTCTTAGGCATTTAAATGAAATATATAGCTTCATATTGCTTAACCAGGACAGCTGCCAAACTTCTTTTCTTCCTTCAGAATGGTATCTATTTCATGACCCTTGAAACTGAAAGCTGTCAAGTCTCAAACAAAAGTGTCCTGATTTTAATTTTTGACTGTTATTGGGAACACATTTTAGAAGTGTACACAGATTTCAACCCTTCATCTTCAACAACTGCTTGGTTCAGCCTGAAATGCCACCTCTGGCAAAGACATTACAACACAGTTAGTAGAAACTTGATGCTGAAGCCAGGCAATGTTTTTGATAAGGTACCACATGTGAGATTCTGGAGCTTCTTTTGAGAAGATACCACATCTGAGATTCTTGAGCATCTTCCCCTCACAGGGAAACCAAAAGAAATGGTCCACTGACTACACTGGGAACTCCATCACAGATGCAGCAATACCTTCCTCGGATGGGAGTTGGCCTGAAGAAGCAGAGATGAAAAGTTTAAAAAGAGAGGGGCAAAAAAAAAAAAAAAGAATTACAGAAAGACAAAGGCCATTTAAAAACAATGCAGTGCTCATGTCTCAGCCAGAGGAAAACAAAGGTTCCAGGCAGGCTGGAAAAAACTCCCACAGTGAGCACTGCTTAGTAAGTAAAACAGTGGTCCCTAACAATTAAAATGAAGTTTTCGTTGCTTGGAAAGGCTAGTTACCTCACTATAGCTACAGATGCTCGGTGCAATGACTGATAAAAACATCTGCCTTACAGGGAAAATCACAAGGCTCTCAGAAAAGACTGTTGAAGAAAAAACTATAGTATCGAAGTGTCCATAGAGAAGTTGTCTCAAAAATGAATGCCTAGCTTGCAGCCAGGAGACACATGCATTTCAGACTGCACCGAGATTATCTAGTGAGGAATGTAAGGCAAGCATTACATTGCAAACCTGCAGGTCAAAAACAGACAATGAGATAACATCTTAGATAGAATCACATTACAGATTTGAGTGGGAGGTGGTTTCCTTGCCATCAAAGTAGCCAAGAAGTAGGTGCTTAAAAGCAAAGTTCTCCTTTTTGCTATTTCATCAGCCTGCTCTGGGAGCTTGCACTGCCAGTAGGCACCAGAATGAAAACAGGGAGTGCTAGAGCATCTCAGTGCCTACAGAAACAAGGACATATTCACATGTCTCAAGTAGGGATTACAGAGCCTGATACTGAGGGCTGGTGAGGATCATGGCAAACATTTGGCAAGGCAGACATGACCCCAGGAGACAATGCAGTTGGAGGTCAGCATGTCAGAACCACCTTGCTGGGACAGGTATTTCTACAAATACACCAGGGCACAGAGAGCTGTTGCAAATAGCACAATTTCTAGTTCTCCATCCTACAGACAACTGAAAGCACTGCCTATAGACATAGCAGGGACTCAAGTGGGTATGTACATTCCAGATTTGGCAACGTGGTGCATTTTTCATATTCACATCCCAGCAGGAGAGCATCTATTGAACAGGAAAAAGATCAGCAGGGAAGAACTGGGAGTCCAAATGAACTACAATAAACTTCTCTCCAAAACATCAACGCTCACCAAGTACATCCCACCCCAATAAGCAGCTCACCATCAAAAGTGGCAGGAAAAAACTTCTTTATTTTGCAGGCCTGTCCTGATGTCTCGTATTGTTCCAAGTAATACATCAATATTGTGATGTTTAGCTCTCAGATGATCACCGTTCCAAAAAAAAAAAAAATTTTTTTTGAGTTGTTCTTTCAAACCTCTTCTGATATGTAAGAATGCTCTAAGGAGTAAGAATTTTTATCAAAATCACTCCAATCGCAGTGTTGGGCTTTTTCCACAGCCACCAAGTAACATAATTACAACAGGAACAAAAAGAAAAAAGGGAAGGGAACTTATTTTAAAGCATAGAAATCCTCATGCCCATCCTCCATGTTTTAGCTTTTCCCTGATCCATTCTTGCTCCCTGAATTCCATCTCTTCCATCAATCATTAACCCATTCTTTATACTGTGTCATGCATTAAATAGCTTCCTAGTCAATCTACACCAGTCCCAACACTATTAGTATTAAAATCTGTAATAATAAATCACCCCTTCCTAGGACTTGTCCATTTACAAAGACTTCACTCTCCCGTGTGCATCTCATTTATTGGTGCTGATGATGCATGCACTCATGCTCTGAATGTGAAAACCCTGACAGCACCATGAGGCCCTCCAACTGAGTGTTGCCCAAAGCTAAAGGTCATGCATATCCCTCTTCAGCCCTGCCCGATAATTCGGTCTACCTGCCTCTAAACCTTTATTCATTTATTTTTACAACAGCCCTGCGACACTGGGGAGCGTGCAGACACCCAGCTCACCAGTCAGCCAGCTGGATACGTGTGCCTGCATCTTCACCTACAAACCTGCTTGCATTTCCCTCCAGCCACCAAAGAGCACCAGCTTCGTTTTCGAAACAGCAGGACAGGCAATTTGTTTTCTGTTTCAGGAGGAAAAAGCCTTCTCTGCAATTAATGCTCGGATAGGCATGCCGAGCACCTCTGCCACATCGTGTCCGACTGGGAGGGACGCTCTCCATGGCATCATCCCAATCTGTGGGATGCAAGGCCGAGCAAACAAAGGAGGGGGATGGACCCAGCAGGCGCTCAGGGACGAATTTAAATTTCCTAGGCTGAGACATAAATTACTCCATCTCCTGAGGGCACTGAGAAACTGAAGCCCCAGCTCCCATTTTTCTCACAAAAAACATCCGAGTGAGGACTCTGTAGCCTTAAACTTAATAAATACCATTAAAATCTCATTGCCCCACAAAGCAGGGCTCAATGTTTTCAGTATCATCAATCTACACTGCCATTCATCTTGTTCTGAAATTAAATGTGAAATTAAACATACCATCTCCTAACCACCCCAGGAGTGAAAAGGAAAATACATATTTATTCAATAACAGAAATTACATGGAACTCACAGGTCAAGACTAGCTTTACAAAAACTTCAGTCCTTTTGGAAACAAACCCACCAGAGATTTGTATCCACTTTATTATAGTTTTGCTAGCAGGTATCAAGACAACAGTCACTTTACAGTAAACCAAGCCTAAATAAGGAAAAACTACTCTTAAGGAGCAGGAACAGGAGCAGCCTCAACCACAACAAGGGGGACTGACTCCTGTTCCCTCAGAGCAGTTGTTTTACCTTTAGGTAAAAATCACAGCTTTTTTAGGAAAAAAAAATACATCTTTACAGTGGAGCCCTAACCTGAACTTTTGTCTCCCAGCATCGGAATGGGTGCACAGATTTTCTCCCTTCCTGATCTGGTATTCTTGAGTAACAACTGCTGACTTTCTGACAGCAGCCCATTTTAACCTGCAACACCTGGTTTACCCCCATAAAAAAACTCCATGAACGAGTTTTTCCTAATGAATACACAGTAGAAGCCTGTTCGTATTGAGAACCCCTGGATATGATGATAAATGAGCTCTACAAAGCACATGCTACTACTCAATACCAAGCAGGCAGCACTGGCTGTGTTCTTAAGGGACAGCATTCCAAGATGAAAATGGAATTTAATTCTTTTTAACTCCAGGGATGATTTTTTTTATTTTTTTATTTTGCCAGCTTTGAAAATTTTGATCTTACACTCTGGAATAATCAGGGCTACAATACAGAAGGAAACTGCAACTAGCAGACTTACCTATCTGCCTTATATCAAGAAACAGAGGGCATTTTCACTCTTTTTTTCTTCTTGCACCTCTGCCTCCCTCTAAGCAGCTGGCTGCCTGGAACCAGAACTGCGAGAGTGAAAATGGCAATAACTCCTAATGAGTGATCTAAACAGGAAAGTAAATACAATTGACATGGGTTGTTTTGGCTAAAGCAATAATGAATGCTACAGTTGACAAGCAGACAACAATACATTGCTTTTGGCCATAATACGAGTTGTTTTAACTACCACAGAGAAGATTCTCATGCCTATCAGGAAAGCGAGAAAAAGAGAGCCTCCTTTCTTATCTCTCCATCCCTCAAGCAAAACTAAACATCTGCCTGTCCACCGGGGAAAGGGTGGGGGGAAAAACCCAACCAGACCTATTGGGGGTCAACGTTGCTCCCATGGACAACTCTGGACGTAAGGCTGCTGATCAAAGTCAGTCCTTGAAGGCAATCCCCCAAACACCCAGGGCACATCTCTGGGGCACTGTACCTACATCTTCATTACCAAGAGCGGGCACCAGCGCGACGTAGGCTCGGTAGACAGGGAAACGGGAATGGGTTGCTCTCTGGCTGATGGCAGGGAGCAACCATCAGCCTTACAACCGTATTTCCAAGTTATGCAGTCTAAAGATGACTGCAAGGGGAACACAAATAAACAATTAAGCGAGAATATAAACAAAGCGTAAAACAAACAAACAAACAAGAAAAAAAGGCATTAAAAACACAATTTTCTTCCTCCAGAGATACATACTGGCCCTTGCTCAAAAATCCCTCTGGCGAACGCCAATCCCATACTGTCGGAGCCGGCAAACGCAACCTCAGAGGCGGGCGGTGGGAAGCCCTGCACATCCCAACCTACACCGTGCGTTCCGCTCTCTGCCTGCACCGGGAGGCGAACCTTTGCGCCTACCTGTAACCCGGGGGCGCTGGGCTGGGTGCAGACCCCTACCCCAACCACCTCACACTCATACCAACACACAGGGGACCCCCAACACACACGCCCGGTTCGGAAACATCCCCCCCAACCGTGCCCCCTGATATCCAGGAAAGCGACTGCTTCTCCTTCAGCAATTAAATAGAAACGCAGATCCGCGAATGGGTGGGCATGAGGACGGGGCGGGGGGGGTGGGGTGGACATAATGAAACTCGGGAATTTCTCAGTGTAACACCAGCAAACCCACCGGGTCCAACGTGGTGCCTTTCACAGAAAACGAGAAGAGAGAGAAGAAACAAAACCTACAAGATTTCCTCGATCTCCTCGCTGCCTTTGCCACCCTAGTCGTCCACGACCAAGCCAGGCAGGAGCCTGCAAACCATTTCCCAACAAGATGCACACCCCTTGCCTCCACTGCCGGCCCCCTCCTCGCTGCATGCAGACCCAGAGAGATGCTCCCCCGTTACCTGGAGGATCCAGCCCCCCTGAAGGTAAACTATCCTTATTACGGAATAATTCAATCCAAGCGTGCGCCCAGGGCGGCCGGCACCCTTCAGCCCAACGCAGCCGGGCAAGGGAGCAACTGTGGGCCGGGTAAAGGCTGGTGAGCATCCATCCGCTGGGTGCTTAGTTACCTTTAGTCACCTCCGGCTCCCGAGATGCGAGTCCCCATCAGATCCTCAACAACCTGCAGCGGGTAGCTGCTGCCACAATCCAGCCATTAAAACCAGGGGTGGGAGTAGGAAGCAGACCTGGCCACAGTACCAAAGCTCCCAGCCAGGAGGAAGAGGTGGGGGGATGAGAAGCACGGAACGTCCCTCAAGGAAGGAAAAATTTAAAAGGAAAAAAAAAAAAAAAGGAAAAAATAGAAAGAAGTAGAAGTCTCTCCTTTCCTGCCGTGTTCTTCTGCTACACAAGCTTCCTCCCGGAGGACGAGGGTGTGTGGGGATGGGGGAGGCGATCGCTCCCTCCTCTTCCCCGCCGTCGCCGACCCCTCTGGACGAAAGCCCCGATTCGATTTACCTCCTCCAGGTGGACAACTTCAGAGCAAGGTGATGTCTCCGGAGCCGGCACCACCGGCCAGGCGATTCGGATGCGGCAGAGTCATTGCCTGTGCTGCTGCTGCTGCTGCTGCTGCCGCCTCTGCTGCTGCTGCTGCTGGGGAAGAACAGCCGCTGCCGAGGAGACCACCAAAAAAAAAAAAAAAAAAATAAAAAAGGAGAGAAATCTTCCACCATCCCCCTTTCTCTCTTCCCCCTCCAGCACCAGCCGCTCTTCGCATCCGTTCCCCTGCCCGCGGCCCCTCGCTCCGCCGGGGCTGGGGGGACACAAAGGCGCCCGCGCCGAGGGAGGCGGGTGGTCCTCAGCCCCCCGCGCTCCGCCGACACCCCGGATCCTTCCTCCTCCTCCTCCTCCTCCTCCTCCTCCTCCTGCTGCTGCTGCTGCTGCTGCTCCCGCTGCGGAGACCGCCAGCCCCGGCGCGGCTGGGAGCGGGCGGGCGGAGGGGGCGGCTCCGCGGGCGCGGAGGGGGCGGCGGGGCGGGCGCGCCCCGCGCGGTGCTCAGCGGCCGCGGGGGGGCCCCATGGCCCGGTACGGTTCGGCTCGGCTCGGCACAGCGCACACGGGGAGGGAGGCGGGGATTGGGGCGGGCAGGGGGCTCCGGGACCCGCAGCACCCGCGTCCCCCGCAGGGGGCCCGGGCAGAAGGAGGCGCAGGAGGCGGCGGCGCTGCTGCCCTGGCCGGCGGCGGCCGCACGGAGCCGGGCGGGCGGCGAGCCGAGGGGCGGGGGAGCGGCGAGGGCCCGGATCTGGGTTGCGCGGACGCGGGCTCCACCTAGCAGCCGGCCGGCACCGCACCGCACCGCACCGCACCGCTCCGCACCGCCGCTGCCCCACCGCACCCCGCACCCCCGGCAGCCTGCGCCCCCGGCCCCGCCCCGCCGCCCCCTCGCGAAAGGATCCCGCCCCGCCCCACTGGCCGCCCTGCCCCTGGCTCTCCGGCCAGGTGGCCAATCGCAGCCTGCCCACCCGGCACGGACCCGCTCCACACTGGATCCCCCACCGCCCCATTGGCCTCTTGGACTTCTGTGCCCATCCAAGCAGCCAATTGCAGCCTGTCTTTGCGGCACAGACCCATCACCTGCTTGATCTTCCCACCTCCCCAGAAGGCTGCTCTGCCTACTCCTCCCCTCGGGGAAAGGTAACTGTAGGTTGTATTTCCAGCGGGGACCCATTCCCCACTAGATTTCCCACCTCCCGATTGGCCTCCCCGCCTGTTGTCCCCAGCCAAGCAGCCCATCACAGCCTGCCTTCTGATCACAGATGCTCTTCCTGCTAGAAAGCACAGGGATGGACAGGGCACAGCATCAGCCTGGGGCCAGGAGGACACATTCTGTCCCTGCCCCGGGACCCCTAGGAGGTAGGAAACGTGAACCTTTTCATCTCCAAAGAGCCAAGGACCTCCAGGAAAGAGGACAAGAACTCTACCTAGGGTTTGACATTTGTTATCTTAAATGCTTACAAGGGACCTCTGGAAATAATGGTGCTTGGCTGGAACATGACAAACAGTTTTCTCACAAACTGCATTGTTTGTTTGCTTTTTGGGTTTTAAGAAAAGGACCTAAACAAATCAAACTCTTTTAGCAAGAGAGAAGAGAAGAGAAGAGAAGAGAAGAGAAGAGAAGAGAAGAGAAGAGAAGAGAAGAGAAGAGAAGAGAAGAG
>JAWWEU010000125.1:17662673-17691082 GCA_035583155.1 Acropternis orthonyx | reverse complement strand
AAGAGAAGAGAAGAGAAGAGAAGAGAAGAGAAGAGAAGAGAAGAGAAGAGAAGAGAAGAGAAGAGAAGGAGAAGAGATGCATCTTTCTAGTTGCCTGAGTGCAGCCCAATGGAAGATCCACTCAATTTATTATCTTGCCCTGTTTTTTCCTTAACCAACTCTTAAGGATCTTTGATGATGGAGAACTTGCAAGATCATCCTTTTCAATGGGATAAAGGAATTAATCTTGTTTGTTAACTTGGACCATGTGTCAGGAAGATGGTCGCACATGTTCCTAGCTGAATTGCTAGTTAGACAGGTACAGAAATGTGTATTTAAGTTAAAGAACTGCTATTCTGGATGCATTGATATGCTGTGGAAAATTAGTACCAATAAACATAAATGCTGTTTTCCCAATAATACATTCAGGGCCCATCTCACTGACACTGCAAAACCAAAGGAAGAATGTCAATGGTGGTCAGGGAAGGGAAATCTAAAAGTTTTAACAGATCTCTCTCAACCGCTTCCATTTCCAGTAGATCTCTGCAAAGTCATGTTAGAGAACACCTGTCCTTTCCCACATGGTGGCAAAATACCCCTGAAAGTCCAAGTAAACGATGCACATTCTTCTACAAATGTTTACTTGAAGAACAATTAGATTTTTAAAGCAATTAAAAATCCAGTATGCTTTGGGCCTCACATTTGGCTCACCAAAATTGTTATCCCCAGTGCAAAAAGCCCTCAGAGAATCTACCACTCCATCCTTGGAAAAGTCCTTTTTTGTAACATCCCTTCTTTCCAGAGCCGGCATGGAGAAAACAGAAAACAAACCAACAGAAGAAACGACCAAACCCCCAAATCTTTAGTACTACTTCAGTTGGGATGCTCAGAGATATGAGATTCTCCAAGATACGATTACCTCTCTGATGATATTCACCCCACATGCTCTGGGAATGAAGCAAAGCCCTATAAGTTGAAATTAGATTTCCTATGTATCTTTAAGGTCTATTTTAATGAGGAGGTGAGAATGAAATCAATGTTTAGTCAGTGAGTAGAAGACAAAAAAGCACTAGGCTAAAAGTGTGGTGGTGGTATTATTTTTCCTCTCATAGCATTACATATAACGAAGATAGGGGAAAAAACCCAGTAAATTGTGGGGGGAGGCAAGGAAGAGCTTCAGATGTTGCACTATTGATGCTCTTTAAAATCTTGTCTCAGGCGTAATGCTCTGAGTCAGCCCAGAAAAACTTAGACACAGAATAGTTGCAATAGGTTGTGCAGTTGTCTCCAGAGGCAACAGCAAGATTATTCCCCAAAGGATATTTTCACAGTACTTTGTCCAGCAGAACTTGAAAGCTGTCCAGGGATAAGGTTTCCACCAACTCCCTCGAGTGATTACTCCCCAGCCTCATATATCTCACCATTTGGAAGATTTTCTTGCTGTTCAGCCTACATTTTTGCATTTCTTAATTTCATACCATTACTCGTGGTTATGGCCCAGATTAATCAAAGTACTTAAATGCATGCTTAAATTTAGGTATGTGCTTAAGCTCCATTGAAATCACGTACATTGGTATTTCGCAGGGCTAATGGATCTGCACATGTGTTTTAGCACTGTGCTGAATTGGGACCATGCATCATGCAAAATAATTATCCTTCTCTTACATATTTTTAAGCTATTATCCTTCCCTTGCTTAATTATTGATTAGATAAGCTATATATTTAAGCTACTTAATCTCTCCTTGTGTATCAGTCTTTTCAAGAGTCTGATAATTTTTCTTCTTTGGATCTGAATTCCCTCAAATTCTTTCGTGTTTTGTAAGGATGGGTAATGAGGTATTGCAATTTAATGCCATATCCCAGGTGTGATTACATAAAGAGCAGTTATTCTGTGCAGTCAGAGAATATAACTTACCTTCACCAGCAACCCCAAAGTGCATTGATTTGTTGTACTGCTCTATCATTTTGTAAGACTCTATAATCTACTCCTATTCTTTTACATATCCATCACTCCAGCATTCAGGTATTTTTACTTGAAGAGGCAGACAGCCCTTAGGCCTTGAAATTCAGTGTGGTGTTTTACACCAGAAAACTTGTAACACAACGGAATTGCAACCTTTTCTCCCATGGAAAAAAAAATCCCCATTTTAAATTATATTATTTGAATATGTTCACCCAGGATTTTGGCTTTCCAATGGATTTTCTCCAAGAGAATTTGTCACAGACACCACTTTGGCACTGTGGTGTCTGCATTGTTTGTTGCTCATTATTCCATTATCCCCCAGGTAGATGTGGACCTTTAATGATCATTTAATTATTTTATGATAATTTAACATTAGGTTCAGTGAATTGTAATTGACTGTGATTCTGAGTCTTTTCTTTTCTCTTTTATCTGTTTCCTTCTTCTTTTTTTCTGAAGATCTGTGTCCTAGCTGCTTTCTGTCTTTCTCTCAGATTTCCGTAAACTTCCATAAACAACTGTCACTGAGCCATTACATTCTGTAATGAATTACCTTGTTCTCAGAGACGCATGTCATCTGGACCAGTTCATTGGTACACTTTTATGCTTTTATGGCTTGTTACCAGCTCTGCACAGAATATACAGAGTTTTCTTTACTTCATGATCAAATATTATGTGGCTTGTTTGGTTTTCACCTTTTTTTCCCAATGTGAAGTATTGTCATGACAAAAGTACATGAACTATGAAAAACAAATGTTATGGAGTGATATAAATAAACATCACAGGCTTCCTGCTATAGATCCAGCAAAATTCAACTCATCTCTAATAAACCCACATTTCCATCATAAAATCCCCACAATTCAAGGCCAACGGTGTAACAGCTAATGAGAGCTAGATAGTAACACTGAATTAGACCCCGATAGACTCCATATTCTGTGTTTTCTTCTTCCTCATCTCCTCTGCAGTCCTGGTTTAGGAAAGCACTCTGAGATCCCTCACTACCAGGGAAGTACCTCATGTTATTGCATGCTGAATTTTTCCACATTCATTTTTAGGCATGAGTCTTCGTGAGATTGCTTGCACTTGGCTCAAGCAAAATTACAAAAAAAGGAGTTGTTCACAAGCAGAAATCAGGGCAAAGGCTCGCACTTAGTCTGACTTTTGTTGTCTCTTCCTTCTAATATGTACCGTCATCTTCATTTTGACACCATTCTCCTAGGTGTGAGAATAACCTCAAAAAAACTAACAAAAGACCCTCTCCCATATTGCATAGGAAATGCAACAAATAGTAATTTAATTTTGAAAACAGAGGTCATCAAAAAAAATACTTCTCCCTTTACCTAAGGGGTAGTGTAATCTATAGCACACTGGCCAGTTATAGTGGGTTTGCAGTAGCTTGGCACCATCAGAGCACCATGAAGGAGAGAAAGTGCCATGGGGCAACTGGTCCGTAACCTGCAGCTGACACATTTCCTTGCAGCCTGTTTATGCCCAATGCCTTGTGCAGCAGAAGATGGGCTCTCAGTCTCTCAGTAACAGTGTGCTGGTTTTGGCTGGGGTAGAGTTAATTTTCTTCACAGTGGCTGTTATGGGGCTGTGTTTGAGATTTGTGCTGAACACAGTGATAATAATGTAGAGATGTTTTTGTTATTGCAGAGCAGGGCTTACACAGAGCCAAGGCTTTTTCTGCTTTTTGTACTGCCACACTGGTAAGGGGGCTGAGGGTACATGGGAGTTTGGGAGGAGACACAGACAGGACAGGTGACCAAAACCAACCAAAGGGGTATTCCAGACCATATGACATCATGTTCAGTATATAAAGTGAGGGGAAGAAGGAGGAGATGTTCGGCATGATGGCCTTTGTCTTCCCAATTATCTGTTACATGTCATAGGGCTCTGGTCTCCTGGAGACAGTTGAACACCTGCCTGCCCATGGGAAGCAGTGAATTAATTCCTTGTTTTTCTTTGCTTGTGTGCGCTGCTTTTGCTTTTCCTATTAAACCATCTTTATCTCAACCCATGGGTTTTCCAGCTTTTACTGTTCCAATTCTCTCCCTGGTCCACCTGTTGGGGAGTGAGCAAGAGCCTGTGTGGGGCTTGGCTGATGGCTGGGGTTAAACCCTGACAAACAGAAATACACCTGATTCTCTTTTGGTACTGCTACTCTTTTGGTAGGCATCAGGGCTGTTTCAGTGCTTACTGAAGCACAGGCAGTAGGGACATGGGAAGGCTTCCTGACATAGATGCTCCACATAGGGTGTTACCCTGAAAAGTGTAGTTTTTAGTCCAACTGGGAAGGCTGTGCAAAACCATTGTGGAAGACTGGTGGTGACCAGGTTGACTGATGGCTTAGATGTGGATTGCATAATGGGCCTGCATAAGAACTATCTGAACTGTTGACTTGAATCTCTCTGTAGTTGAGGTAATAAGGCAATTAGACACAAAAATCATTAATAATTTAGGTTAATTGAAACCTAACAATACAGACTTCCTGTACGATTTCAAGTTATTTCAATTGTTTAGAAATCATGACCTGCCTCTGTTGTTCCAGTACTTATGTAATGTAGGAGAAAATAAAAACTGTCACTAGAATTTCATTTTAAAGAACTTGTGTTGTTTTGTTTTTTTTTTTTCCTCGTTAATTTGAACTTGTGAATTCTCAGAGCTAGCTCTGGATATATTTTCAAATAGAGTCTGAAGCCTCTTTTTATGTGTTGATAAATTAGGCTGAAAGATGTAACTAGCTGTTGTAAAGCAGGGGGACCTTTGATCTAGAAGCCACATTAAAGCAGATGGGTGTGCTGAGCATGCTTCAGCCAGGCTAAATGGGATGAGCAATTAAATGTCCCTCCACATAGTTATTGCTGAAATACAGGAAGCAGAAATAGCAGAGTAAAATAAGCTGTGCCATCAGAGAAGTTTCCCTGGGATTGACAGCAAATTTGGAAGCAAGGGAGTTTGTTGGTTGCAGCTGCTGGGAAAAAAGTCAGATAAGTTCAGGCAAACCAGGAGAAACCAAATAAAGAGCAAAAGGAATGGCTTGGTTGAGAAGGAGAAGAAACAAAATGATTTTTAGGACCAAAGAGGTGGACAGTAATTTCTGGGCTGCGTGTTGATTTACTCTTGTAGAATTCAGGAAAATAAGATGTTCTTTGCAACAAACAGAACAACACCACATAGATACTTGGTGCCCATACTTCTTAGGAAATATATTGACCTTAATCTGTAGGACACTTTGAAGCCGTATGTTGCATGCTGCACCTTACCATGACTCCATCATCCAGGATCATGGAGCCTTTATGCACTACAGGAAACCAACCTCTCCCATGAGAGGGAGTGGGAAATCCACCACTGACATCCCTTGCAGCATTAGCATACAGGATGAATTATGCTGATGTCCAGAAGGTAAGGTTCCAGCTCACATTGCTTGCTGGGCTTGAGAGCAATTTGAGCTACTGGGAGAAATATTGTATTGCCCCTCAGGGACTGCTGGGCACAGCGCTTTTGCAGCACTCTTAACCATCTATCCTGTAATGCTCATATCATCTGTAACCACTTATCTCACCTACCTCTTGGCAGGCAGGATTGAGAGAAAAAAACAAGGGAAAATACCACTCTTGTTGCAACACTGTGGGAAGATTTAAAGCCATTTGTGAAACAAACATAGGAAATGATCACAGCTAAGAAACTGGTGTTTTAAAGGTGCTCTCCAAGGGCTTTGACTGCCCTGGTATGAATTTAGTATTCATGGTATTAATGGAAAAACTCTAAACTGAATAAGAAATTAACTTTCTTACTTGAGGTAATACTGCAATAGTAAAGTGATTCTGATTATTTTTAAGACTAAATGCTATCATTAGGGGTAAATCTGGTCCTCAAAAGAAAGAAATCAATAATACAAAGACAAATTTTGAAGATTTCAAATAATGAAACCAACTAGAGTGGTTTGTATCAAATACAACAGAAAATCCCTTCAGTGAAACATGCATAAGGTTAAGTCTAGAGTGGATACTTCATGCATACAATTTAATGAGTAAATAATATAAATCAAATAAGACTGGGTCAAAACACAGACAAAGGGATTATACAAAAAATCAGAGCTTTAAGAAATGGGTTGTTGTACAGAGACTACATCTTCTACGTGACCGTAGGCAGAAAGCCTCCTGAGCTCAATTTCAGAAATCAGTAGAATGATTTTTTATTAAGTTCAGTTTTCTTTTAACTCGTATCAGCAGTCACTGAAATAATGGCTTTTTTTACCCCCTACTGTACAGTTGATTGGCACATCCTTGTTTCACATGTTCATTTTATAAATCTTTTAATGCTTCCTCTGATTGGGTCACAAGAAAATGATCCGAGACAAACCAGAGATCTAGTCTTCAGATAGTGTAGTAGTCTCTGGCAGCTGAAGAGAAAGAAAACAAAACACCAAGATGTACCAGCAGAGGCACCGAACAACTCAGATGACTGAAATGCTGAAAGGGGCAGTGCACTCACACCTGAGGGCTGTGTGAAATGCTGATGGCCCATTACCAAGCTACTGATACGGTAACAGTGCAAAAAGGAAAATAGTGCTGGGTAGTCTTGAATGTTCCTAAGTACGGTTATAGATGTACCCAATTAGTTTTGTTCTCATTAGGACAGTAGAAGAAAGGCTTGCTGAAACAAATTCTGAAAGGGAAAGAGGAGCAAGCGAGATGTACCTAATGTCTTTCATGAAGGATAACAGGATGGACTATAAAATGTTACCAACCAGCACACAAGAAAAGAGGGTCAGGGACCTCACCTATTCAGCCAAATGGAAATCTGACAGCAATCGATATCTGGAGCAGATTTCAAAAGAGGTTTTCAGGTTCATAATCTCAACAGAGGCCAGTGGGAATTGTGCTCCTAAATCCCTTACACACTAATCCATAGTTTTGCATGGCTAAAAAGAAAAATAACAAACGGGTGGCGGGGACTGTAGGTAGCCTGACATTAGCATGTATAAAATGTTTAGTGGTGGCATCTCTTTAAGCTTGAACTCATCATTTGGTAGCTTTGGCTGAGCAGGAGTTTATTATTCATAACTCTAAAATCTAACCCCATCTCATTTCATCGTCTAAGCTATACAATCAATAATTCAAGTATGCATTTTAAGAAGATTTCCAAATTAAGGCAGACACCCTAATGTATAGGACGTACCACACCAATTAGCATACACAACAGTTTCTCAGTGAGCCAAGATGAGAGCAGCATAGTGATTTGGAGAATATGAATATCATTATACTGAAGAGATGCTTAGAGCAGTAGGCAGGGAATAAGGTTCAAGCAGAGGAATTGCTTTTCAGATGTAACCCTCAGTATATTTTGGAGATTTGTATCCAATGCCAGGCCCCTGCAAACTGACTGACAAACTGATGTGTCCTGTATCAGGCTCTTTCAAGGGACACAGTTAAACCCCTAAATAGCATTAACAAAGATAGAATTTAAGTCTGATTTTCCAAACAAACTCCTATGGGAATTTTGCCTTTCATTCATCTTTTGTGCTCTTTGATACCCCACATTGTGGAGAATTGCAGTCTATGAAGACACTTGGAGGAGGAACAAAAAGATGCAGCAAATTCCTCTTTCAGCACTCAACCACTGAGTCACAAATGAGTCGGAGATGGTGTCACCTCTGTCTTCAAAGCAAAACCAGGCAGTTGCCAGCAGGTTCTTACCTCTTAAGAGCACAGTTGCTTCTGTAAACTGAGGACAACCACAAAGATGGGCTTTCTTTAGAAAATAATGTGCCATTGGGCTTAATCCTCAGGTAACTTCAGCTGACCTATCTGCAGTGGTTTGAGCTCAGAACACCAATATGCACAGAGCACCCAGCTACTTGTGTTATCCAGCATACCCTTTTCCTCAGGTACATCTTATTCATTTTCAACTTGCTCAAATGATCTGTGTAGGGAGGGAACTGTAGTACAGCTGTTTTTTTCAGTGTTGATTACCTGGTGCCACATGCTTGTTTGTGAAAGTTTCTGGGCACGAGATTGCCTGGATGTGGCAGTGGAGAATGTCATCAAATATGATGCAAACAGCAAAAGACCTACTTTGTGATAATCTATCCAGGATGCCCATCATAAATTTAAAACTAGGTTATAAGTTACTTGCCTTCTGTTTTTTGCAACTCTGACATAGAATAGCCTTTTTAAACAGGGCCCATAAATCTCCTTGTAGTTTATGGCTACTTGTACATTAAAGATTGTAAGCTTTTGTGTGCAAAGAGGGGAGGAATCATTTTTACCTGTGAAAGTTGTGATCAGTCTAAGGGTGATATAACATCACTGGCCTTTACGATGCTCTGTTCCAAGTAAAAATATGACTGCACTGTGATATATGTATTTTTTGTACTTTTGGTTTTTGTTTGTTTGTCTTGGCTTTTTTTGGTGGTGGTGGTGGATTTTTTTTGTTGGTTTTTATTATTTTATTTTGTAGGGGGTTTTGTTCAGTTTTGTTTGGTTCCCCTCTGTTTTTTCTTGTGCTTATTTATTTTTATTTAATTTCAATTAGTTCCACTGATTGCCTTGTTGTCTCTATTAAATACTAGATGTTAACACTCATGCTATTCTATATTAAAGGTCTTGGACTCAGGATT
Source organism: Acropternis orthonyx (assembly GCA_035583155.1). Classification (NCBI taxonomy): domain Eukaryota; kingdom Metazoa; phylum Chordata; class Aves; order Passeriformes; family Rhinocryptidae; genus Acropternis; species Acropternis orthonyx. Next base: position 17,682,518 of record JAWWEU010000125.1, on the reverse strand, counting down.
CCTGCTAGGGCTGCTAACATTATTGATGAGCTAGTTAGGTGTTATTTTTTTGTTTTGATCTGGAAAGTGGTTGTCCTCTAGCTTGGAGGGTTCAAAGCACTACTATTGCCTGCTCTTTGATATCCTTTCAAGGACTGACATACAGGTGGATATGCTGTTGGTTGGCTGTGTGACCAAACACCTGCAGACTGCTGGCTTTTCTTATTCTGACCTTGAGCATTCCACTCTTACAAATCCCTGGGTCTCATTTACACCTTTGTAAAAAAAGCATATTTACTTTAACATATGGATTGAAAGGGAAAGGTCTTCCCTAAAGAACTAAAATTATCATTTTCTTCAGGGAGGTCAGTAAGATATTATCCTCCCAGTGGGGACCCTCATTTGCCTCTGGCCGCCCAGGCCTGTTTATCCCAGCCCTGAAGAGGCTGAAGCAGAATAATCTACTCAGGCTGCAGAGCTGATCCTGTACACAGAAGTATAAGCTGGAGGGAATAGAGTGGGCGAGGCAGAAACATGCCTTTCAGCTCTTCAGGCCTTATCTGTACATAACTGGCCTTCATGCATAGCTTTCATGTATGAAGAATATTGGGTAAGAAGAGGCCACCTGCTTCATCAAGCTGAATCTCTTTGTGTTGCACAGCTAAATCTCAGTGTTCATCAAAACTGGCCAGGTTTTTATCTGCGGTATATAAATGCTAATCACAGGGATGTATTCATATAAATCTGCTATTATCATGTTTTATACTTGTTTTTGGGAAGGTGCATGGTTTATGTTTCTAATGCATGCAATGCTGGATTGCTTTTCCTAATAAATTTTTATGTAATTGCAATTATGTTTTCTGTGTCGTTGCTGATCATGTATTTGTCTCCTCTTGTATTCTCAGTCTGGCATCCTCATGAAATGGAAAAGCAGTATCCACGATGATACAGTCTCCTTCCTTCCTTTTTAAGGCCACCATGCTGGATCTGCTAGCATATACCTTATGGCCATTAAGAGCCAAAAAAAAATCTCAAAGGGATTTCTATGCATTAATATGTCTCAGTTGGACAGATTGCAACATATTCCCTATTATTATGCTATTGTGTTGAAGCTACTTGTATTCTGTGGCTTTTGCAGAGTGCACGATGCATAATTTGGCAGCCTTTTAGGCTGCACCTTTTAAAAATTTCTAGCTGTATTGTTATGAATATAAACAGAACTGCTAATAGTCTCCAAAAGCTGGCTGCAATTCCTGTACTCAGTACTTTCTTCCCTCTATCTTCATTTTATCATCGCCTGTACAAAGAGCCCATTCCTTTGCGGCCATAATTAAGCTCTCAGTTTCTCTTTCCAGTCCTTCTCTGACAGCGATTATCATGTCTATTTTTTTTTTTTAGCTGCTGAAGCTGTCAATCCACAATGCTTCCCAAGAGCCATGTTCAGGTTCACAGAAGCAGGAAGTGAGCACAGAAAAAAGTCCCAGAAGTCGGTCATCATTTTAAAGATAAGGTCTGATCAGGGAGACACGGCTGCTTAGTTTCAGAAGATTTAAAAGCAGCATATGGTTCATGTTCTGGATATAAACAGCTTACACACACTCCCCCTATCACCACACACGTTCTCCAGCTGTCCCCCCAAGCACACATCTAGGGAGGAGTGAGAGCAGCATGAGCACTCATGGCATTTTTCCCCAAGTACTCTCCCACCCGTTTTAATTTCAGGGACTTTCTCAATTACATGTAATTTTTTTTTTCACATGTAATGCCTTCTGGATTTCTGCTGCACAATCTGATGCTGTTTCTCCCTTGAGGCCATGCAGATGTTGAGCACCCATAAAAGCAGCCCTGGCAAAGCCTCAATGAAGCTGCAGCCTACCACCCTCCATGGGTATCTTCTGCATCTGGCTCCTTCTAGCATTGTGACTCCCAGAAACTAACATCTCCTCTCAGTCAAGCCTGACCCATAGCAGGAGTCATAGCCAGCTTGCTCATTTATCAAAAGGAAATTGCCGCATAGCCTTTGTCATCTTTGTCACTGTCCTCTGAATTTTTAATCGTATTTTGTTTGCAGGTGAAGGGACCAGAGTAGCACAAGGTGTTCAAAATGGGAATAAACTATGGTTTTCTACTGAGGTTTAACAGTATTTTCTGTTTGTTCTCTGTCTGCTCCCTAAAACCACCTACAGTTTTATTTAGCATTTTCAAGGACTAAACTGTTGTTTTCGCGGTCTTTCTCCTGACAGTTGCAGCCAGCTCAGAGCTCACATTGTTTACTTGAGCCTTGGATTGCTTTTTCCAAGGTGCATCACCTTACATCTGTTTTCATTGGGTTTTGCCTGCCATTTTATTACCCAGCCTCTTCATCTTCAAAAATAATTTGGTAAATCTTTAGTCAGCCCTTGTTTTCACTAGCCTGACCAACTGTTTTTGTAATAATTGAACCTTTTCATTTTAAGAATTGCTCCTTTTTCAAACTTTTTATAAACATGTTGTACAACACAGCTCCTAACACACAGTTTTTAGGAACTCCATCAGCGAGCTCCATCCATATCAGGAACAGACATTAACTCCTGCTGCTTGCTTTCTGTCTTCAGCTAGGAACATATCCAGGCATATCCCCTTGGCAGAACAAGTTTTTCCAGCTAAACTGATCCATCATTCCAATTTGTCCCCAGTCTCCTTTAAAGAATCAGAACAGTCGTCTCCTCCTCTATGCTTGCCCCAATAGGACAACCTGTAGGGCACCAAATGGAAGAAATACCAAACCCAACAGTGTGCTATGAATTTTGTATTCAAAATAAGCACAGCACCATTGCATTGTCACATAAATGATTGCTCTGCTACCAAGAAATATTTCCCTGTTCTCTAAGAACAATTAACTACACAAAGTTTACATTACTGGAAGGCAGTCACTTACTGACAATGCAGAACAATTTGCAGATGAGATTGATTGTACTTACAGGGTTCAACTGAAAAATAAAACAGAGATACACATTGATTGAAGCTATCTAAATAAATATGAATGCCTTCTAATGAAAACAACAGGCAAAACAGCAGTTTCAGGCCTCTGCAGCAATATTTTTCTCAGTATGAGATGTGGGACAGCCAGAGGAAATAAGGATCTTTGGGTCATTTACTAATTTACCACTTTAAGGTACATCATTTCAAGTCTATAGATTTCTGAAAATACCTTTGGTATTATTCCCTCACCTCACCTCTAAATATTTTGAGTAGCAATTTTGCAAATTTTTAAAAGTACGGATAGTATAATCCATGGGGTGACTTATGGAGGGTCATGAGCTGCTGTAGGTTATGTCAGAAGAGCTGCTGCCTCTCTGCACCTCACCATGCAGCACCAAAAAACACTTTTTGCTCTCTCTGCCACTCTACTTAACAAGAAGGTGCTCATCAGCTGGGGAAAACAGGCCCATGCTTCCTTCAGTCTTCACTGACTTCAGTTTTCACAGTCTTCTGTGGAACTGCTCTGATTGTGTGGATACTGGTGCCTGGTGATTGATGGAAAATTAATCTGAGGCATGCCTGTGGTTCTTCTCAAGTATGTATGGAATACTTTTATTCATTTGATGTAGTGGTTTTTTATTCGACACCATTCATCTCTTTTCTTCCTTTGACACTGGCATGCACAGTTCCTTCCAGCCACCAACAGATTTCATTATGTTCCTGTTTACTCATACTTTAAGATCATTAATGAGGACGTTGACTAAGTCAAGACCTGCCACTGATCACTGTGTTTTGCTACCTGACAGTGCCTCTCTGTTTTATGTGCTGTTATTTAGCATTATCCTTAGCCATGGACTTTTGCAAGCTCTCAAAACACTTGAGAGCAAACCTGGTGAATAATTTATTAATGAATTTGCGTCTTATTTTCCTTCATGAAGTATGTGGAAAGAGTTTGATTGTTCCTGATTTGTTTCTTACTTGAAATTTTTCAAGAAACACTTAATGAAAGCATGGTTTAGTATGCGGATTGCTGACAAATTTCATTAATATGTTCTAGACTAATACTTTCTGTGATGTGATTCTGTTTATATATATATACAGAAATATATATATGTGCGTGTGGCCATGGAGATTTATTCTTTATGAGATATTCCAGAGATGCTACATTTCTTTTGCTTGTATGTGTTCAGTGATAATGGTTGATTTTATTTTTCTTTTCAATTTTTTTTTTTTTGTTAAGAATTTAATTCTCTATGAAGCATTTCCATCTCTTACTTTTGTTTGCCTTCTGAAGATCAGTACCATATTCACTTTTCATTACTATACTGATCAGTCCCTGGTTGTTTTTCAGTTTTCAGTAGTAATTGTGGCGCTATAATAGAAATCAGACTGCTTTTTTTCTTGAAACACTTCTCATTGAGAAATTGATTTTTTATTATCTTTTTTTTTAAAGAAAATATCTATTCAATCATTAATAGTTTTGTCCTTGTTAGAAAGCTGATTTTAATTGATCAAACAAAATGTATTTTTCAAGGATTCTAGTGAAAAAATTATGATATTATCTGTTTTTTCCCCTCTTATATTGCTTGGGTTGGGAGGTGGGATGGAAATCAGTTTAATAGCTTGAGATCATCCAGAACCAATGATTTGCATATGCCTGTATTTCTCTAATGTTAATACATATTTCTTAGTTCCCAGCACTCTTCCTTAAAATCTTTCTCCTCCTTCCTGTTTCTTTTAGTAAACTCATGTCCTACTATCAGAAAGACAAGAATTTTTGGCAGATTTTCTGCTCCATCTCTGCCTGAGCCACCCCTCACCATGAAACTGAGGTGCTGTTTCACCATATATATGTTCGTAAATATGTATATGTACATACCCACAGTCATATTTTTATGTTTATGTATAATAAATACATAAAATGTATTTATAGATACATAAATATACATACACCTGCAGATATGTATATGTGTGTGTATGTGTGTCTGTGTGTATACATTTGGAGCTCACTGTTGTTCTACTTTGTCCTGGCACTTCTCCAAGCCAAGAGAACAAGCAGAGCCATCCCATCATAGCCTCATCCTCTGTAGGCCTTTCCTATATGCAACAACTGGGACACTTTCTTGCTTCTTTTAGGGATGCAGTTTTACTTGTTCATAGGTGCTGGATTGATTTATTTTTGTAGCTGAAGGGGTAAGTGGTATGAATCTGCCCACACCATCATGGGGTTGAATGTGGCTGTAGAGAAATCATCCTTTAGAAAAGTAGAAGCCACCATTTCCAAAGGGAATCCCTTTTTCTACAGTGCTACAGATACCAAAATTAAAAGTGAAACTGGAAGCTGGCTCCTCAGTGAAATAAAATTTCTGAAGCCACTAGAATATAAACTGATACAATGCACACAGGGAAAAATAAATCTCAGTTTGTACTGTATTGCACTCAGCCCATTTGGACTTACCCTGCACTTTCAGGTTGATATAACATTTTTATTTTATTGCCATAGTGACACAAGGTCCTAAGCAGTGGGTCTGCCATGGCCCAGAAAATCCTGACTTCTCACAGGTTGGTGGAACAATTTCTGTACCCCAGCCAGTGACCAAAACCCAGTCTTCTGGTTGAGGAAAGGACATTTTATTTCAAGTACCTAAGAAGCAGCAATGTTGGTGATAAAGGTTGCTATACAGTGACAGATGCTTTACCATCAGATCATTCAAAGAAGGTGAAAAATAACAGGGGAAAAAAAACCCCAAAACCAACACAAAAAAATCCAACAAGAAAAATACCCAAACAAAACCCAGACTTGAAGCACAACGTTGCATTACTTCACTGTATGTTCTATTTTCAGAAGATGCTAAAGAAGCCAAAACACAATAGGCAATGATTTTTACATTATTCACAACAGAAAGTATTTGTAGAATAATGCAAATACACAGTGGCAGCCTGCAAGCTGTTCTTGAAGGGAAATGTTTACAGGGATGCTGGGTGTGAGTCACTGAGGCTGTATTGGGTCTGCATGGCACAGCTCTGGTAAGAGAGTTGGGCAACAGGGATGGCTTCTCTGAGAAGCTGCCAGAAGCTTCCTTCATGTCCGGCAGAGCCAATGCCAGCCAGTTCCAAGACAAACCAGCCACGGGCAAAGGCTGAGCCCATTGGAGATGGTAGTGACACCTCTGTGATAACACATTTCAGAAGGAGAAAAAGTTGCTTTGCGGAAGTACTGCAGTCAGAGAAGAGAGGAGTGAGAACATGAGAGAGGAATAACTCTGCAGACACCAAGGTCAGTGAAGAAGGAGGGTCTCCATGCACTGGAGCAGAGATTCCACTGCCACCTGTGGTGAAGACCCCAGCAAGGAAGGTTGTCCTCTTTTAACCCATGGAGGTCCATGGGGAAGCAGAGACCCACCCGCAGCCCATGGAAGATCCCCATGCTGGGGCAAGTCAATGCTCAAAAGAAAGTATGGGAAGCCCATGCTAGCACAGGCTCCTGATAGAGACCTGCAGACTTGTGGAGAGAAGAACACATGCTGGAGCAAGTTTGCTGGCAGAACTTGCGACCCTGTGGGGGACCCACACTGGAGCAGCCTGTTCTTGAAGGACTGCAACCTGTGTAAAGGCACTCACACTGGAGCAGTTCTTGAAGAACTGTAGCTTGCGGGGAGGACTCATGGTGGAGAAGTTCATGGAGAACTGTCTCCCAGGGGAGGAACTCCATGCTGGAGTAGGGGAAGGACTCCTCTCTCTGAGGAGGAAGCAGCAGCAGAAACAATGTGTGATGAACTGACCGTAACCCCTATTCCCTAAGTCACTGTGCCACTGGGTTGGAGGAAGTAGGATACAGAAAAAATGTTAGGCCCAGGAAGCAGGGAGAGGTGAAGTGTTTTTAAGTTTCATAGAATCATAGAATATCCTAAGTTGGAAAGCACCTACAAGGATCATCAAACTCCACCTCCTGGCCCTTCACAGGACATCCCCAAGAGTCACACCACGTGCCTGAGAGCCTCATCCAGACACTTCTTGAACTGTCAGGCTTGGTGCTGTGACCACTTCCCTGGGGAGTCTGTTCCAGCACCCAACCACCCTCTGGGTGAAAAACCTTTCCCTAATACCCAACTCTCTTGACACATCTTCATGCAATTCCCTTAGGTCACCAAAGAGAGGAGATCAGTGCCTGCCCCTCCACTTTCCCTCATGAGGATTTTGTTTTACTTCTCATTGTCCGATTTTGGTTGAGAATAAATTCAACTAATTTCTTTTAGTCAAGTCTGTCATGCCCATGATGGAAATTGGTGAGACATCTCTCCCTGTCCTTAACTCATGAGCCTTTTGTTATATTTACTCTCCCCTGCCCAGTTGAGGAGACCAGCTTTGGTGGGCACCTGGCATCCAGCCGGGGTCAAACGACCACAGAGGCTCTACAACAGACCATGCTGCAGCTGGGAGGACTTCAGGCAAAGCAAAAGTAACTATTCTTCTGCCCTAATGACAAGGTAGTAGTGTGGTGCTTAACTGGGCATGTGGAGGACCACAGCCAACCTTGTCCTTCTTGCAGCTGCATGGGGACTTTTCTTCATATTGTTCTCTTTTCTTCCCCACACCTCTGTATTTGGGTCTACAGAGCTCACCTAGGGTCTTCATGGACACAGTGAACGTCAAATTCTTAGTATTTGATCATGCACTTGAAGAAACTGGAAGGCAGCTGAGCTTTGAGAAACATGGGAGGTAGGAACAAAAGATTCAGGACAACCCAGTGTTTCATGACTAGGGAAAAATTTCCAAGACATTACTAATTTCCATTGATTACTTATTTGCTTAAACCTAGACTTTGAACATGACATTTAGAAAAAACAGCTAAAGTGGCTGCACTAGTGGAAAAAAGACAAAAAGTAAGCACCTGCCCCTGTAAGGAGTCCTCTACTCCATTGGCAAACACCAGCCACTCACACAGGAGCCTTAGAACCCTAGTGGGAAAGGGGCACATGCTAACAGTGCACAAGCTGGTTTTTAACCTCTCTGCCAAATCCAATTGATAAGAAATTGTCAGAGCACCAATCTATTGCTTCAATATTTTAAACAATTTATTATTTATAGAAATAAAAAGTTATTTAAATTATTTATTATAATTTAAACTATGTTTAAATTCCAAATATTTTAAGTTATCCATATATTTAATCTATAATGAAGTTAAAAAGAAAAAAAAAAAAGTGAGGTGACTTTGTTCCTTTTATAGTCTTTTAACTGCCAAACTCTTCCCATCCACTCCACAGCCGCATGGGATAGTCACTCTTGCCACTTACTGAAATAAGTGATTTTTTTCCTGGAGCTTTTAACAAGTTACAACAAAGCTTCTTTCTCTGGCAATGCATAGAGGTCCAGAAGGAGAGATGCTTCCTCATATTTGCTTTAAGGCTCTTGGAGAACTTATAAATACTTAGTGACTGCTCTTAGAAAAACATGAATTTAGAAACCACGTTATTTGGGGATGGATCCTTGGCTTGTGCAAACTGTCAGAGTTCAGTTGAAATCAGTCATGCAGTGTGGCATTTTGCTTCAGCTCCTTGCTAGAAGTTATTAAATCCCAAACAGTGAATGGTTGTGTCAAAACCTTTGAACTGCCTGCTCAGCTAGAAAAGCAGCAAAATTTAAGGATTTAGCTATCTTAGATGCACACATGAAGATAATGGTGGGAAATTAAAATCCTGCAGGTGAGAATTGGGTGAACTTGTGCATTTTGATTCTGGGAGGAATTTATACTAAAAGAGGGCATATAGATTATTTAGGTGTGCAAGTATATAAGACCCATTGCCTTTCAGTTCAGCCAGGCTCACCACATATCATCTTTACTCATGAAAACCCTTCCCAGCTGTCATAAACCTCTCTGTACATACAGACCTTACAGTGTCACTGCATGTAAAAAAAGCATCCTAGCAAGGGGCATATTTTTATTTTTCTGGTTTGCCTTAGGACCATAAAATCACTAGAAGGCATGGAGAACAGGAACAGGAATCGATGTTCCCTGTCTCTTCCAATTTGAGAATAAGAAGACATCAAATTAAACTAGGCAAGGCTAGTTTCGAAACAAAGAAAGGAAATGCTCCTTTATGGCACTTGTTATTAGATTGGGGGACTCATGGCCACAGAACAGTGTAGCTGTTGATGACTTATGTGCACGTGAAACAGTGATGGGGCACATTCAAAGGAAAGAACTGCTTTAAGAGTTATCAGATGCCGAGTCACCCACACCAGCTCTAGCAATGCACCCTGCAGCATCTGTGGGAGCACTCTGGTGTAGCACCATGATTGCCCCACACATATTTCATCGAGGAGGACACTGGAGTGATCTGCAGATCCACTAGAGCATTTTGTTGTGCTCTGGTTGTTCTATTCCATAGTTACGTGTTACGACTCTTACGTTGTTGTATATTGATAAATAGTTCGTATGGTGGATGAACAAAAACACTGTATTCTCTCGAGAACTGAACTACAAGGGATATTGTCACCATCTTCTTCTAGATCTTTAGCTTGCACTTAAGTTTTGTCTCTGCATTCAGTTGTCTCTGTTTATGGAATTTACACAGACTCATTAGTAGACTGGAGTTGATGGAAACTGCAATTTTCTGTGAATAAATTATTAATTGGGGGAAAAACCCCACCCCTTCAGGCTGTTCTAAATTGAGGACTTGGACTCTTTAAAAATAGAAAGAAAAATATGTCAAAAGTACAACCTAATAACAAAAGATTAATTCATCAAAATAAACACATCTAAAGAAATGAGACATTGTAAAAGCATCCATAAGCATACGTATGTTAGCAAACTTGAGACAATATATTCCTTTGGGAGGCTAATATAAAGAAATATCTTTCCCTTGTGGAAAATCTGTGATAATATCTGCTTGTTTTACTATTTTTCAATCACTTTTTAAAATGTGTCATTCTCTGTCTATATGGTTTATTCAGGTTGAGTCAGTATGTAGTCCTTATTCATGCTCCATTCCCGTGGCAGTCAAAAAATCAATGTCTGATTATACCCTAAGTTGTGAATTCAGGTTTCAACTTGTTTTACTATTTGAAAGATTCCTTTTTCTTTCTCTCTCTTTTTTTCTTTTTTTTTCTTTCTTATTATTTTTCCCCTTTGGAGAGATCTTGTTGCCACAGGCTTGCAACAGAAGTGATTCATTCTGCATGGGAGAAATTGGCTTTGTCATGATGGCAAGGAGAAGAGAAGGCTTGTGATAGTATAGGAATTATACCTTGGAGGATTTATATTTTTATTATATATTTATTTTAAAGATATATTTATTTATTATATATTTATTCATATATTTTCCTATTCTGTTATATCCTATCTTATCCTATCTTATCCTATCCTATCTAAATTTATTATATATTTACATAATATAGTAGGAATTAGAGGATCCTCATCTTGCTGATGGTTACCAGATGTCCCCAAAAATCATAGAGCAGAACATCACCTGACATGTGAAGCTATTGCTTAGGTGGTAGCAGAGCTTTTGACAAATTCTGGTTCAGCTTCAAAGATCTGGAGACTCTCTGGCTTGTTTTATGCATCATGACTTCTATTTATAGGCATTACAACTTTTTTCCTTGGTGTAAATAACTTCTTAAGCTCAAGTAGTCCTGCAGTTTTTCCCACTCCTCTGAACTTGCCCAAAAGTGGCACAGCATCCAGAAGGAGCCACAATTTCTCAGAGAAATTAGTTTTCCATGCCACCCATTCCTGAGCTTTCTGAGAAGAAATTTGATGCTATGAAAGTAGGGTTGTTTTCTGACATGTAAAATCCTGCCCTCCAAGAATTAGAGGAAGTCGAAGTTATTTGACTTAGCCCACCAATGGTAAGGCATTTGGTTACCACAGATAAAATACATTCTGCAATTTATACTTCACAATCCTGATTGTACAAACCCTTTTTTTTTTTTTTTTTTTTTTGGAATTTTGATTAACTAGCCTTGCAAAAAAAAAACGAGGGTCATAAAACAGGCATGGCAACAAAAACACTGTGGCCAAGTTGGGGTCGAGTTTAGATTGTTCTCTCCAAAATAAAGCAAACACTTGCCTGGTAAGGGTAATCAGACTGACATGTAGTGGACTGTAAAAATGCTAAATAGAAAAATTAATGAGAGAGGATGACTATGACCTCAGATATGTAAGAATTATAAGAGGGCACCTGTGTCACACCAACTTTTGGCCTGTTTCCTTTCCTAAATGTTGGCTGGGCTGGCTTAAATGGGAATTGAGAAAATGCAAGACTGAGTATTTTTCAAAAGTCTGAAGAGCAGTACACACAAGCACAATTTCACAGTACCTGCTCCATAACTAAAACAATGCATTTCATCATGCCAAGCTCCACTCTTCAGGCAGCCTTTGGAAGGTGGTTGTACCCAGCAGATTAAAACCCCAAGGATACAGGGGACCAGAGAGGTTTGTGTTTAGGCCAGTCCCAGACATGAGTACAGACTGGGAGAAGAAGTCATTGAGAGCAACCCTGCTGAGAAGAACATGGGGGTTCTCATTGATGAAAAGCTGGACATAAACCAACAGTGTGCACTCACAGCCCAGAAAACCAATTGCATCCTGGGCTGCACTAAAAGAAGAGCAGTCAGCAAGGTCAAGGGAGGTGATCCTGCTATCCTGTCCCTCTACTCTTCCCTCATGAGGCCCCACCTGAAGTGCTGTGTCCATGTCAGGGATCCTCAGAAGAAGAAAGATGTGAATCTGTTAGAGCAGATCGAGAGCAGGGCCACAAAGTTGATCAGAGAGACAGAGCATCTCTCCTACAAAGACATGCTGAGAGACCTGGGGTTGTTCAGCATGGGGAAAAGAAGGCTTTGGGGAGACCTCACTTGGCCCTCTGGTACCTTAAGGGGGCTTCTAAAAAGGAGGCAGGGGGACTTTTTATACAGGCAGATAGTGACAGGACAAGAGGCAATGGTTTTAAACCAAAAGAGAGTAGGTATAGATTAGATACTAGGAAAAAATTCTTTACTCAAAGTGTGGCGAAGCACTCAAATAGGTTGCCCAAAGAGGTTGTGGATGCCCCACTCCTGAAGTGTTCAAGGCCAGCATGGATGGCCCTGAGCAACCCAGTAAATGGGAGAAGGATTAGAACTAGATGATCTTTAAGGTCCCTTCCAACTCTAACCATTCTATGATCCTCTGTGTTTGCAACATCTGGAGCCTGTGATCTTCCTTGCTCTTTAGACTGTTCCTTGCAAGGAACATCAGAGGATTTTGGAAGTCCTTTCACTGGGATTCAGAGCCCCATGTGTCCCACACCCTGTCTTAACCCTTTGTTTCAAAGGCTGTCATAATCTCTGAATACTGATGTTTACCATCTACACCATGTACCTTGCACAGAATATGGGGGTTTTCCTCATTTCCTGTTTTTTATAATACCTCTCTGCTCAACTTGGCCAGAAAGGCACATATTTTATTTAGAGTAAAAGTTTTCCTGTTCCTGCTCTTGTCATAAGCTAATACTTAGACTAACACCACCAGTTAGCAGTGACCATGGTGAGCCTGTATTATGGTCCACGTATTTTTTAAGAGGCTGACAAGGAACATCTGTCCAGGCAGGAAAAAAGCTGTGGAAAAAGTGATGGGGATTAAGTTTTCTGCATTTTACATTATAATGACATTTCCAATCACTTGAGAACTGCATGATTGCTTTTCATAGCTCCTGGGAATCTTGACTCAGTGAGTGAGAAATGTACTCTGAAATAATGGCACTCGTTCTAGATTTCCTCCTTAAGAATGCATCGGACCCTAATGAATCAGCTTCTTCATGCAAGCCCAATCACTGTGTCAGTCTGCCCTCTGACACTGCCTGCATGCAAATACTTCACGAACTGTTCTTAGCAAACTAAATTCTTTTGGTGAAAAGGTTGTAGCTGCCATTTCCAAGAGTGCCCCTGGCCTGTGAGATCGCTGCCATTTTGGTTGGGTTTTTGTTTGGTTTATTTTTTCCTATCAATCCTGTTTTTTTTTCTTTCTGATACCATATCCTTCTTACTCCACCAACACCAACTATATTCCCCCCAACTTGGAGAAAACCAGCTCCTGAAACTGGAGAGAAGAGAGGAAACAAGGCAATGGTCATTAAAACAGTTTTCTGTCTTGTACTTCAAAAACACCAATTCACATTAATTGATACAATTCCACAGGCAGTTCTGAGCTTTATCAACTTTATGAACCTTATGGTTGACCGTGGATCTTACTAGAGTTTGGACTATGCAGCTGAAACACAAAGGTGACCCTGATTTTGCAAGACTATCTGGAGCAAAAGGACTCCTTCTTCCTTTCCTTCCCTTCCCATCAGGGGAACTGCCAGGCATAAGCTGCTTTGAAAATTTGTTTGGAGATCACATTTTTGGAAAACCTAACCCCAGTTATTGCATCACGCTGGCACAAGAGGGGAGCTAAAAGCTAGCATTAAATTAACATTTAAATCAGCTTTAAAAATGCAGAAATGCAAGGTATAGTCTTTGAAGTTTAACGATGAATAACATCTGACTCTTGCTTTTATTTCCTGTTTTTTATACAGAAGACTTACATTTTATATGAGATTGTTTTCCCATTACACGTTACTGCTACTGCACACCTCCCATGTCCCCAAGCAGTACTGGTACCTCTGCACTGCTAAACCCAGGCTACTCAGAACATATGTTTGGAACAAAGAATAATCGACTTTAATTATTTTTACAAACAATTACACTTAAGAAGCACATGTATTTATTATAAATTTTTATGTTTTCCTTTACCCATTCATAATGAATTTATTACAGTTGGGCAATTTAGTACACTCTTGTTTTCAATTTAGCTAGATTCTTTTTAATGCCCATATTTAACCCTCAAGCTTAGAGCTTTTATATTCCTTTGAGAGCCGTATTTTTCTTTTTCCGTATTACACCTTTATATCTCTCTTGTGAAAGACTTAGATGTTCCAGGTGGTTATGAGGCTAAAAATCAACTAATCTTTGCATGCAATAAGGTAACTTTTTATAAAAGCTTGTCAAAATCATAGAAGTAGATTAAATTTAATTTTTGAACTTTAAAAGCTACTTTCCTGAAAAAAAAGAGTTTTTAAATTTTAGCTAAATGCAAAGTAATTTTAAGGAAAACTAAGTCCATTTTAAAGATAGGAAATTCTACTAATTCTTATTTCTACAATGAAGAAATTGTTGGTACTAACTTTCTAAAGACAAGAGTAGAGCAGTTTGAGATAAAGCCAGAAACACTTGATTAAAAAAAAGAAAAAAAATTAAGGAGAAGCAGAGTTTCTGTCAATATGCTGAACTACTTTTTTATCCAAAAATAATTACAACTAGTTAGCAAATCGTGCTTAGATGTCATTAAAATGACTATTTTTTCTTTCAACTAAATGTTTTTAAATCTCTTGAAATTTATGGATGTCAGATTAAAAACATGCCAAATGGAACAATAAACTACTCCAGTGTTTCAATGCCTCCATATAGGTCAGTCTATATGCCCATTCTGGTGGTTACAGGAACTCATTCCCACACCTCAACCAACTTGGACATTCCTGCTGAAGTCTTCGGGAGCTGGTTACCAAAGTACCTTGGCAAACATGGTCCTTAGTCCATGAACATGGTGTTCATGTCAAGCAGCACCAGGAAGGTAACTATTGTGCCTTTCTGGAGACTAGGCTTCCTTGATCTCTTCTGCAGGTACTTGAGAGACAGACCTATCTCCAAATGGCAATCTCAGGCATGCATTACGAGTCTAACTCCTCGTTAATGGTGATCTCTACATCAGCCCCTGGAGGTGGCCCTCTTCCCACCCCAGGAGACCAGTTTCTATGGCACTGGTGTGAGAATTTCCCTACGCTTAGTTGGAAGAGTAAACACAATGGCATCACAAGACCTGAACGCCATGATGTGATCCACCTCACTTAGCAAACACTCTCCTCGAATGCAGCAAAACCTCAAGCAACAAAATCTCATGCTTTGCAGCAGCTCTGATGAAATCAGTGGTCCTGCTGATGGAGTAAGGGACACCTCAGCAGCAGGAAGGGCATTAGGGTCTGCCTCTCAAAGTCAGACATAACTTCAACTGTACCCCATTGTCAGAGCAAGACTGTTTTGGATATTTCTGACAATTTCCTTCAGATCTGTCTACACAATTTGACTGATTTATTTTTAAAAAATCACAATCATTTAAAGAATCTGAGATAAATATTATGTACTTCTCATCTCTTTGGTGACTCTGTCATGCATCCTTCCATAGTTATGTTTCAATATGAATATTAAATAATTTTGCTTTATTTAAGCTTAAGTAGATACAAGGAGCATAATATATGAAAACAACGGACATAAAACTATGTCAAAAGATTAATGAGATCTTGTTGATGTTGTGTTTCTTCTCTTTTCATGATCAAGCCTACAGCATTTCAGTCAGGAAATCTACCAGCTGTTGTTCATAATTTCAGCAAGAGGTTTTCACAGTGCTGAAACTTTAAGAGTTTAGGAGGTGGCAGGCCTATTCAGCTTAGCTGTGTCATTAAATGCAAATGTCTACATTAGTACAACATTAAAGTTCAGAATTCAAACACACATAATTCATGAAAACTGAAAGCTAAAGTTCTCACACGGATGTTAAATCAATTGTACTGCTCAGATTATGCACATTAAATCGTATATTGAATTGCACAAACCAAGCCATTGAATTAACATCTGCACACCGTGGCCAACTTAACTTCAGCACAGAGTGTTAGCATATCAAAGAGCTATCTCTAACTCTTTGACAAGTGAGCCTGGTCCAAGGGGAAGAGACATGGTGAAGAAGAATACACAGACACAGGGGACTAAGGTGTCACATCTGACTTTTGTTTTCTGTCTGCCCTGAAAACATGAAGAAGTGTTCCTGATACATTTCTCCACACCTTTGCTGAAAGGTTATGTCCTCCCTCCTGTTTAGACAGAAAGCAGTTCAGAGAAACAAACGAACAAATAAGTTTGTTGCAGCAAAGTGCCTGAGAGATGCATTTTAAGACAGGATTTTTATTTCCTTGGTTTTGAGCCAGCAACCTGAGTCTGTCTAAGCATTTCAATACCTGACATGTACCAGGGCCTGAAGGCAATAGCCATGCTCCTTGAATCTAAAGACAGACTTACTTCTGCTGCTAATTTATATTCAGCAGAAAGCAGCGAAACAGTTAATGCTCTGACATCATCTCGGGGTAATACTATTTTGAGTACCCCAGTTTTATCCCACCCTTTCATGTCTATTTATTATTGCTCCTTTCTTTGTCCTCTGGTTCTGGAGCCTACTCTGAAATTCAAACACAATGGGTTCTGGATATAAACAAAAAGAAATACAATCATTTATTTCATTACCAGAAATTGGCACTTTTGGAGGAAGGATTCAGTCAACTTTCAGGGCCAAACAGAAGACTGTCTTTTGCTAAAGTGCTGTGCAAAGGTCTGCTAGGCTTTTGGTTTGTACTGAGGATTTACTAGTGGGCCTATTTATGCTCTCATTTATACCTGCATAATCCTGCTGTTGTAAGGAAGGCAAGATTTGTCTCATGAACCCACTGTTTCTGGTGATGAAGCATGAGCAGGAAAAAAACAGGCTGACTTCACAAGCAACCCATGAAGCACAAAGTGGCAATAGCTTACACCCAGTAGAACCTCCCTTTTCCTGTCACCTTTCCCATGAGCCCTTTGTGCTGTTCTTTGTTCTGGACATCCTGGAGGGGTAACACACACCCACCCACCCACACACACCCCCACACACACACCCACCATTCCCCAACTGCAACCCCCCTCCACTTACAGTCTCAAACACTTGAGTGCCACAACAAGAAGAGTGTTCACAAAGGATTTAGAGCTGGGAGGACTTGAGCTATATAGGATGAGAAGGAAAAAAATAACCCAAACCAGACAAACCTGTAGTATAATATTACCCAAGAGATGGTGATGTTAGCCTGTTTAGCTTCTTGCACAATTTCATAAGTGAATAGTTTTGTCCTTGTAAAACTGGGTGAATTGTTTTCTGGATTGCATATTCCCCATTTGTTTTTTATAAAGCCAGCATCTCATTTTAGGGTCTGATTTCTGATTATTCAGGCTTTGCTTTAATCTGCATAAATCCAAGCACTATTCTTATTTGACAAATTCCCATTTCACTTCAGCTTCACTGGAATGGAGCCTTTCTTGAAAATTATTTCACATTGTGAAACATTAAACAAAGGTAAAAGTAATAACTGATACACACATCACATGTTACCAAAGCAAAATCTCAAATTATTATACAGTCAAGTACCTCTAAATTTTGTTTGCAAAGTATTTCTTATTTTTAGGTGTAATTCCTCCCTCCAATGTCAAAATGCCATAAATTCCTGCAAAAAGGAGATGTATTAACTCTGTGGTTTTCAACTGACTGACTTACAATAGATAAAAACAATGAATCGTGTGTGAATAAGGCTGCTAGTCGAAAATTTAAAGTTAAATTTAATACATTTAACTTGCAATTTTCTACTGAAGTTTAGAAATTTTCTGTTTGGTTACCCAAGAAAATTTAACTATGCTACACTATTGCTATCAGAACTCTGGCCAATGTTCATATTTCAAATAGTGTCAAATGAGACTCAGTGCAGGCTGCAGATTTTTTCACTTGAATGGCTTTTTTACATTTAAAACTAAATTTGTTTTGCTCTTGGCCTATTTAGAGTTTACTATTCACTACTCAAAACCATTTGGAAAAGCACATATGTTTGCATGAGTGTATAATTTTGCTTTTCCACGTCCGCTTTTCCAAAGCCAGTATCTGTGTATTTGCCCCATGACTGGGATGATACACTCTGTAATTTGGCTGCTAAGCTGTGATGACAGCTCTGGACAGCCCTTCCAGTCCTGCGTGTCCAAGGGGGAGATGCAAGAGATGTGACATGCTCAGTGTTGCTGGGGGCTGGTGAGGGCTATGACATGAAAAACGGGCACAATCCCATCACAAGAGACAGGAGTGTTCACTAACATCATAAAACTTAATCACAAGGAGGAGAAAAGAGCAGTTAGAATGCCCTATGCAACTTGGATTGAACTGTGCAGGATGCCTTCTTACTACCCTTGTCCCTCTCTTCTTCAAGCCATAGGGAAGGAGGCACTGGAAAGCCAAGGTGCTTAATTTTCTAGAGGGCTACGCTCCTTCCCACATCCAGCTTAAGCTCCAAAGAGATTCAAAGAGTTGGAAAAGCAGGTAAATCAAAAATCTTCAAAGAAACCATATGTTTGTTGAGTGATCAGCCTATACAACTTATTGACATGTGATACCCCAGCAAGAAGGGGCTGAAATGGTTACACAGGATGTTGAACCAAAAAAAACCCAATCAACCAAACAAAAACAAGCAAACAACAACCCATCTAAGACAAACCCAAAGCTTGAGATTTGAAAAATACTTGAAAGTTTTCTGCTTGAGGGCATTAATCTGTGCTTGACTAATAAGGAAAATTTTCCTAGGTACAAATTACCCTCTAACACTTTTGCTCTGCATTTTCTTCTATTGTCCTCATTTCCATCCTATTCTGACCACTTTTGGAGATGGGAATATGGGACAAGTAAACATTACTCTGATCTAGTCTAGTAAATTATACATGATTTCAGCTAAAATCCTTTCCTTTATTAGTTTCCTAAAAAGTCTGTATGTTTATCTGTGTGTTGGTATATCCAAGCAGGTAATTTTCATGCCCATGTTTCTGCATATTCTTGTTTCATGGAGGCCGAACAGCACCAATGTTCTCAGGGTTATATAAAAATAGCAGTCTTATACAGAGGTGGAGTACACATTTCAGGAGGTCACTTTCTGAAGACAGACAATGGATATTGAATGAGGAATAAACAAACACGGACAGTAAAACCCCTCAAACTCCTCCAGAAGGTATTTATAGACAATTTAGGCAGGAACGCTTTTCTGGTTTGCATTCAAGTTCAACAGCAACATTCCATAAATAGGCTATACACACAAAAGAAAAGCATAGCTGAAGCCTAAAGATAGAAAGTTGTTCTTACAGAGTTGCAGATTTATCATTAGCTCAGTTACAGTAAACCTTATTTGGGTGACTTGAGTGACAGAGAGGTGACAAAGGCAAGCTACTTGATGTTCAGTGTCTTCTGAGCACTCATACAGGTAACACACTTTAATTCTCTATGCGTTGTTTATCAGATTTTTAAAAAGTAGGTGCTGTTAAAGATGAAGTGACAGTAATTTTTTATTTTATTTTTTTTTGCTAGGAAATGTAATAAAAACAAGAGCTCCACATTAAGACACAAACCAGCAATCACACAAGCTCAACAGGCCCTATCCTCTTTTTAGTTCTAGCAGTATTAATGTGGCATACAAGAGTTAATTCGATTAACTTCATCTTTGCAAAAAGAACTTGTGTTGGCTCAGATACCCATAGCACCTCTATGGAGTAATGACAATGGTCTCACCAAAGCAGGTTACAATAATAATTATATTGTGGTAGGTTGACCTTTGCTGGCTTCTGGAAAATATGACAAAAAGCTTGTGGGTCGAGTTAAGGAAAGGGAGACCACTTGTCAATTACTGTCATGGGCACAACAGGTTCGACCTGGCAAAATTAATTTCCCCAAGCACACTGATGGGCTCAGCTTTGGCCAGAATTGGGTCCTTTTTTGAGGTTGCTGGAGCTGGGACTGTCAAACATGGGGAATGCTCCTGATGTCTTCTCACATAGATCACTCCTGCAGCTCCCCTGCTACCAAAATTTTGCCACATAAACCCAATAAATACATGAAAATCCAGCAGATGCTATAAAAAAAAAAATCTCCAACTTGCATTACAAATTACCTGGATTTCTTATGCTACCTGACTTTCAAAATAGCTAACATGTTTAGGCGGAAGGGGG
>JAWWEU010000125.1:17619925-17662573 GCA_035583155.1 Acropternis orthonyx | reverse complement strand
GCTTCATGTTTAGTGGTGGTTGTGGGTAGGGGAACCCCCATCATCAAATTGGGCATTTTCCAGAAGATCTGCTGGAGTGAGGCTGTGTAAGAGTTGGGCAGGGCATGGATGGCAGCAAACTGAAGTGTCTGGTGGGTCTGGTGCTGAAGGTAGTTTGCTGGTGTGTGAAAGACTTGGAGTTAAGTCCTTAACCTTCCACAAGCAGTCCAGTGTGACCTTAGGCAAGTCTTAGCTCTCCATATGGGACATAGGATGCATAGCACTTCTCTGCCTGATGCTGGTGCACTGAGAATCGTGGCATTAAAGGCCAGACATGCCGACACTAAGGTAAAAGGGAACCTAAATAGAGAAGACCAGAAATACTGAAGGTAAGAAGGAGTTTCCCTGTGTCGTATTACCTTGGTAATGCAAGAGTTAGAGCAAGGTTTTATCCAAGATCCATTCTAGAAGATAGTGCATAGCAATAAGGATGATTTGTGTTGCAGAGATGATGCAGCAGATGGTGACATGAGACAAAAAGGTGTTATTATCTCAGTGATTTTTCTTCAGATTCAAACTCTTAAAAAACCCCTTGATATATGCATGCATCAGAATGCTAGGAAAAAAATAAAAAGAATGGAGAATACTGCAAAACAAATGCATTAACTGAAAGATAGCTAATAGTAAATAAAGCATTGGATAATCATATGTATGTTTTATTAAAATAAACCACCAGCTGAAAACTAGCCTTTGTTAATAAGACATTGCAAAAAGGTCTATAAAATGTTTCCCCCTCAGGAATCCTGAGTGTGCACACTGAAACCAGTGCACCTTCACACATAAAACAGTGCTGAAAAACAAGTATTAAAATCTGAGACGTGTGGAAAAGTGGGAGTCAAAGTGCCTAAACTTTACTCCCTGATATTACTTATAGCAAACGGCTTCTTTTCTCTCCATCATACTCTACAGAGCTGTAAAACAGCTACAATGTATGTCTCTCACAGGTAAGGCTATGACTCCAAGTTAAATAGACATAGACTTTGTGGGGAAAGGCACTTTGCTCATACCAGAATAAATCTTCTTTTAGAGCCCTCCTAGTTTAAGCCTTCCTTTTTTTTTTTTTTCCCTAGGAAGCTTGCCTTTCTTTGAGTCAGTGGGAGTTTTGCTATGAATTTTAGTGAGACTAGGATTGTGACTGTGATGTACCTGCATTATTATTCCTCGCTGTTCACTTAGATAATGCTGAGCACAAACCTTGGTATCATAAGCTTCAGAAATGGAAATCAAATAAAGGAATGACAGATACTGTAACCCTGTCATATAGATCAGCCACTAGACCTTGAATGGGACATAGTACATGTGGGGAAAACCAGATGCAAGTATCAGCAGCTGCCCCCTGAAGTTGCCCTTACTTAGGTGAGCTGGAAGAAGTCTGAGCTGCAAACATCCTCACTCTAATCCATGACTGCCTCCAATTCCAATACTTCCCCTTCTGCTGCAGTCTTGATCTAATTAAACTGTCATCACACTGTTAAAATAATGCTTCCTGGACATTTTATGGAGTTTGAATGAAATGGTAAGGGGTAAAATGAGGGATTCATTGAGCCCATGACACAAGGTATCACATACGGGCGTGTTGGTAACTAATCCCCCCATCAAGTTAAAATATGTAAAAGTATGAGATAAGGGACGGGGGTTGGGGGGGGAAAGGAATGTTTTTCATGGTGAGTTAGTTGCCTGACCTTGTTTTCATAGGAGGTCATGGTAAAACCTGAAATTGTGGCTTTGAACCTTTTTGTGCTTACCAAGGAAGAAGTGTATCAGCTGACAGAGAGAGGAGCCATGAGCTTTGGTCCCAGCAGTGCCTCAGAGGCTATTTCCCTCATGGGGCACCAGGACTGAGCAGTTTTCCCTGTTGAGAGATGAGTGTGCAGAGGAGCCCTGGCAGTGCTCAGAGGAACCCTGGAGGTGCTCACTTCCCAGGCTCTCCTCTGGTGCTACAGAGTATGTATCCATGCACGTGTATATGAGACGGCTTGCTCTCATGATTTCAAAAGGAATACATAAGGAAACTGAGTTTTGCATCTTTCCCCCTTGGCTGCATTGCTTTCTCCCTGTTCCCTGTAATTCCCTTACTTTTTTTTCTGGCCTTATGCAAAGAATTTGTGTGCAAACACCTCAGCGCCAGCCAAAGCCTAAGTTACGCAATTTGGTTTTTTCCTACCCCAATGGCTTCTTTTATGTTTTTGCTGTTACTTTGGCTTTTTTGAACTTTGAAGATTCAAACTCTTTCCAGTGCTTAGTGTGTAGATTCCAGAAGCCAGTTCTCATCACTAAGTAACTGAATGCCATTTGAGACCTTCAGTTCATTTCAGCATACTTATTTGTACTACATGTTAGTACAGGGGGAAGCATCCAGCAATTGCATGGCAAAGAACAAGGCTTGCAACTGCATTTTCACAAAGCTGTTTTCATGATCCCGAGGGTTTTCTAATTGTACAAATAGCAAATATCTGCCATTACACTCCATGCAACAGTGCTGAATTCTGCTGAAGGCCCAGCATCTCCTGAAGCGAGTGGGACACCTGATGATGCTTAATTAGTTTTCTAGCTTGTGTTTTGTATATAGCAAAACTCCCTGTTGCAAAACTCCATGGCTTTCATCTGCTGCATCTGCGGCACCAGGCACAACTTGAACCCCGTGGCAGCAAAGCATGTGCAGCACAAGATAAATAGCCAGCTCCTGCAAATGTTAAGGATAGGGCTCCACTGTGAATGTAACACAACATGCCCTGATTAATACCTTGTGCATACGCCACAGAGAAAGACAAGTTTCTGAAGGATCATCACACATCTTCAGACTCTGGGTTGAACTAGTGGTTGGTGCCTCTGATTGCTACCATAATTGTTTTTTGTTTCTTTTTGTTTTGTTTTTGTTTTGTTTTGGTTTTTTTGTTTGTTTGTTTCTTTCCCCCCCCCACATCTCAGACTGTTAACAATAACTGTTCATTTTCTGTGTGGTAGCTCCATGGAGCTTTTAAACATGTAAAACATCATAGCTGAAGAAGACAAGGGTGCTCACACAAGTGTCTCATCCAATACCACACTTGCAACAACTCAGACTTGAAATGGCTGCAAATAAAAGCACCAGGAGAGAGGGAAAACTGCAAAGCAAACCCACTCCCATTCACGGTAACAAAGGTATTTTCTGCCAGATGCCTTTGTGAAAGCTGAAGCAATCCCTTATGGATCAAGTAAAATACACCTTTAAGGAATTCTAAATGCACGCGTGTATTCGCTTTGAGTCTCAGTGTAATGGTGGCAGTCGAGCCATCACAATAAGCTACCCGTTGTTAAACGCCACTCAATCATCAGAGCCACCTGATGTGCCTCTGTGTAGCCTTTTAGTTCTCACTGCTGTGATGGCTTGTTACTTAAAAGAAAGCCATTGAAGGGAATATGACTGCCAGAAGAATAAGACACTCTCACTTCTATTCCAATTACAACAGGGTACAGAAAAATCGTTGTATTAAAAAAAGAACAAGAATTAAAAAACTAATAATATGAAGACGAAGATGGAATATATCCAACAAAACATTTCTCTGTCAGAAGATAAGGCTTAGCTAAAATCAGAATACACTTTGGAAATGTGTCAATCCTGATAACATTTTTCTGAGAAGCTGGTTAACTCTCCAGTAATTGTTGGAATTGAAATAGCATGAATTTTTTTTTTCTATGCTCTGTTTCTATTGATTTCAAAAGTTGATTCAGTTTGTGTAATTCGTTTAGAAGCATGCCTCTGGTATGAAATGCTCCTGGATTATTGGTGTTGGACACAAATAGAAGCATAGCCTAGCTTCTCTATATGCTCTTCCATTAATTATTCTGGTCCACTGCTTTGCACCTTGTATAGGTATTTAGGCTGAAATAAGACAAATTAGTAACAAAAAAATCCCTCTGAAATTAGAGAGGAGCAAGTCAGAGCAGAGCTTGTTCCCTGGAAACTAATTCAAAGATACTTTAAGCTAATAGTAAGTTTTAAACTCTTCTTCCATATTTGTTATGGGTGGGATTTTTAAGAACACATTTTCTTTTTTTCTGTCACTCAGAGAAAAGGGGACTCTTTGAAAAACTTTCTACAAAAAACATTCCTTCATTGCTGCTTCAAATAAATGAAAGTCCAAAATTTTGGCCTGAATTTTCTTTCTAGTAAAAATTAGTTCTTTAAATCAATGCCATAAAAATAATGCAGAGGCAAAAAATATTTTGGCTCATTCAGTATCTTTGAATAAGATATGCTATAATTTTTAAGTTTGCTGTGACATACACTTTTAGGGAAAAGTATGGCCTTTGTTTAGCCAATTGTCTAAAGTTTCAAAAAAAGCAAAGAAAATTATGTTGAAGTTAGACATTTACCTAAATACAATAGCACTAATGATTTTGGCATTACTGTAACAGGAGGGGATTTGTGTTGACATGGCCAGACTGCTTTAAAGGAAAATGTGATCCTATCTTTAGTTTTCCTATTTAGTAAACAAAGGAAGTAATATTCTGAATATGTACCTAATGGCTTTATAACATTTTGCAGACTAATTAGAGAATAAACACTAGATGGATTTAGACAGTCATCACCAAGCTTGTGAAAGGCAGGTGTGCACTAACTGTAACCAGAAAACTGATGTGTTGTCTTCCAACACAGAGATTTTTTTTCTTCTCTTGCACTTTGTGCTTGTCTATTGTAGCATGAGAAGTGCAGGCTTTCAGTTCTAATCCCACCTCGAGTTAGCAAGCCCAAGCTCCAAGCAGAAAAGCTCTCCGTTGACAGCCCCACTGAGGCCTTGGTGGGTCAGCCCTGGTTAGTACCGGGTGCTGTAGACAGTCCCGAGGATTTCACTGTCACTGTCCAAGCTCACTCGGCCGTGGCAAATGGACCTTAGGACTAAAACGGTGGGGCCAGTTCTGCGCACGCTGTGCCTCACCTAAAAAATCCACTGCGCAGGCTGGAAGGGCACACCCACGTGGGGGAGAGCCCTTCCCAAGTTCTTCATTCACGAAGTCTGGCCATACATACATACACAGAACTAAGTACAACAGGCTGGAAATTGTCCTTAGCATCAGAATTAGGCATGTTCTAGCTGCTCATGAAGCCTTCCACACTGCTTTCTCTTGAAGGAAAATTGTATGCTGTCCATGGGAATCAGCCTCAAACTTGCAAAAGGGTAATTAGAATTATTAATTTCTATTTATATTAATTATTATATTAATAACGATATAATACACATAAATACATATTAATGACCTTATTACTAATTGAAATACTGGATTAAAATTGTTATACGATATTTAAATAAATTATTATATAATATTTAAATGAGCAAGTATTACGTAAATATTTTTCAACCCTGGACGCCAGCAGCTGATGCTCTCTCTGTCTGGCTGCACTGGCAGCATCCGCTTACGACCTGGCCGTCCAGAGGCCGATTATTCTTGGGCGTTGTTTCTGACCGGCTCAGTGGCACACTAACCCACGCTGACCCACCCGCGGGACTGGGGAGAAGCACTGAAGGATGGCTTGCACGGGGGAAGCCTTTCTGCGAGCTTCTGAAAAGTGTAGTGTCCGCAGTGCTCCCTTTGCTCCCTCTACTGGGCAATCCACCTGAGCATCTGAAAATCATCACAGAGTCCAAACTTGGCCTCACTGCCAAGATTAAAAGCACACATTAAAACACCTTCTTTTAAATTCAAAGGGAAGATTGCTGATACATTTCTGGTGATGAGAGATAAACTTGTCTGATACCAGGAGGCACACGGGAAGAGGAAACTGCTCTTGAGTTTGCGACTAGCAGGAAAGGGAGAGTGCAGAGCCTCCAAGAACAGCTGCTGCTCAGATCCTGTTTCCACGGCTCTGGGGATAGCTTTAAGTATTTCTGCTATCCTCATTAGCAGAAGTATGCAAAGCACAGCCCACTCTCTTTATGCACGGGGGATGTAATAGAGTTCAGGCAGAAAAACTACCTGGGAAACTGGGGAAAAAAGGATGGATGGAAGAAGTGGGGAAAGGTCACTCTCTTACCTTCCAAATTCCTTCCCTCTGCTGTAGCTGACAACAGGACTCAGAAAGTTGCTTTGGAAAACCACAACTTTAATCTGCCTGGTAACATGAAGGAAAAGGGTGAGATGATAAAGGTGATCTACCTTAAAAGTGAATGCAAGTATAAGATGGCAGGTAGGGAGCCACTTAAATTCTTCCCAGGGCCATTAGGGTTTAAACCGTGCTACTTAGCATAAAAATAATGCTTAAAATTTCCTCATAATCTGGTAAGTATGTAATAGTCTTTGCAGCATCACCAGTAGGCAGGAAGCTGTTACCAGTCCAGATCTACAGAAGAGAAAACTGAGGCAGAAATAATAAGAAGGAGATGCTGTGATTTGTAATTTCAGCCATCCTCATCTGCTGCAACCTTGCAAAAAGCAGGTGACGGCCCATTGTGTCTCTGTTTATAAGGGCTACAGTATTTTCCACAGTGCTAAGACCACATAGTAGTGGGTGCCCTTTGTCCAGTAGTTTAGGGCTTGGCACTATTACGAAGACTCACAGCCCTTTAAAACAAGACAGGTAAGGGGTAGCATTAAAACAATGCCAACAGTTTTAAGTGGAAGTCAAAGTCCTGCAGCCTCCTGCAACTCATGTCCCTGCTCAAGCATTGCAGCCATCTATTCCATCTACCACACATTAATGGGAGACGTATTGTGCCTGGGAAAACCAGGACACATTAAAGACAAGTTGACATCTCCAATTCAGAATTTCCTCTCTGAGCTTCAACACATGTCTTTGGTGCTCTGATAACCTTAAAGTTAGACAAGGACTATCACAAATACTCTCCCTGTTTTCCTCTCCAAGTAAACCACAAATATTGTAGTGATCCATTTTAGATCTGTAACATATGGTATGTACAAAATTTAAACTGAGTGATTTTTGAGTAAAAAACTTATCCTCATGAACAGTTTCAGTGGGGCAGTGGACCAGGAGACTCAGTAATCTGTGTACTCAAGCCTGAGATTCAGAGGAAGGGACACAGCAAAACCATGGGCCCACTGGAGATCAGTGGGACTTCCAGACAACCCAGTTATGGCCCTTCAGCTGTGGCCCTTCACATCCACCCTGCTGTCTTTAGAGAAGCAGAGGCAGTCCCAGATCTTCTTTTAATAATTATAGGTAGAAGATACACAGAGACTATTATTATCTCTTCTACAACAACAACAGAAATTTGTTATAATCAAATGATGCAATCAAAACCACTGTCTAAAGTCAAATGGACACAGTGAAGAGGACAATCAGTGCAGGGCCAGGTGGATGGGTAGAAATAGGAACAGCAAAAAGAATGCTGTAAGTCTCAGGAGCAAAGTTACAGCATCACTTAGGTGGTGGGAGGGGCCCAGGTGGCTGATTGGTACAAGGGAATGGAGAGAAGTACATTCTCCTGGAGCCTCCCACCGGCTCAGATTCCCCATCCCATTGCAGGGTGCAGCCACTGCCCCTCCCAGTGCTACCATCAAATTCATCCCTCGTCACCTCGTGGCTGTGTCTAGTCTGTCTGGCAGGTTTTGCAGTCCTTCTGCAGGCATTTTTTCAGGACTAGATCTGCTTCAAATGCAGGGCCCAGTCCTGAGCTCTCCCAGAAGGAGGGTGAGAGGAGGGTGCCCACTCTCCTCTACAGCTTGAAAATGCTGTTCCTGGAGACCTCAGAGGCACTGGGAGGGTTCCTCTAAAGGCCTCCTCCTGAAACTGATCACAATATATAACTGTGCTGCTTCATCATTCTTCTCCCATTTAACTGAACTTCTCTAATCTCACCACACGAGGGAAAAAAAAATGTCTTTAATCATTGTGATGGCTGTGGCACAGTGTGATTATAAGGCAGGATATGGATGTCACAGATATTGTAGGAGACCTGCATATATCTCGCGAACAAGATGACACCAATAAAATTTATAAGCACAAAAATGCTGTCTTTGAAACCCTCACTCTCACCTTACAATAATTCAGTGAAACTCCAGGCTGCATGTGCAGTAGTGATTATGGAGTAAAGGCTTTGCTTTGTGGCACCAGAGTGGATGAAGACAGAAACTCTACAGACAGTTAAAGGGCCTGGACAATGTCCTTGAGAGATCCAGTTTGTGTTTTATATGATTTGCAAGCAACTGGATGCAGCCCACAGTAGTGATTTACAAGATTTTTAGAAGACTTATTAAGCTACAGTATTCTGGGCTGTTGGAAACAGTTTTGGTCCCAGACAGAGGATTACAAGGAGGTTTTAATGAGTTGCTTAAACATTTCACTATTATAATTTTTATGCACATAATTAAATGAGAAAATAAAAGACAAATATGAAATTATCTTAGAAAGAAAAAATATGAAAGGGAAAATGAATTATAGAGAAAGCTATTATATAGCAAAAATAATGACTAGAACAAAGCGATTCCCATACAACAGATAGACTATCTGGTGTATTTCATCTCTTTGTACTTGCAGACTATCTGTGAGTAGATCATGACTTCTTCAGAGCTAAGAACACTTAGAGCTCCTTTAATGAATTGCTCATCACTTTCTAAGCTTCATATCTTGACGTCTTTTTTTTTTTTTCTTTTTCTCCCCCCCCCGCTCCCCCCCCCTCCCCGACTCTGTGCATTTGCTCTTTCTCTTGTAGCCCAAGAGAGCCCCAAACCCCACACAGTTTTTTGTGGATTGCACGCTGTAAGCATTTACGGTGATGTCCGTGGGGAGGAAGTTGCTGAAACCTGGTCTAATGCTTCTACATCTGAGAGCAGTTTGGCTTTGGTACCCAAGACAGTGCAAGCTGCAACTGGGGCTTTTCATATGTTGTTTCTAATGGCTCTCTCCTGTGCTGTGGCCCTGATGACTGATGAAGTGTCGGCTCATCCCTAAATCACCTTCATTTAGCCATTTCCAGTGAGACCAGTTGCCTCCTTCCACAGATTGTGAAAAACTAAAAGCTTGGAAAATTCTGCCATGTGTCAGGTTTGCTTAAGAGGGGTCAAAAAGGTTTAGAAATTTTGGAAAGCACGGTAACATAGATGGATTGTATGACCGCCTAGCTTCTCTTTCCGCAGGAAAATACAGTCATGAAGAAATTATCAAATTATCATTATCATTAACCACTTGCAAAGGAATACTTAAAAGGAAGCATCTGAAACACAGGCACTGTATGAAAATGTTCTCCTATGTCTAGCATGATAATCAAATAAAGCTTCCGATAACTTCAGTGGAAGCAAGTTGGCAAGGCAGGCTGAATGTGTCCCTTGGTACAGCACAAGATGCAATTACAGTGTGCACTAAAACTGGTAGAGATGAAAACCAAATATTTTTCTCACCCCAATATTAACTTGAAGACAGAAAGCTATGGTGTATTTCTATTTTCTAGATATAATAATGTAAGAAACTTCTCCAAAACGTTGTCAAAAAAGTTTTGTTTTGTTTTGTTTTTTCCCCCCAGCAGATCCACTACAATATTTTAGGACTGGTATTTGGTGCCTTTGTACAAAGCCATGTGGATTCATTTTCAGAGATTTATCTCTGTTACCTAAGAAGACAGTGCTTTAGTTCTCTCTATCATAACAGTCTTGAGCCATCTTTTTGCCTAATTGGCCACTGATCTTATAATCATTCTTGTTGCGAATTGGGCTCTGCTCCATTGATTTCAACACAGCTTTGCTCATGGCCACGGCTGCAGCATTAGAGTTTATAGGACTCTCATATGTAGGCAGTTGAAAAACACCAATTATTTTTCACAGGAATTTTTTTCTTCTTAAAAAATGCTAGTGAAAATAGCCTTCTTTGTTGCCAATGAAAAATTAAACAGAAAACAGAAAAGACTGACCAAAACAATAAAAAAGTGCATTTTCCCCTATCTTGTTTTTCTGTGAGATTTGTTACTAAAAAATAGGGAAACAAGAATTATGCCCTTCTGATGAAAGCCCGTTTCACACAGTCTTCTTTTGAGTGAAAATTTACCATTTAGCTTCCCTAAATAAGGCCACAGGACAGCTGTAGGGCACAAAGGATCTGGACTATAGCTACATTCAGCAGTGCAACCGGTAATCCGTTTAGCTCTGCACTAACTAAACCACAAAGCAGTGCTACAACTATGGAAAGCCCTTGAAGAAAGCAATAGTTCCTAAAATACCTCTCTCATGTAATGAGAGTCTTTTTTTTGGCAGTCTCTCATTAAGACCTGCCCAGGCTCTTTCTTGCTTGGGTTGCAGGTTTGGGAGAGATCATAGTCAATATTTGCTGCAATTTGATTGGAAGACTATCAGGCTCAAAGTAATTCTTTCAGTGACACTCTAAAACCTTTGAGATCAAAGGTGCTGACTGAAGTTGGTTTTCACATCGAGATTACAACATTATTTGATTTCATAGTGGTGTAGTCCCCTGAGAAGACACGAGTTGATTATGCAATAATTCCAGGAGTGCCTCAAATCTCTCAGGGGGAGATGAATTCCATAAAACCAATTTTAAAGAAAGGACAATTGACCCTGGTGGCATTTTTTGTTGGTGGTGTGTTCTTTTTTTTTAAGGAAAACTGCAAGTCCGATTAAGATGCTGTGCAAATAATTGAGTCTGACAGCCTGTGGCTTCAACAAGCTCTCTGCTGGGGGTGGGGGGAAGTCTACAAGGCAACTGAAGGCGAGATTGTGGATCACAGACCTTGCACTCTCATTTGAAAGGTACATTGCACAAACAGAGGCAACAAGCAGCTTATGAGACTCCAGGGAACACCCTACAGCACTTTGCTGCAAGTCTACAGACAAGTTCGTGCCACTGCATATGGTGTGGGATATAGGTGCAAGTTTATGAAGGGAGACAACAAAGAGTGGGACTCGAGTTGCTTGATAACTCGATCACAACTTAGAAAGCCATGTATGAACAGTGTTAGGTCAAGTTAAAGACCAGCAAATGGTAGGGTCTAGCAATGCAGACTTCCATGCCAAGAAGTGCTGTATGGCAGAAATTACTCATATGTGCTTCATATTGTAAGGTTTTCCTTACCAGCGGAATGGAAATAACATTTCCCCAACCTATTGTTGTGGCAGCATGTGGGTACAACTTTCTCTACAGAAAAATGTGGGTAAGACAGAAAGCACATCTACCCCATAACTAGACTTTTTTTATGAGTCTGTAGATCTCCTCTTGGGCAATCATGGAGAAATATCTCCCATTAGCAGAGGTATTGCTATTTATAAATGTTTATTCTACATTATGTTTCTAAACTGTGTTTAGAAATCATTGTTAAAAAGCAAGTATGTAATAAATTTCTGCATTATTTTTGAAATGGTTTTGATCATATATTGTATTCAGAACAAGAAGACAGATAGGCATCTGGCCTGTGGCAGTAAAATGGCACAAACAACTTTTTGAAGTTAAAAAAGGCACAGTAAAATATCAAAGGATGAAGAAAAGTGCCAAATGCATTGGTCATTGTCATTCAAGGGTTAAGTGTTGTGCAACTATTTACAATTATTGATGCTAAAAAAAACAAACAACCAAACCCAGAACAAATGTTAAATCTTTCTGAGATGCTGGGTCTAAAATTAAGCTATAAGTAGACACTGTGCATGGCAGAATTCCAGGTCAATTGGGCTGTAAATGTGTGCAAAGAAACGACCAACTTTCCTCTTCCAGCTCCTAAACTGGAAGGAGATCTGTTTTCTCAAAGCATGGTCTGAGACCACCAAAATGTCTCTTTCCCCAAGCAACATGTTATATGAGAGACCTAACACCTGAATACTAGAAAAGAAGCTAGCTGACTGCTCCTCAGCACATCCATGTATTCAGCATCTTAGGCTTTTGTAGAAATAACTGGAAAATGCAAATGTTTGTGCATCACACAAATTACACATTATACGATCTTTAATTTTCCTTTGAGAAACAAGTACTTTGAAAGAAAGGAAGTGATGCCTCTGAAGGAGTATAAAAAGCATCAGGTGCTTTTGCACTTTAGTGTGTTGCTTCCAAAATCAAAACCTATCAACTCTAGTTTTCAAAAAACAAGATCACTTTGAGAAAAAGTCCAAAACAGATCTGAAGGTTTTTTTTTTGTTTGTTTATTTGTTTGTTTGTTTTGGGTTTCTTTTTTTTTGGTAGCAGTTGCCAAAATATGTTGCCAGTAGGCTATTCTGTAAGTGAGACCCAAGGCAGCAGGCAGTTTCTCTGGAAAACAAGTCAGTAATCAAGGAGTAGAAGAGACTGAAACTAATTTCTTCTGTTATATTGCTGAGAAGTCTTCTTTTGCACATAGCTTTGGAAAATTTAACAATTCCCTAATGAGAGGGAGTTGTTTGTGGGAAAGAATGCTCTAATATTTAAGAAGGAACTGCTGGGAAAGGCAGATGAAAACTCAGAGAAATGCCTCCTAATAGCAATGGCTTGTTAAATATTAGGAACTGTTAGAGAAAGACAACAGCAGTCACTGCTGTGGGGCACTGTGACAAGATGTGCCAGCTGTGAAAAGCAGCACACATGACCATCCAAGGTAAAGCTATCAGGACAAAGGTAGTAAAGGCAGAAGAAGCAATGGGCAGCTGATGGAAGGATCAACAACCCAAGCCTTCAATTAACAGGTAAGGTGTCAAGGTTGAGATTGAGCGAGGACACCGTTTTAGGAGACAACCATTATATTTGCAGTACATTGAGCCCCTTAGTAGGATCTCCCTAAAACCTCTAGGGGAAAAGGATGGGTACAGACACACACACCCACCTTGAGGCGTATGATATCCAGCAGGTTTGAAAACTCCTGCAATTGTGGTCATGTACTTAAAGTGGATAAGCCGACAGACGTATGAAGTCACCACTAAAGACACTGTCCTCACCAAGTCATGAAAGCTGTGGTGGCCAACAAACAGTTTGGCTAAAGCAGCACTGGCCAAACAAAACTTTGGAGAAAGGACTAACTAATGAGTCTGAGAGCACAGAGCTAAAACATAGTTGCATTTATAGCAGTCCCACAAACTGCTCTTTTTATAGCCAAAAGGGATTTTTTTTAAAGTCTATTTATTTGTTTTTAAAAACAATGGAGCCCTCTCCTGTTACCCAGCATGTGGCATGTGAAACAAACATTAAATGAAGTATTTAAAAATAAGCATTTTGAACAATACATGTACTTTATTATGCCAAAACTGGCATTCTGTCAATGTGTTGATTTTAACCCAGCAATGGGGAATACCAGAGCACTCAGGATGTGTCTTCAGAAGCAACTTGACCAAAAAGAATAAAGGTTTCTAGAGGTCATTTTACCTCTGCCCCAAACAGCCTACCACTGCTTATATTTACTGTGTTCAGTCTTCAGATGAGGTGTCTGTTTCCTATCTAGACACCAAGACCTGCCTTCCTACTCAAAATAATTCAGGACTGCAGACAAATTATTTTCTTCATTACTTTTTTTTTGCTGTGCTGTGGAAAGCTATTTGGATGAATATCTGTATTAGGAAAAAAGGATACCATTTGACCTTGTCTGTCTTACTAAACTGTGCTTTGGTATCCCAGTGGTTTTCTGTGACTCCTCTTTCTAACCTTGTTTCTCCCTCGCTGCCTACTTTCATGTGGTTTTTCCTCGGAGATGTCATTGTGGAACCAAAGCACTGGATAATTCACTACCCCAGAAATTTTTGCAGCCAGTTTTTGAGAAGGACTTTTTTTCATGACATATACAGTGGAATAAAAATCACGTATAACTGATGAGGATTTTTTTTTTACCTGGTGGCACCAAGAGATGTTTGCAGAGACTGACAGTGTCTGAATACTTATCTTTTACTGCAGGTATTGCCTTGAAAAGTCTTGATTTTGTGTCAACTTTGATTAAGCATGGCTTGTCTCTCCTACATGAGACATTGCGACAAGTTTTCTGTCTTCCCAGCATGCTTGTTGTAGGTGTTCTCAAAAACTGGTGGCTCTAATCATCCCTTCCTTTATTCTTACTGGTAAAATGGATGAAAACATCTCTCCTTTATTTTGCAAGGCACTAAGGAAAACACTCCTATTCGGCTTAATGATTACAGATGGAAACATCCTGTAGTATCCTACAGGGAAGAAATCTCAGTCCTTTGCTTCCCATGTGTTTTCTTGCTATGTTCCCATATAACTCTTTCCTCCTGTCCAGGAAAGAGCAATGCTGAGGACAAGATATCCCATCAGCTTGTCTTTAACAGTGCCCACTAAGTTAAACTCATCAAAATAATTTCCCAGAAAAGTGCCAACAAAATGGAATGACAAGCTACATGTGGGATCATGATTGCAGTAGTCACGATTAGATAGTTTACTGTACATGAACATTTTCCTATTTGCTCTTCCCTTCAATAAAAGCCTTAGGAAAGAATATGAGTAGATGAAGCAATGAAAGTTTAGCTGGGTTATGTTTAGTTTAGCTTAGCATCAAAGAAGATGTATAACTCTGATGAGCCTCTGTGACCATCTCAGCAAGAAGCTAGAATCCTAAGTGGCATTTTGCCTGAAAGCTTGGGGGAAGGAAATGTTGTCTCTTCAGTAATGCCTTGCTGAACAGCAGCTTTTCCCAGCTCCACAATACCAGAGCATGGTAATGACCTTCTGGATTGAACAAATGTGCCTCTCTTTGCATACTGGACCCCATGCTTTCACTCTGGTTTGCCCAGATGTCCGGAAGAATGCTTTCATGGGTGACCTTTTGGCTGCCTACAAGTAGGGCAGGGAGTGCATGGGCTACAGGAGATGTCCTGTTCTCAAACACCCAGGGAGGGAAATACTTGATTGAGTTGCACACGTAGTGAGCAAGAGCATTGTTCCAGCAGTTGGTCATCTGGCACTCATGTTTCTTTTCATTTTTGGCAGACACATTGCCTGCTTTGCAGACAGTATCAACAAGATGGTAAGCAGCCCACCCTCCAAGTGTTCAAGTAGCTGTCAGGACTGGTCCCAGTGATGTCCCAGAGATGCTAGTTGAGCAAGGGTACAAGACCAAGAGGCCTTGCCCTTCCCTCCTTTATTTCTCCTTTATTTTCAAACTTTAGGTTTTGCACAGTTTAAAGGGTAGTCATTGGCCCCCCTCCCGGCAGTGATCTCCATTGCTTTATTGACCGCATTGGAGCTCAGGTACAGACCAGGGGTCTAGCCTCGGTTTTTCCATTACTGTATCAACTGATTCAGAATATTGACTTTAATAGCTGAAGAACGGACTGATACACATCTATCTGCCCATTGCAGATCAAAAAAGCAAACTGATTTTGCACCCTGTAAAAACATAGCCTGCTCCTGCTGAAGTCAATGCACAAAAAATGCTGCATCAAATACATTAAGGAAGCAGTTAGGCTGACAAAAAACATTTTGTTCAGATGAAAGGTGAGTCTAGAAGTCTGATTTTGACTCAAAGCATGCATTTAAGCTGAAAAGATTACTTTTTTTTTTGAGCTTACACCTTAATATTTGCTGTCTTAAAAAAAAAAAAAAGTGGAATTAAACATCACAAAATGGGAATTCAGATTTTGTTGCTTTTCTCTGCAAGAAATACAGGCACATGACAAAGCACAAATATAGGCACAAGTTAAGCCTTGCAGAAGTGATACCAACCTGATTCCTGCTCCTGATAACTGAGATGTAGGAAGGAACTGCTTCCTTACACAGATTGCATTTTTAGGGAGCTTTTCACCTGTACTCAAGTTGCTTGCTAGGCATGGACTACCAGCATTTTGCATCACTTCTTAGTGGCTGTGGACTGATGACTTTCAGGACATGATGTAATATGCTGTTGCTCTTTCCTCAGGCTACTAGAGTCCAGGAAAGATAGATTGGTGACTGTTGTTGAATGTGTTTAGACATCTCCTGTTTATCTTTCTGGCTACTTTTCTGGTTATGAAAATACCAGCAAAATTGTTGGGTTAAATGAAAGTCTGGAGCAGCGAGAGGCAAGGGCGTTCCCCACTAGTGTGTCAGTACAAGTAAAGAAATAATAAATATCCAGTTTTGGCTCAGGACTATGATGCACAGCACAAAAATTAAAACCACGCCATGTGCCAGTCGTTCAATCTGTTCATTCAATCTAGACTGTCAATTTTACCTACAGACACCTTTGTCTATTTAAGCCACCGTTCCAGAAATTATATGGGTGAGAGGGCTGATAATTGACTTTATCTCTCTGACTCTGTGAGCTGCCTAGAGTGGTCCAATGGCCAAATTGGTTGTAAACTCAGGTAGTTGTAAGAGCTTTCCCAGTACATTGCAAGGCTTTAATTTAATCTCAGTTCCAGCCAGATAACTAATAGAAAGTGATCAAAGAGTTAAAGATGTTTAAGCACATGGAATACCATGACGTCATTTACAGCTATGTGGCACTGAGCTTCCTGCCCTGGCATTTAACTCTCCTAACATATTCACTGTCCAAATCACCTGACTGCAGCAGATGGGTAAAGCTGCCTCAGTAGAGCTGTGCCTATCAATGACTCTGAAAAGCAGCCTAGTCTGAACTGTCTTGCTTTTGATCATTTTGGTTAGGGCTAGGTTACTTAAATCTACTTGCTACATTGTCTAGTTTCCAAATTATGAAAGCCAGAACATACATATGCTGGCACTTACTCCATAATAAAAAATATTCTACTATAACCCTAAAAACAGCTTCAGGGGTGCAAACAATAGTGTATAGGTGGCAACAAACACATAGAAATACATTATATGGAAATGCTCTGCAAGTGATTCAGAGCAACCTGCCTCTTCCCCATCTCTGTAGACATTTGATGCTGGCCATTACCTTGAGACTTTGCCCCTGAGACAAAACCACCTTCCCTCAAATATTGCTATTCTAGTCATGATCACACATGAAACCACACAGATGTCAGTTCCTTAAAATATTACCCCTCCCTCCCCAAAAGGTCAATAGAAGATTTCTTTTGTTCAGAGAGGCAATACTGACGCCTTGTCGTATGACACAGCACAAACCCTACACCAAATCTGCACTGCTGTTGCACAGTGATGGACACCATTTGAAATAATTTTTGTTTTCTTAAATACTGTCAGCAAGCCACTCAGCAGCACAGAGATTTGCACTGGGCTCAGAAGTCTTAGCCCTCCCCGGTATTATTGTGGTAGATCAGATGTAGTGACTTTACAGCCTCTTCTGCTTTCTCCTCCAAATCAATTCTTCAGAAATCACACTCATGACTCAATGAGAACACCAAACCACATCCTGAGACTATTTGACTTTGTAATTAGCAAGGGCCTCTGTGAGGAATGATTGAAATACTTGTTTTCCAGAACAAGGTATAAACCTCCATGCTGGCTAGTAAATAAAAAGGAAGCTGACAGGTAAGATGCTGTTAGAAAAGGTGAAGATAAGTTCTTCCTTTGGAGAGTTGAGCTAAGAGCAAGCTTGAGATTTGAACAAAAAATTATGTAGGAAAAGAGAAAGTAATTTACAGAGAGGATTTGTTTTAATTTTAGTATCTTAAAAATCCTTCCATACATGAAGAAAACTGGGGACTTCTTCCGAAGGGGCAAAAGGTTATACCCATGAACAATCAATGAGAGACACAAATACTTCAGAAATTACTGGTGTAAATGTATAAAAGGCAAAGTAAAAGAGAAAAAAAAAATTGCCTGTGTGATCCTTAGATCCTTATGGAGTTTAAAATATAAGATTGGAGAAAATATTTCATTGCCACCCAAGAGGTCTTATCTTCATCTCCAAATGCCCTCCTTCCCCATGCACAAATCTCAGAAAATACATGCCTGCATTTGCATTTTTTTTTAAAAAATGTATGGCACAGCCTCTTCCACGTCCCACAGACAAATTCCAAGTGCTGTATAGCAGCTGAATGCAGTGCTTCTATTAAACTCTACGCTGTGGGCTCCTCATCCCCCATGGGGAGTTTAATATATGGTTTCAATTCCAAAACAGCATCCCTTTAGGGACATCTTCTGTCTTTATTTATGTAGCCCAAGAGATGATACAACTATCTAGTGAAAACAGCTTTAATGGGAAAAAAAAAAAAAGAAGGAATATTTTCAATACGAAACTAAACAATTAATTGGACACTTTTGAGACCAGGTATATTACACCCTCATCGTAGGTATTGAGGGATGCTAGACTTTAAATCTGATAAATAGGGTGTCCTTGTATTCTTTAACCATCCTCCAGGGAAAGTAGTTTGCAAAATAGTAAAATTGCTGGGGCACAAATATTTATCACAGATCCAATAAGATTTTATGTGCCTTGTAACTACAATATTACATGTTTTATGCTCCTTCAATCTTTGCTTTAGAGTACATCCAGTTTCTTCAGTACAGATAATTTCACAACCAATGGAGATCTGTAAACAAAATTTTGTTACAGCCCCATGAATACTAGGTGCCATTATTTCCCCTGTAGTTTCTGTGAAGCTTTATTTTTTCTGAACACACATTGTTCATGTTCTAAAAATGCCTGATACAGAAGGCATAATTACTTTTATTTTATGGGATTTGTCAGTTTAACACAGTTTTCAGTCCATTAGACGTTAGCCACCATTATAATTTTAAGTGCCTGGCTAGTTTGTAGCATTCAGTAGGTGCTGCTCTGTAGAACAGAACATGTTGTCCTTTAAAAGTATAGCACAGTGTCACAAAACCAAGGCATGCTTAAGGGTACCCTCCATCCTGCTCCTGATAAAAAGGCAGTTAATGAGGGTATTACATATCTCAGCTTCCTCTGTCCGGCTGCCCAGGAGCCAGGTTGCTCCATGCAAATCAGTGCAATTCACTCCTTGTTGTCTGGGAAGCGTAGCTTGAGTACTGGTTATACCAGTTATTGGAGTTAGGATTCAAAGATTCTGGCCCCAGTCTTGGCTGGGGCACAGAGGTTTTACATTCATCGTGAGAAAGATGTATCCCCACAGAAAGCAGCCTCAGCTCCATAAGGCAACTGGGAGTTCTCACAGCATTTCAGCCCTTGATGCAGGCTGTGGATGAAAAGAGCAGTGTAGTACTAAGCAACCACTCCTGGACCACTCCTTTCTCTCTGCTATGTCAGCATGACGAAGGAGGTGGAGATGAGAATCAATTAGATTGCAAAATGCAACCAGTGCAGTCAGGGCAGTGGGGTAGGAGAATTAAGCAACAGCTGAAACAGCCCTGTTTCTGGCTGTCCAGCGTGGGCTAACCTGGGCACATTCACTAACCCAGTAAGGAAACTACTGCATCCCTTCTAGCACAGTGGGTGGGGAAATTGTTTGTGTTGCTGCATGAGAACAGGCTGGTGCTTGACATTGCCAAATTGCCATATTCTTCTCTGCTTTTTTCCTTAGGGTTTTATATTTTTGTCAAGGCTGTATTTCTCTTTTTGAATCCTTGGACCTGCTGAATATCTTTCTCTCATCTTGCATGTCATTTAGCTCATGGACTTTACCACGTCTTAATGGCAATTAGTGGAATAAGGCAAGGTCACACAGCTGCACTGCTCCACATGGAGCCTTGGAGCAGCCAGCTGAAACCTGGACTGAGGGTTGGAAAGGTACATTGCTTGTTTTATTGGTGCAAATTCAGTCAACATCATCTGTGCCTTTGCAATAGCTGTGTTAGCTTCCAGCTTCTGCTCCCTTCTCCACTCCCATGACTCCTATGCTGCTTTGGCAAACAATTATATAGAACTCTCCCCCACTTTTGCTAGGAACAGAGGTATTTTCAGTTCAAATGACCTTTGTTTTATAACAAGGGAATAGCAAGTAGCATTTGCTTAGGTGAAGGTATCTTAACTGCCTCTGACAGGCTGTGCTGAGCAGATCATAAATAGCCTGCCACAGCCTGTAGGCAAAGGCACCATCTCTATCTGACAAAGAGGCAGGACACAAACCAAGCCAAGGCTGAGGCAGGCGATGTATTACCCTGCACGTGGTGGAAGCAAAGCACTACAGGGCCTCGATAGATGTACACCGTTTGCTACAGAGCTGAAGAGCATCCCTGCTCTGGTAGTGCACACAGCAGCCTCAGGGTCCTGCTCTCAGGTCCATAGCAAGAGATATTTTTCCTTAATGTGTGTTAGACTTTCTGAGAAGTAAGTATGCCTTGTGAACAGAGGTCACCATATCTGGATAGCAGGGTGTCTTGACACAGCAATCTGCAACTTATTTAAACATCTTACATTCTGCACTATTATTTAAAAAGATAGCATATTCAGGGTGTTTCTATAATAATTTAGAGACATTAATTCCCTTGCATAGCATTCATTATAATGCAGACTATTGTAATAAATAAGTGCTGTAATTATTGGACTTATTGTCAAAAAAGCTAAAACAGTCTTTTTAATGAATGTTTCTGCTGCTGTTTCAGCCATCATGCTCTGACTGGAAGTTCAGCAGCACCACAGCTCCTTGGCAGAGTAGAGACCACAGTTCCTTTTACCTTGGTCTTTTTCCCCAGGGCCTGCCTTCTCAGTGCACCTTTCCTCTTTTCACCTTTCATCATGCCTGCTCTACCTCAAAGCCTATGCTTCAACAGCACATGTCCAGCATCAATAACTCAGCAGCAGCATTGCCTGCAGCAAGGGCATTTATTCCTGTGGCCTTCTGCCTCCCCCATGCCCCAGTATGTTCTCCATGGCTCTATCTTCCTCAGCAGAGGGAAGAGGCAGCCATTGAAATCCAAGGAAAACTCATAGGTGGCTGTCCTGTAATCTGAGATGGGTAGAAAGAACAAGCAAGTTTTCTTACCCTATTTTTATGACTATAATCACCAGGTAGTGCAGTTGTTATCTAGGTATATGTTACTGGAAGAACATACCTTGAATAGCTCAGGGGATAATGATATTTTATTGTAGAGTGATCCAGCATTAAGGCAAATAAAGCACTTTCATCTTCTATGGTGCTTGAATACTGTCTTCTTCTAAGTGTGTCCAATAAGACTGTATTAACTTGTAAAGGAGGCAGGAGATGTTAAGTCTTTCAAACTTTCAAGAAGTTGGACAACAAAATGGGAAGGGACTGAGGGACAGAGAGAGAGAATAAAATGTAGAAGTGTCCTGCTGAAAGGTTTGGCAACCTACCCTAGCTACAGGTAAGTAGAGAAGATAAATAAGAGGAACATGCTTTAAAGTGGAGGGGCCACATAGGTGCAGATATCCTGAATTTTTCATCAGGTGCTGAAACTTGGTAAAGAAGATTGAAGCTCCTAAGGTTCTTGCACAAATGTTGTTTAAGTAGAGTGAGTGACATACTAGATTGGATAACCTGGAGAGGTGCCTTGCACTCTGCATTTCTGTGGTTTAAAGAGCTGGCTCACAAAGGACCAAAGACCTTGAGTCATATGCACCAGGTATGTGAGTGAAGGAAGAGGACAGAAATGGCACAGGACTGAGAACAAAGAACAAATTAGTGGATAGTTTTTCCAAGCAAAGAAGTAAAACCAGATCAGCTATGAAAACTTTTTGCAAGTTTCCTCCTGTTTTCAGGCATATCTAGACGTGACCTTTTATGTTATCTATTTAAAGATAGCAAAATACTCTTGAATTGTCAGCAGATGAGCAATTGTGGAGATACTCAGCTTCCTGTCTGATGTCAGCTGGCAAGGATTGCTCACCTTCCCCCTCCCTACTAAAATTAGTCATGAAGCTCCTAGTGACTTCAGTGAAGAGTAATCTGAGTCTCCATACATTTGAAAGCCTC
The DNA here is from genome assembly GCA_035583155.1 of Acropternis orthonyx. Lineage (NCBI taxonomy): Eukaryota > Metazoa > Chordata > Aves > Passeriformes > Rhinocryptidae > Acropternis > Acropternis orthonyx. The sequence goes on along the minus strand of JAWWEU010000125.1, from coordinate 17,640,919 downwards.
CATCCTTCAAAATGCTGGTAAACTTAAGAAGGTACACTAGACCTCCTCAAGGAGGCCAAAAATTTATAGAAAGGAACATTTCAAGTTTAAAATGTGTGAAGTGTTTTTAAAGAATATATAATCAAAACAAGGATGATTGCTTTCCTGTAGGGGGGGAAAAAAAAATCTTAAAACTCTTTCTGTCCATCCACTGCTTTTTCTTCTTGTCTTAAAAGGAGGTCATTTACCATCCACACACACATAGACTGAACATATGTGAATATTGCCACTGGATCCATAGAATAAATTCATGTGAAAGTGGCAGTCTTCTGTTGGATAGATTCTGTGGGAAATTATAATATTATTATTCAGACAGGAAGAAAACACCAAAAGACTGCTCCAGCAGGCTCCATCTATGCCATCTAGTTCATCTATGCCCCCTACAGAGGTAACCCAACAGTTGACAGGTCAGGGACACGTTAACTCAAAGATGCTTCTAAGTGAGGGCTCTGTGTCGCTACTTCCGAAAGCAAATTGGAAAAGCAGAAGCGATTCCTGATCTATCAAATTCAATTAATTACAAATTCGAGGTGCTAAACCTTTATAGCTCCTGTGTATGATGCCTTCTTCAGACCTGCCAGCTGAAGTAGACTAGACACAGCCTGTAGGTACCGCCTGGCATGCTAGCAAATGGAGATCATATTACAGCAGTATTTTTGAAGGGATGGAAAAATGCAGTGCTGATTTCCATTTCTCTTCATCTCTGATGTTTCAAGAACATACACATTCAAATAGCCAAGTTCTCTAGTGTATCATTGGACAGAAAACCAAGACTGAGAGGTTTTGCAAAGCCTGTTTTCACCATTATGTTCCTTCTTCAACACAGACGTGAAAATGGCCAAGTTGAAACTGAAAACTTCAGAGGAATTCCCAGGTCTACCGAGTCAGATCTTTGTATAAAAATAAAACCCCATCATGAGTGTTACCAGTAAATACATTATTCATACAGGCCTCCTCAAAGGAAAAAATCTCAAAAATGTAAACCCAAAACTTTAATCCCATGCTCAAAATAGTATTCTGTTACTCAATGAGAAGGAACATATTTATATATTTTCTATTGGGAAAAAAAAAAAAGCATGTTAAGATACAGCATAAGTCTTTAGGTAACACTTTGTCACTGTTGGTTGTTGGGAAACACATGGATTACAAGGCATGGAAAGAACATTTTGCACAATGGACATATGAGGAAGATTCTATCGAACTGACCAGCAAAGCAGAACTTATTACGTTTTCCGCTGAGATATAGCTCATGGACATTTAAGACTGTTTATACCTCGTTTGTGATTGTCACTACAGTTAATTTTTATTAGTTTTGGCTTATTGTGGTTGTTAGTTACATCCCCTTAGTTTCACCATCATGGAGGTTTCCCTTGTTGTTTTTCCCCTCATGTTCCTCCATATTGTCTTCCTCTCCCTCACAGTTTTCCCGCCTTTGCCCCAGTTTTCCCGCCACTGTCCCGAACCCGCTTAGCCTACTGGTTCTTTGCCAAGCCATTCCCTATTGGTTGTTTTCTTGCCTAGTTACAAGCCCCACCCCTGGTTTTACCCAGTCATCTCCCAGTTACCACCCCGTTTTCTGGAACCTTCCCTCGAACCCTATATAAGTCTCTCCCCACAATAAACTCCGCCCTTTTGAGCCCACTACCCGTTGTGTTTGTGTGGTCATTGGGCCTCGATCAACAGCTCGCAGTTGGTGTCTCTATCTAGGTACAGAAATCTTCACTCTAAATATCTTTGTTATCTCAACTAAGGTTTGTTAACATTTCCCAGCATAATACCTGGATTTTTTTTAGAACTTGTTCTAATTTAAGGATTGAGTTCTGTTTGTATTTTTGAAAGAAATGCATTTTTGTTGAGATAAAAGGTCTCAGTAGTGTTTCAGCAGCAGCAGAGGCACTGAACTAATGGCAAAGTTCACTGCTTGTATTTTTAGCAAGTTAGATTTGGTCCGACAGCATATAATGCTGTTGTTCCCAGCTCCTTGGCTTATTGCTTGACCTGGTTTCTAACCTAAGTAACCTTTCTGTGTCTCTCAGGCTGAACAGTATGGACAGTATGCTCTGTGCCATCCATACACACCTTGTGATCCATTCTATTAGGCATATACATTGTAATCCGTTGTCTAAATAAACATTTAATGCAGAGATTTAACCAGAAACTGCTCATAGTTTTCCATGTGGACCAGCCTCAAGACTACTTACTTGGAGATATTATGAATACCACATAGCTCATTTTTGTGCCATTAAGGACAAACTGTCACCAGTCAGTTTTGCTATAGGCTTGTGATACTGGTGGATTGCAATGGTGATTCATCAAGTGGTATTTTGCTGCATGTTCCAACCATTTTACCTTGAAATGTCTATCATCTTTGTTCTCTGAAGGCAGAGACTTAGATCAGTGTGCTTCCTGGACTGGACTTGTGAGCATCTTTGAACAAGCTCAGCCTGTACAAAAGGTTGTAAGCCTCCTCCTTTTCTACACGATGGGAGCATGGCACAGGAAACTCCATCAGTTTCTCCACACTTTTGGGTTGTTTTAGGCTGGTTTTGCTTTATTTCTTTTTTTCCCTTTTCCCCTCTCCCCATTTTACTGAAGGTCAGGATACCTTGGAGAAAGTCAGGAACTGAGGCTAGAATCAGGACAAGCCAAGAGGACAAATAGCAGGGAGCTGGGGTAGATGAGAGGTCTAACTGGCAAGGCAGGTGATTGCTGTAGCTTTCATAGATAAGGCTAGTAGAAGCAACATCAAAACTGTTAAACTGCACATTATTCATTTTTATAGGCTGCTAGAAGTTACCCTGAGCCCTTCTCATTTTTAATATCTTCTGGTAATATGATAACTCCTAATCACTCCCTCAACTTTTGCAGACCTGAAAAAACATAGCATGAAACCATTATGCTGTTTTCAACAGGCATTGATAAAAATAAGATGCTAACAAAAAAAACCCCAACACCAAACCAAAAAACCACCCCCCACCAAAACAAAACACCAACCCCCCCCACCAAAACCAACAACAACAAAAAACAATGAAAACAAAACAGCAACAACAACAACAAAAACAAGACAAAACAAACAAACAAACAAAAAAACCCCACGCCAAACCATTAAACTGTTCCTGACATTTTCTCCAAGGAAAGCAGAATTCTTTTAACAGGAGAGGAATTTCCATTTCACCAACTCCCTGAGCCTGCAAGAATTTCACTGCAACATTGGATATTGTAAGCTCAGATATCTCAGCCTAAACAAATAAATGGCAATATTGAATAGACCTGTCAAAGAATCACAGCTCTCAGGGAAAAATCAAGTGTCTCAGATAATAAATAACAGGAAAAAATATTAAAAATAAATAAGGACAATATTGCATCTTTACTCTTCCACTTTCTTGCTATCCCAAGAAAACCAGGAGAAAATTATCCCTTATGCAGTTTTGAAAACTAATTTGAGGCAGCAATGGCACCTGGAGTTTAATCAGCAATGTCGTCCATGGAGCATTGCAGTGGTGGGTGCCATAGACCCCAAGTTTTTGCTGAGATAATTCACTGCTGCATTACTCCATTTTTATCCTGTGTATCTCTATTGATTTCACCATAAAACTGGAATATGCCAAGGATGACTCAGACCCACTGCTTTACTTTTGAGGTAGATGGCATGGAGACAATTAGGAACAGTAGAAATTCATGAATTTAAGCTCCTCTTGTCCTTGAAGCAAAACATTGATTAAAAAATGAGACTCCTTCTGAAGAGCTCTGATCAGCAGTGTAGCTTAATGGCTGAAAAAATACACCTTTCATAAGTAGATTAAATGCAGTCTTTAGAAGGAAGTGTGCCATCTCCTCTGAGACAGGATGGCATGGCAAAAAGACAGTAAGATGATGGCAGGAACCTGACATTTTAAGTGTCAAAATAGGAGTGGTTTTGAAGCTGAAGTTGGCATTAAGAGGCTCCACATCTTTAGCATTTTAGGATTTCCAAGAAGTTCCTGAAAAGGGATTTAAGAACATGTGTTTCACTTCACTGTTGCCCCTCATTACATTGCATTAATTCAAGACTTTCACTCGTCATTTTTAGAAGTACCAAGAGAAAAATATTTTCTATTTTGTGCTTAGAAAATAATTCTTCCCTTAGAACAGCTCAGAAAGACAATTTCTTGCTCCTGCCTCTCTTTAGTGCTGCGTGTACACTACTTCACAGGGTAGCAGAGCAACTTCTCTTAATTCCTGCCATCTCTTGAACCTAAAGAACTAATGATCTCTCTAATCTCCTCTTGTGAGATAGTATTTTGAACAGAATTAAGCCAGAGAAACTAAAGGTGTTATATTTCTCAGAGGGTTTTACCCTATATGGAACGATCTACTGCAGTCTGTCTGAAACAGACATTAATGCATAAACCCCACAAACACAGGCATCAAACTGCATGAAAGCACAGACAGCAAGAAACTGCTTTGAAGCTCCAGCAGCTTGACAGCAGAAAAAAAAATTTGAAGTGACATCCCTGTTCCCTGGTATGGCTTGCAGAGGAGATGCATTGAAGAGTTCTTGGCATTAGTACCACCTGGGTATTACTAAGATGAGAAGTTTCATCCTGATTTGGGAAAGGAAGAATTAGACTAGAGCTACACCCAGCAGGAGTAGGTGCCTTCAAGTCTGGGTTGAAAAGTCAGCCTAGTTATTCCAGCAGAAGTGTGACCTGCCTGTTTCCCTGTGCACCTGTTCTTTGCTGTGTTTGGCAATATATATCACCTTATCAACAGGAGACAGAAAGGGGAAGAGCAGGAAGGAGCTACAGCAGCAGTCTTCCTGCAGTCCCATAAGAAAGAAGGAATAGGACAGAGGCTGAGCATCTCCTACCACATAAACAATGCTGTAGGACCCCCAATGGTGGGAATACAACAGTGGGAAGGAATGAAAGGCAGGTTAATGAGGAGCCCACAGACCTCTTGCCTCCTGTTATCCTCCTTTGTCATGCCTTGCCTCCTTCCCATTTCTGCTGGGCTTAAAAAAGTTTATAAAACAAAGCTTGAAAGGCTGTACTCCTCCCCCCTCCTTTTTTTTTTGGTGTGTTTTGGTTTGCTTTTTTGTTTGTTTTGTTTTGTTTGTTTTGCTAGCTGTTCTGTCCCACTGTAAAAAAGAAAAAAGTAAAAAAAAAAAAAAAAAAATTAACCGGCAACTCATTTAACCATCACTGATAAGGTTTAACACCTGGATCACTCTGCAAGCTCACAGGAAATGTCTGTCCCCCATTTTCCATAAAATAAAATGTGCATTTTGTTTGGATGGAGCAGGAGATTACATAGTAATGCATTAGACCAAGAAATCGTACATGTCCGAGAACAACCTTGCTCGAGAAGGCTGCTGCAAAAAGACCATGAGGGTCTACTCTAGAGTTCAATTTACTACTCCTTAGGAGGACATCATGTACGGACAGACCTGCAGAGGAAACCAGATATGCATGTTTTTAACCAATGACTGATGCAGTAAAATGATTTCATTTAGACTGCAAGGAATGAGAATTAAGCCAAACTGCATCACATTGCATTAGGTAGAGTCTATGGGTGTTGCATATGCAGCTGCTGCACACCCACTGACTTGTGGTATCTCCATAACCTGCATTTTCTGGATCGTGTGGCTGCGCCCTGACAGCAAACGGAATGAGCTCTGTAGGGAAGCACATACCTCTCCAAAAGCATGTGAGATGAAGCAGGGTGGTTATTCCCATGTAGCCACTTGAGACATTTTGCAAAACCAGTTTATTCTTCTGTCACTATTCTCCAGACAGTTTCTCCCTGAGGAAAAGCACTTAAGGAACCCATTTGCTGCATCAGAGCCATTACAAAGTTGCAAGGGATGCAGAAGACCCTCCTTAAAATTCGTTAATAATTTGTCAAAAGCCTGAACTGGTGAGCCAGCCTCTGTTTCTTGAAGAAGAACAAAGCAGACTTTTGCTCCCACAGTTACCACAATAACATAGTCAAAATCCTTCAGCTGAAATGAACCTTTATTTGTCAGTGACCTAAGTGATCAGATATAAACAGCTGAAATCCCACTGATAATTGATTCTCTAACTGTAAGCAATAAGTGATGAGAAACTGGTAATAAATGTACACATTTTGATTTCTGCTTGGAAACCAGCTCGGTAGAGAAAGACAACTGCCTGTGTGACACCTGTGCTCTGACTACGGCAGAAACCGATGTGGGTGGAGGACAATTGGAAAAGGAATAAATGGCACAGCAGGTCCTCCTCACCACTGTGTCTCCTTATCAGACCTGCTGGGATAACTCAGGGGTTTGTCTGGTTTGCTGTGGAGGCTTCATGGCAGACTTCTCTGAACTGACAGTGTAGTCTACGTATAGACTATGCTGAAGTAAATTACAGGGCTAATGATTATTGGCAAGAATAGATATGAGCTAATGTCTTATCTATGTGACCTGCTGATTCATTACTAGCTCATATACTGAATGTTTTAGGCCCACAGGAAAGGCTGATAGAAGCATCTTGATAGAGCTGAGTGGGATTTTGCTGTATGCAGTGTTCTTCATGCTGGGCATGGTCATTTGGAAAGGATAACACATCCCATACTTAAGGTTTAACATAGAATGTGTACTCAACTCTAGGATGGCCTGATCAGACAGAGCAAACGCTGGAGGCTGCACACTTGCTCTTTAAAGTATTTGATGCCTTTATACTGTGTGTGTGGCTCTGTCCTCTGGTGACTGACCAGCTTGAGACTTTTCCTTCAGAGGCAAACAACCTAAGGGCTTGTTAAATGTCTTACAGTCCCAAGATGTGGTCCAAAACAACACTAAATACGTTCTGGTCAGCTATCAACACAACCAACATAAAATAGAGCTTGCTTTAGGGCATGAAAAATTGAACCTTAGTCTTTAATTATCCGTCAGCACCATTCCTTGCCCTCTTTTCCTGTAGCTCTGAAACTACAGGAATGCTCACCAGCTTCATTAATACGATGATAAACATTTACTACATTTACACCTACCCCCTTTACAAACAAAGGAAGACAGAGGTTTAAAAGCATTCCAGTTAGATGAGTTGTGGGGTCTGTTGTCTCCGTTGCAATTCATAAATTTTAAAAGAGACAGTTCTCATCTCATAAAGTCCCATATTTAAAAAAAAAAACAAAAAAAACCCAACCAACAAAGAACACCAAAAAACTCCATTACTCTGAAGATATAATTAAGAATGCAGAAACACAATTCTATGTAGCTAATGCTCCAAAGTGTATACTGCCTGGATTTTGACCTTTGAAAACTCCATTAAGCTATGTAAATACAGTACCGAAGAATGTTCACTGTTCACAAACAGTTTGCTAGCATCAGTTGGAAAAAGACCTACACTTCTTCCTAGTGCCATACCTCTCTTGGTCTGACACCAATGAAGTCTCTTGATTGATCTGCACAGAACAGACCTACTGTGGAAGTTGTGTTATGGCCCTCTCCCCCTTTATTGTAATATGTCTTTGACTTAATCCTGATTTTGGGTCAGCCACACAACAGTACAAAACCTCTTCCCAAACAGTTGACTTAGAAACTGAATTAACACATTTGCTGTTAAGACTTGGCTTCTTCCCACAGCCAGGAGAAGGACAAAGGAACAAAGGAATGCTTATGTACATCTCCCATGACATCGCAGCTTTTCTGTGTTTAAATTATCTGCCTTTTGCTCTACTGTATTTTGTTTATTCACATAAGCATTTATCTGATGCATTAGAAGGAATGAATAGTTTGGCAATCAAAGGACCAGATGCAGAAGTGGTTTTACGAAGTAGCTGAATTATTTCCTGCAGATAAATCACCTGGGCCATGACCTTTTCCACCCCCATTCACCCAACTTCTATTGAAAACGTTGACTGTTCCCAAATATTTGCCAGATAATTGATGGCAAGGAAATAAGCCAACACTTCTCCCAGATTACCATCCTACCCTTGATGTAACACAACAGTCTCAGGGTGATCAATTAATGCATGTGGATTTTTAAAAGGGAAATAAAAAATTCTTTTCAAGCTTAGCTATACAAAAGCACTATCAGGAAGCCAAAGGTCCCAGGCTGCATAAATTTCTTCAATAACTTGCTGTTCTCTCATAATTTGCTACAATTGATTTCTTCCTAGGTCTTTCTGGTAGTTTCTTAAGTTACAGCATCCTTCCTGGGACAATAAACAAACAAGTAGTCTAAGAACCAAATATACAAAATTTGATTTCCAGACCAATAGTTCTGTGAAAAAATTGAACCCACAGGGCTAAGAAATGAAGTATTAATTCAAGAAAAAATTATAAACCAAAACCAGTGGTCTGTGAAAGTCTCTTCACAAGTATAGTGACCTCAATACTTTTTTTGACAAAAAAAAATTTGAGCAACTTTTTTAGCTTTAGGCAACATGCTTTGATGAAGCCTCAGGGGATAGGAATCCCTTTTAGGCAAACCCATATAGAAAAGCACTGTGTGTGCAATGGATGCAAAGCTGGACAAACAAAAGTTCCAACAAGAATATGCTTGCACAGCCAAGAGTGAACTCAGCCTTTCTTCAACACACACCTGAGAAACCAGAACCATAAAGTATGAGAGCTGAACTACTTTCTGTGGCCTTACATTCAGCTCAGACCTGGTAGCATAGGTGAAGCATAAATGATGATACTTAGGCATTACCAGACCCTACCTGGATAGGAGGGAGTTGGTAAGGAAATAATATACATTTGTCCACGCTTTATATTAAGTGTGATTTTGACCAATCTCTTAAGGATAGCAAACACTGTATGCAGCCTTTGCATTTGTAACAGACCCAAGTGTCCATGAGCACAGCACACATCCCCACATCCTCTTTCTTGCTCTGACAGCCAGGAAAACATTGGCAGTGTCATTCTAGAGGGAACACCTATTGGAGCAGTATGCATGTTTAAGGGAGTGGAGGAAATAAAAGCCAAATGCACAAAGAAAGCAGTAGCCAAAACAAGGTGGCATCAAAAACTTGTGTGTAGTACACAGAAATAGCACAACCTGTCTCCAGCTAACACAGCTGGGAGGGCACGCGAATGGAAGGAGAGGGAAGCACTTCCAGTTTGGATGTGCTCCCAGGATTTTGAGTCATGATATATGCAGCTAGCCAAACGTGCTCCTGCAAAGTCTAAAGAAGGGGGAGGTAAATAATTTTAGACATTTTCTCATGTTGTTTAAGCATCTGAATTTAGTTCAAGTTCTTATGCCTGAAAGGTAGAAGACACACTACAAAAATGGAGCCTACCCAAAGTCCATCCAAATCCAGCTCAGATGTGTAGGGGAATTTACACCAAGCTTTGCTTTCTAAAACTGCCAAAATTGACCCAAGGTACATAAGAACTGAGATATGATTCATACAACTCTCTCTTACACCTACACTATTTAATTCTAATAAAGCATTTCCACTAGTATTACATACTCCCAACTATGGGTTTTGCAGAGTTCTTTGCCATCTACAGGGGCCAAGGTAGTCTTAGGCACATATTTAGCACATTTCATAGCCACCCTAAAGGAACTGATGCCCTTTTGTCCACTCCATACATTCCATGGCAGAGACCTACCAGCTCTTCCTCACCCTCCCACTCAGACTGAGATACACAGCACACTCACAGAGTACACAGAGTTGGAAGGGACCCACAAGGATCATCAAATCCAACTCTTAAGTAAATGGCATGTATGGGTATCAAACCCATGACCTTGGCATTATGGGCACCAAGTTCTAACCAAGTGAGCTAGTCTGGCTGTCTCACTCCTTTGATACTGCAAAGCAGATACCACCTAACTTTTCTAGGCATCCTTCTTCCAGCTGCATAATCGTGTAGAGTCCACACCAGAAGCTGTCCTTCATCTAGGGACTGTATTTCTTCATCCTGCTAAAACTTGTTCTTCAGCTATGGTAATTCCCTGCTGCACCTTCCTAGTAATCTTTCCAGGCTAAATTCCTCACTGATGCAAACCAGTGGAGCTACATTGATTTCAACAGAGCTCTGCTGGTTTTGTCAACTGAAGACATATTTCCTCTGGCTACGCATTGCTCAGGCTTTCCTCTTTTATATGGGCAAGTTACAAAGCACTGTTTGCAATTATGTATTTCTATCACAATGTGCAGGTAGGAAATTAGTCTTCTGAGGCCTTCCCTTAGTCCCCTCCACCAACTCCCAGCTCAGTCCTTGAAAAGGCCATTTGAGTATGCAATATTAATCATCTGCTGGGCAATAATCTTGGAAAAATGTAATATATTCTGGCAAATCACAGGCCTTCCAGAGGAACTGCCTGTCTCTGAACGAACAGCTCTCATCCATTATCAGGCAGTGACAAACAGCTCCTCACTTATTTGCCCCATCAGCATGCAAACAGCAACTCAATTCAATTGTGAGAAATGGGAGGAAATGATCTGTATTAATAAATGGCAAGAGCGTGAGATAGCTCGATTTCAGAAAATAAGATCAAAACCACTGAACTCCCTTCATTGTCTCATTTGATACCTTCCCTTTGCTGTAAATGCAGCACTGGGAGTAATTAAGTTTCTGAAAAGAAGTTTCATAGTGAAGTCACATCGCCCAAAACAATTAACACAAACATTTTGTGCACATTGTCATCTGCCTTCACCAGTGTTTAAAGGTCAAAGAAACATTTCATTAGAAAAAAAAAAAAAAGAGAAAATATAGGTAACCTGCTGTACACTCTTTGGGTATGTCTGAGAACAATGCATGCAAAGAGTCAGTGTTCAAGCAAATGAACATGCAGAATACCATCCATCTGGATGGCAAATGCTGTGCACATGACTTATCATATCTGATAATGTCTGGAAACTTTGGCTGGAGGGTAGAGTCCTCCTATGCTACATACTACTGGATAAGGGGGAGGCATGCTATCCTGGTCTCATAATGCTTGTGATATGATCACTCCAAGTGGACACAAAACGGGGATCAAAAAGACTTCAGTGGTAGTAATCAGATGAGGATTAGCAAGAAATGAACGCTACTGAGAGTGTTGAACAAATGTAAGTCACTGTTACTAAAATGAAAAAAAACCCTCTTCACCTGGAAAAAAGCCACCAAAAGGAAAAGTTCAATTGCACAAAAAATAGACCTAAAATTCTACCTACTTCTCTGTTCCTTCATGCTGGGAAGAATGGTAGAAGTGCTATCATGTGAGATTTGTTTTTACCAGATTTTGTTTATTTGGTGGCTGGGTTTAGCATGGATAAGAGCCAGTGGTGGAATCAAGTTACAAAACAGTTCTTCATGTGCTTTTATCAGCACACTCTAAAGAGTGAAGTTAGACTTCAGCAATAACACCCTCTTAATTATAGCTACAAGCCTGCTCAGATGTCTAGGAAAGCACATTCGTCCTCCCCATTCCTGAAGTGCAGTAAGTGATGGGAAATGAATGAATTTATGGAGCACTTACAAATAGCTGTCAGATGCACTCCTACTTGTTTTAGTTCAGTTGACTTTGTTTCTGTGGATGAATTTGGGATAAATTTACCCTCAGAGGGAGCAAAGTAACTTTTCCCCTCAGATATTTAGCCTGGATGTTTGAGCAGGTGTGGTTATCACCTGCTGTTAATGAGCCAGGGCTGAGCAGGAAACTGGGATGTAGGACATGACTGGGGAAGGCTAGTTCCTTGCAAAGGAGCAGCAGACTGAGCAAGCATCACATAAAAGCATGCTTGTCTTTATATATTTTCTTAGTGTGCAAAGTTCTTTCAAGTCAGGAAACAGAAAATGACCTTTCCAAAACTTGAAAACAATGTGTTTTGGAGTGGATGTGATTCTGCTTGCTAGTGTCAAGCAGTTTCAGAGCAGTCAAAATGCTATCACCTGCAGTCATTTTAATTTACCTTTGCATTATGCTCATATCCTTTCTGGTGCTATTTGCAAAGGACCTGCTGGGTGAACAGTCTGACTGGTCCAGATGTACCATTTTAAGAATCACCTCTCACAAGGACATTGCTACCATCTCAGCCTGCATCTCCAAATCAGTGTAGAGAGGCTTGCAAGAAGACACAGTCATCAGGACTGATGTCCATTTTAGAAAACAATATAACCAATGCTACATTGCCTGTGTTTGGCAATGAGAGCAGGCAGACATTTTTTTTGCAGAACACTTTTTTCTCCCATAGAGAAGGAAAAACTGTTTTTAAAATCAAAATATTTCATGGGAGGATGTCAATTTTTTTTTTTTTTTTACAAAAAAGAGTTTAAATGAATCGTTTCTATTTTCTTGGTTTTGTTTTGAAAAGACATGTATATTTCAATAATGTGAATGTGTTTTGTTTCTGCTTTTCCAGTTCTGTTCATTTCAGCTTGCATGGCATAGTAAAATATGCATGATAATATTGAATTTACACACCTCCTTTATTACATAAATTTTGATAATAAATTATATAGTTCAGCTATTATTGAAATTAAATATTTTTATCTTACTGAATGAGATGTTTTCCTACTACTTGAGTGAACAGAGTAGGATGAACTGTTTCTGAAAGTTCAGGATTCATTTAATTCATTTTTACCAGCATTTTTTTTTTCAGTGACCTTTCTTTCACTAGCAATCTGTGAAAACCACTGTTTCTGCTGATGGAAGGTGTACCATCTTTCTCAGGTGAGTTTGAACCATTGTTTTGCCCTTGTTTGAATCTAATAACATGTACCACTGCCTGTGTTTTTCCCAACATGGATTAGTTCCAGGGATTCCCTCAGCAGAGAATATGCTTTCTCCTTCTCAGGGGGTAAATACGACCTATGAGATGCCAGCTGAAATTCTGGAAACATTATCACAGGCACAGAAAAGGGTTGCACAGGGACCCATTCTATGTGATGCTGTTCCTACTGTGTCCCTGAAAATCAGAGCTGCCTTCACTGAGGTACCTATTAGGTGGATTTGTAACATGGGAAATCTTCCAGGTTTGGGGCATTAATTATTCAAAATTAATAAAACGAAGACAAATACATTCATCACATGACTGTTCAGTACAAGATGTGATAAAACAGAATTTATCACCTCTCTACTAAAATAAAATGAGAAAAACGTTTAAGAGAGTAGCGTGAAATTCCTCAGCTATATCAACAGAAATATATAAAGCAGGGGAAGAAGCATATAGCTCCTGGTGGTTTGAGTAAATTCTCTTAACTTTGCTATCCTAAAATTAAGAGAAAGTAGTAGCCCATGCTTGGGAAAAAAAGCTTAGTTTTACTCTTTTTGGTCTTTTTCACTCACTACTGTAAAGATAAAAGACCATTTATCAGTAATATCCTGACCTTTTCTTTATGACTGCATTTTGATTATGCATGGTATTGTCTTGTAAAATTACATTTCCTAATCAATAAGAACCACTAAAATAATTTCAAAGTATCATTTAAATCCAGCCCTAATTTGATTTCACTCAGCATCTGATTAAGCATGCGACTTAGCATATGATTTCATTCCAAAAATTGGATCTGTCAAAATAGCATTCTGGAGCGTTATGTTTATTGTATCTTAGTAATCCTGCATCAGAAGTGCTCCTTTTACAAGTAAGAGGATTCCTTTTCCTTAGCTGCTCGACTTGCTAGCAGCCTGGTCCTGGTGAATAATTTGTTTGTTCCTTTTCACACATCATGGTGAGTAATGAATTTCCAACAGATCTCACAGACTGCTCCTAATTGCCTCGTGAATGCATTCAGTGGCACGTTCTAGGATGCTGGTTCCCTCCACCTAAGGTCAAGGTTACCCTCTGCTTTCCTCAGCAACCATACTTTCAAATTCCTTGATCTGACATTCAGAGTTGGGAATGAAGGCTATTGCCAACCACATCTTTCTAGGAGTGGGAGCGTCTGGTCTCATGGTTTAAGTATGGCCTTTGGAAAATTAATGCCATTGTCTGCAAATACTTTCTGAAGTATCAGCCAGGAGTTTAACAACGCTGCTGGTGATGTGTGATACCTGATATCTTGGTTGACAAGACAGGACTAGGAACCTCCACAGTCAAACTCAGAAGTACTTCAGCTATTTTGCAGTGTGCTTAATCAATAATGCATACACCAGAAGCCAGTGCAGCCACTGCACTCTCCCACTGCTTTGTCAATGCTCTGGAGCTAATGGAAACTCTTAAACTTTTGTCAAGGTCTGAAATAAGCCTCTAATTTAAACTTGATTATGCACCAAAGACAGCAATGAGAAGCTAGCTCTTTTTCAGGGGAAACTAATGATTCTGAACACCTCAAATTTTGGACATCAGATTTGATACCATCTTCAAAGGGTGTAATAAAGAGAAAGAGCAGAGCATGCATCCCAAACACTGGACCTCTTCAAGGCATTTAGTGTTGTGTTTCAACAACCACTTCTCACTTTTAAAGGATTCAGCTACATTTTTTGACAAAGTCATTTTTCAGAGTAGCACTGCATTAAAAAAGCAAAAGAAAATTATGAACATCCAGGATGTTAAGAAACCTTTTATCATGTCTAATAATAAACCAAGGATTAGTTTTCTTGTCATTCAGCTAAATATTTTGAATTGCAAAAGTTTCTAGCTGAGTTTGTTTTCATGTAGCTTTAAAAGCACAACCCAGACACTTCATTGAGATGCACAGGTGAGCAACTGACATTTTCTAACCTGATTTCAATTACTTTGGAACATTTCACACTGAAGTTAAATACAGCATGGGTCAAAACCAAGGAAACTCTAGAGAAGTGTCACTCCAAATTCTCCATTATGCAAATGTAATTTTTTGCATTTCACTTTTTTTGTTTTGGTTTGTTTCTTTTGGTTAGTCTGTTATTGTATTAAGCAACTTGGAAGAATGGCTGAGTGCAAAAAAAGTTTTTAAAGGGGATATACTCTTCCCAGATCTACAGAAAACCCTGTGCAGGTGACGTGCACAGTTGGGTATGTAACAATCTCAGTCAAGAGCATTAGGAGTTAAAAACCCCTCACTTGCTCTCCTGTTAAAGTGCAGTAAGTTTCAGCGTGGGTGCTCCTCATTTGTTTATGTGCAAAGTAAAACAGGTTAGTTTTTTTTAGCTTTACTGCTGTGAATGCCTCTTCCTGAGGTGTCCCGTTTACACAATGGATCCTTACATGACCTGACTTTCAGTGTTGTGATTCTTAACCCTGCTGGCCATCACCTGATGCATCAGCTTTCTCTGGGTATTCAACAAAAGCCACTTCCATCAGTCACTTCTACAACTTTGTGGATGGGTTGTTGCTGCCAGTCTTTGACAGAGGATAAAAAGGAACTAACCACAAACTCACACCTTCCATGAATTCTGCACCATCTAAGGCTGTATTCCTTGACTCATCATGACATAACCTTGGAAACAACACAGTGCACAACCTCAGCCATGAGCAAAACCATTTCTACTGGAAGTTCTCATAGTGATTACCACCCTCTCAATCACTTGGGAGAAATCACATTGTGCTATGCTTGCAACAAGGTGTGTCCTCTTCTGCATGAGACCTCCTTTACATGGTCATTTTCATAGGTCATCGAATGCTTTGAGCTGGAAGGGACACTACAGATCCCCTGGGTCCAAGCCCCCTGCTGTGGGGTTCAATCTGGCCTTGAGGACTTCCAGCAGTGGAGCACACAGAGCATACACACTGGGCAATCCAGTCCAGTACCTCACTGCCCTCTGATTAGTACCTTTCCGCTTGAAAAGCCTGCAGAAGTTGGATTCAATTTTGTGCCTTTTTTTGTTGTCTTTTTTTGATCCATTTCATACCCCAAACTGCTTTTTAAGCATTTAGTTCATAATATTTCAGTGTCATGATGAAAATATGCCAAATTCTTTATCTCTCAATGCGCTTCTGCTCTGACCAGATATCCTTTGAAGTCTGGAAGATGCAACCTGCGGGCAGAAATTGGCTAGTCTGACCTATGTGGGATAAAGGTGATCTTAGAAGAATTTGAGTAGCATCATTCTTCATGAAAAAATTTATTCTCAAAAGAAACCAAATGCTGTGCAAATAAGCTCATTTCACACATGTTCTCTGAGAGGGAAAAAACTTCCTTAAGTCTAAATTTTATAATTTTAATGTTTTCAAAGCCAAATAGTTTTCATTCTGAAAAGCATTTCATGCTATCTTCTGATTCTGTCTTTATTTTTTAAAAAACTGGTGAAGCAGATAGAATTTCCACTATTTTATTATATTCTTTCTTTTTTTCATCCATTTTACTGAGCTCAGACAAACCTTTTCAGCATTTTTTCTCATGAAGAATTTTCAAATAGTCAGCTTTAGGTCTTAACTAAGAAAAGGCGAATGTCAAAAATTTCAGAATCCTGTCCTCCTCACAGCAGTAGTGCATTACATCACATTAGATGATTATTTGGTCTCTCTTGGCTTTAAAAAGTATTAGTCTATTAATTATAGATCAGTGTCAGCATTTTTCCCTTCAACTTTAACTTCAGCTTAATTTACCTTCCTTTTTTCTTTCTGTTTAGGTCATAACTCTAAAATGGACTAAAGCTACATCTCCTTACTTTCCTCTTCCTTATATTGCAAATATATCTTTCATCTTAATTATTTGTGTGACAGCACTCCATGCATTTTGAGTGTTCATTGTTTGCCATGAGAAATCAGTGGTTATCCCATAATTTTCTTGCTGGGCATTTATTTCAGATTGACTTCAGCCTAGTCATTCTTTGTTTGCATTATCTGCACTTGTAACGTTATCAACACTGTCCTGGCAGGTAGTTTTATGTTGCCTTTACTTCGTATCTAGAAGGTCAGGGTAGGTAGGATAGAGAAGGCGAGGCAGCCATTGTAGGTATCTCTCCTATAGCAGTCCTCTGAATTTTGTCAGAGAAACACGAGTCATTCTGTGTTTATTGAAACATAAAGGCCTGGTTCCGGCAGTGCCTAATCAGGAGGCTGAATTCATGTTGTGGCCCTCAGTACTGGGCACTTAGGGGATTGTTCTTCTGTCTACATGGAGAAAAAAAAGACATTTTCATATCTCTCTTGCACTTCTGCCATGCTTGGCTGAACACAGCACGCATGGTCACAAGTTACTGCTGCAAGGCTGGAAATGGCAGAGAAAAAGGACAGCAGATAAAGATGAGCAAGAAGCTCATCAAATCTAAGGAGATCATTGTGAAAAGGCTTCTCTTGTTTTAAAGATGTTGAAGCTTCTGTTGTCTGGGCTTCATTCCCATTGAGCAAATTATTTAGATGTGTGCACTGCCAAGCCATGAATAGGCCTTTGACCCAGGCAGTGTCAGTCTGTTAGCACTGCCTGGTGGAGCCCAGTTAATGTGCTGTACTGACATGTCCATCCTGCTTCTGGTGCCCGCACTGATTACCTTTGGCCAGTGCTCAACTTTGCTGTGGAAGCACGTGAACTCATTTGCCATTAGTGGGGATATCCCTAATACGGTTCTGTGAGGATGTTCTTAGTCTTTCTATTCTCTTCCCTGTATATCAAAAGGGTACTGATATTTTGTCTCCTTTGCCCAGTGTACACTTTAAGTCATGAAAAGCCTCTGTTTGCATTCTCAAGAACCAGATCTCAGTCCTTTACCAAAGTCATCTGCAAAATACTTTATATAACAACTGTAAGCATAGTGTTACTGGTTGTAGATACTCACATTTAATAGCGCTCTCCATAAACTGTGGGGGAAAAAACCATCCATTCAAAACCTGAAAACATTTCATTGTGCTGGTTGGTTGCATGCAAGTCTGCAGCTCTCATCTGTCAGATACTGCAAGCTTGTCAGACCATAGGAAAGCATTGGTCACAAGCAGTTTAAAATATTTGTGCAGACTAGTTGGCTTACATACAGGAAGTTACAATATTTTTTAGCAACACTGTGATTTTATACTGCCTGAGAGGACAGCAGTGTGCTTAGGAGGACAGCAGTGTGCTTCATCATTTCTGGTTGCACTGATAGAATTTCAGATCCCTTAACTATTGGTATAATCTTCACATAGCTTCAGTAATCTATTAGAACTAAATTATGTCTTGTTTTCCTGCTCATATTATTTTACTTCTTCTAGTAATATGTCATTCCCTGTTCATTTAGATTCTCTAGAGTCTGCAGCTAAGAGCTCTAATTAGGTGTGCCTACAGCTCTGGAACAGAGGTCTTCCATCTTATTTTCATGTTTGGATTCAATTTACTATATTGAAACAATTGCTTTGCTCTGGGATCTATCAATTTTTTTCTCTTTCAGGGTAAGGATGGAACTTGGATCAGTCACAAAAAGTAAATGACTCTGAGCATCTTGCATGAAACCTACAGTTTGCTTGGTGATTCTCATGTTTGTCAAATGCACATGAGCTCACATAGAGCAATGCCATCACATGTCTTTTATGGGCCTATTTTTAGACATGATTTTGTTCAGGATGTGAAGTATTTTGCATGGGAATTTAAAAGCTCCTCAGTGCACACACTGTAATTTCAAGGCCACCTGGGATTTCTTTTTTGTCTCTCTTTTTGGCACAATGCACACATACGTTGAGATATCATCCTGCTGGTGCTTATATGCATATCTAGTTACATTAAGAATTTTACTGCTTTTTTATTTTTTCTTGAAAAACAATACAATCTGCTTTTTCCAGACACTATAGGTAAATCTGCTTTTGCTTTTCTCTGCCCTGTCCTGGTCATGGCTGGACAAGTGGCAGCTCAGTGTTTAGAGCTCAAAAGACCATTATTGCTGGCATCCCCAGCAGTGAGGAGCATGGCAGGATGATGGTTCCCTGCACCCCAAAGTAACTTTAAATGTGGCAGCCAGGTTCAGGGTTTTTTTTTGCTGTACTGTCTGTGGTCAGTCTCAGGGAGAGCTGTTTGTTACGGATGTGTCCAAATGAAGGATGACTCCTGCCAGGCCTTTGACAGAGGCAAAAAAAGCCTCATTTCCTGGCTAACCAGAAAAGACAGAAGGCTTTTCCGAATACTGCTGTTAAAATATGCCGTTACTTGGGTTTTCAGCTTATTTGTGCATGAACTGTCATTTAGTTTTGTAACTGTGCAATGACTAGGGAACTGACCTAAGAATGAGTCTTCATTGAAGGTGATACAATATGAGAACAAACAGTAATAATAGCAACTAATGCTTTGGATTGCACACTTAGTCTCTGAGTGCCCCAAAGCCGCATTCTCAGCCAAATGCAGATAATGCTTATGCATCTATGGAGAGTTCTTGGAAGTCTATGAAAGTATGTTTAACTTCTATTGCAGCTTGCTTGGTCAGGATGTGTTTGAAAGTCTGGCATAATTTAGCAAAATGACGTCCAAAGGTACGGATTCTCCATCCTTTTCTGAGCCCTAGCACCGCGAGGTGTTGTCACATGTTGGAAACAGATGGGATCAGTTCATATGTCTTTCTGGCCTTCCCTGCTACAAGAAAAGGATGCAGCATTGAAAATGTAAATAGACCTAATCAGGGTTATGACTGTCCAGAGGGTCATTAGGAACAACAAAACCCCAAACAGCCTTAAGTGGTCACACACAGAGGAGTCCAGCATGTACCTACTAGACCTCCTACCAGAGCACCTCCCATGGGAAGCATCCCTCCCCTCGTATTCTCCCACATAGATGTCATCTGCAGCTTGACCACTGAAAACCAATCAGCTGCAAAGCAACCATCCTGGACACTTCAAACTGGGAAAACAAATGGAAGTATCATTTTTTGGTCACCATCAGCTGATACAAAATCTGTGTGTGCCTTGCAAACCTGGCTGCTAAACTCTGATGTGATGTACTGAGCCCCTGTTTTCCTTAAGTAGTACATCTTGACAAATTATATAATGAAAAGCACAATGATCCAGAATTAATGTCAGAAAGATTAAGTCATATTCTAGTACATACAGCACAGAAGTGGGAGAAAAAGAGTCTTTTTAGCACCAAGGCTACGGCAAGCTAAAGTCCTCTATGCTTGGCAATCTCAGTAATCCACAGGGAGAATTCAGATAAAGACTGAGTTCATGCTTGATTCCTGCAGGCCGTGGTCTTGAGGCCACATGTCGGGCATTCCCAGTATATTCTGCTTTTAAAGAGGATGAGGATTCTCACCTCCTGCTGCCTTAGTATGGGGTGACTGCAGGCTCGCATTTAGCAGATCCGTAGAGAAAACAGCAGGGCCTTCTGAGATTTCTGAGCTTGTAGCAACCTCTAAGTCATTACAGTGCTGCCCTCAAGCTTCCTTAACCACATTTTTCAATCATTGCAGGAGTCCAAGTGGAGCAATATGGCTCTTTATGTGCCTATTATTAAGCAATGAATAAAGGAAGAATATGGCTCACTCAGTATGTACCCGAGAAGATGTGAACACAGCCTTCCTGTCAGTTAGCTGCTCATGCATGCAGAGAACAACTTATATTCACTCTGAATGCTTTTGTTATATAATAATAAAGAACATGTATGCAAAATGTTGTTCTCAGAGACTCATCACTTGGCCAAATCTGAGCTCATTTTCATCAGACCACTCACAGGGCTTTCTCACTTGCCTCACTTGCCTCACTTGCCTCACTGGTTCTGCTGGCACCCAGCTCTTGCAAACTTTCTATAAACCCTCTTAAAAATTTAGTTAAGGACCAGGAGAAGTCCATTCTTTCTCCCTCTAACACAGCATGCATTCACATTTGCAATATGAACTGGTTTTGGTCTGTGTTTGCTCTAGCTTTCCAGAAAAGTTCAATTCAGGGAGAAATACCAGAAAGGCTAAAAGGAAATATATTATTCAAATGCTGTAATGATCTTCACTCTGGGTGTCAGTACCATTTAAACTGTGATAAATACAGTTGCATCTTTCCCTATACATTGTATAAAATTGTTGAGACAAATCACCCAGCTGATTTGCAGTGATTAATGTCTTTCGAGCATGATTCCCTGATCTAGATCACAAGGGAAGTGTGTAAGGGCATATGGCTAATGCTACGTACCTTTCCCTTTCCCTTTCCCTTTCCCTTTCCCTTTCCCTTTCCCTTTCCCTTTCCCTTTCCCTTTCCCTTTCCCTT
>JAWWEU010000125.1:17498109-17619481 GCA_035583155.1 Acropternis orthonyx | reverse complement strand
CTTTCCCTTTCCCTTTCCCTTTCCCTTTCCCTTTCCCTTTCCCTTTCCCTTTCCCTTTCCCTTTCCCTTTCCCCTTCATCTTGTCTTCTTCAGAGAAAATATATTTTAGGAAAAAAATAGCAAGCTAATAGGAAGAAAATCACTTTGGCAGAAATAATTCAGGAATGTTCTACCATCCTACCAAAAAGCTAACCATTACTCTTGGAGGGGGGGGGGGAGGGGAAGGAAAAAGGACAGCTTTGCATTTTTCTTTCTTCTTTCCCCCAAGAGGAACAATAACAATTTTTAGAAAGTTGCTATAAGAGAGGGAGAAGAAATTCCATTGGAAAATATGTCCAGAAACAAGGTATTTTCAACCATGTTTCTTCACTAGCAATGTAACATGTCACAGGACAGGAGCAGCAGGCATGTTGTTACACGGAGACAGGACTAGTTCTATAACGTATATGAAAGGGGAAAAAAAGATACCAATGCAAAGTATTTTGCCTCTTTCTTACTTTTTTTTTGCTATCTGTCTTATGACTGGATGTAATGTCTTGATAGTGGCAAAATAATAATAATAATAATAATAATAATAATAATAATAATGATGATGATGATGATGATGATGATGATGATAACAATACAATAATGACAAAAATTATACTTTAATCTGGGGAATCTCTTAAAGGAAACTAGTGAGCTAGGTCTAATGATACCTTTGGGAAGAACACTAGTATTGTTTTCATTTTACACATGATGAAAATGGCAGATGAAATGTTTAAATGATGGAAATGGAAAAATCAGTTACCCTCTTCGCTTCAGGAGGTTTGGCATCAAGTATAGCAACTAATGTTATGTTGTAATACACGAAGGGCTGCATTTGGGGAAAAAGATATTATGTCCTAGCAGGACATTCCCTTTAGTTCTCTCTGGACCAGTTAAGCTAACAAACTGAGCAAATTAATGATTTTGGCTATGCAGATATGACATGGATCCCAAAATAAACACGGTGCTATAACCCCAGCTACCCAAAACTGCAGCTCCTTGACACAATGACAGAAGATGGCGTGCAGGTTTTGGCGTGAAACAAAGGGATTTGGGAATCTATGTGCTTCCATTCAAATAAATACATTTGTTCCAGAGGAAGAGAGGTGGTGTGATGATACATTGCTGCAAAAAAAGTACATTGCAATTACATTGTGGTGCTCCCATCATAGTCATTAAGTACTCAGATTATCTTCTGTCTCTCTCAATTGCATCAATTAGAGCTGTACATTCAATTTTCAGGGGTAATTTTGTCAGTGTGGCATGATGAAATGGTGCTTTTACCTTATTCTTCTTATTATTGTTATTATGCTGCACAGGTATTTTCATGTTTCTTGGACTATTTTGAAGATGCTCTGAGCAACATCATGCTAATTTGCTTACTTATATTTATACCACCCCTTTTATTAGCTATAGTCATTATCATTACTATTGCTCAGACATTGTCCATGTTACAGCCGTTCCTTCGCCTCCTTCCACTGTGCAATGGGCAAGCCCTTGATATTTGATGCAGCTGGAAAATCATGCACGATTCAGCTATGATTTCTCTTTCATCTGTGCTTCATGGCCCCTTCTCCACTTTCATTTTGTGAATATTTCTTCAGCCACATCTGAGCATTGCCAGAATAAAAGTGGAAATGTTTTTCTGAAAGCAGTGTTTGAATACATGCTGTGAATTTATCAGCTCTTCTGTGCCAAGCCTCTTGAGGTAAAACTGATCCTGCATGTGCAGGATAAACATTCCCTGTTGACTTGGTAAGTTAGCAAGCCTGCTGAGGTATCCTGGGTTACAGGCTATTATCTTCCCTAGCACTGGAGGTGGGGATCTAGGGTAGACTGTTGGCACCACATCGTTAGCCTTCACAAATTTGCCATCAGTCTGTGAAATAATCTGTACAACACAAAAGGCAAGAGAAAAAAAAATCCCCCCCAAAATCAACCTGGACAACTGTGTTTGGAGAACAGAGGCTGTGAAGGTTTGCATTCTTTTGTGACAAGCAGAGAAAGAGCTTTCTACATTTATAAATCAAAATAGCAATATTTGTAGCATCTGCTTGACTGTTTTAGCTACGGTTATAACAAATGACCATTTAATCAATATTAAGAGTAAGAATTCTCAGCTCAGTTGGAGAAACTCTTTTTATCCTACAGAATAAAATGGTTTGCTTTTCAATGACTCCTTTGTACTAAAGATTTGAGCTTTTCTCGGTAAGCTCTTGTGGGGTGTGGGGGTTGCTGCAGAGCAGATGCCAGGATGCTGATCCCCAGCTCTGCTTTTGGTTACATGGGGACAGATTTTAGAGGTGACACAGCTCCTCCTGTCTTGGGTTGCTGCAACTTGGCAGCATCGAGCAGCGGCAAACAGGACCTGTCCTTGCCCGCTGCTGAAATGAAACCACCCATTTGAAGAAATGTGACATCTCTTTATGGGAACTTGAGTCCAGAGCAGGTATGAAAATGTAGCGTAGACATACCCTGGGCTTAACTCTGTTGGCCACAAAAGGAAATAAGACATATTGTTCTAAGACAGCCTTTTAATGCTGCCATTTGCAAGAACTTTGTCTGTCCTTGTAGCATTTTCCATTTGTGCTTTGATGAACTTCAAGCATGTTGAAGACAGAAAAATACGTAGCAAACTGACTTTGTTATATATAGCACCAATTTCCCAGTGAGAAGCTGTCTGCAGATCATTACTTTAAGTTCATGTTATATACCTGAACTGCAACTCGTACTTCCAAACCTTACTGAAAACACATTACCTTCTCTTTAAAATGTGTTTCCATTTTATTCATTCATTAACATTCCCAACAACTATTAAAGTTAGAATATGAAAGGAAAAAAAATTGATTCTTCATCTCAACACTTTGGTTTTTTTCATTGTGATATTTAGATTTAGTCAACAATAAAAGATTAAAGGCGTGAACCTGTGAAAGAACAACTTTGTGAAGCTGCTTGACAGGATTTGGAAAGAAACAGCCCTTTTTTGCCTTTCTCTGTTCTCTGATTTATCTTCAGCACTGATGTGTCAAAGTTGTCCAAGTCACCTTTTTTCTTTTTCTTTTTCTTTTTTTTTTTTTTTAGGGCAGATCGAGAGAAGGGTGTATGCATTTTATTCTGTCTGCTAGGGTAAAAGCAAAGATAGTTAAAGGTAGTTAAAGACCATTTTGCAGTTGGTTCCAGAGAATTAATTCTTCTATCAGTATTAGATAATTTTCCTGCTAGATGTCAATAAGGAGAAGAGGGGGAGACCTGCCAGTGATCTGGTCCTTTCCTTCCATCATGGGCCTGTCCAATTTGTGAAGCAGGTAAACAGGGATATCCTGAACCTGTTTAGCCTTTGTAGATCCCTGGTCAGGTTCCAACATCCCATTTGCCAGCATCCTTTTGCTTTGCTACATGGTGGCCCAGGACAAAGCAGAATATGAGTCTGATGTTTGAGATGACTTACCTTACAGAGGCTTCTGAGCAATCTGAGCAAACTGAAAATGGACCATGTAAAATGTTGCTCTTAGCAGATAATATTTACAGCCAGTCTGACAAGGTGAATCCAAAGTATAAATCAAACTTTGAGCACAAATCTCTTTAGTTGCCATGTTAGTAAATCAGCTCACCTAAATAATCCTGAGCTTTTGAGAATGATGCAGCCTTCTGGATTGAAAATTCAGCTCCTGCTTGTGCAGTGAACTTGATCTGCTGACATTTCAAAGGATTGAGATCCTATTTCTGATGGTTCAGTTTATACTCAACTATAAACTATTCTGAGCAGCACTGAGCTGAATACAAACAGTTGATGTTCAGGTCTGTCTCCTCTGACTAAGTAGAGTAGGTTAGGGAAATTGCATAATTTGTACATGTTTTTCAAAAGAAAATAACAAGCAAACACAAGAATGTAGCGAAACAAATAACACAGCACATATAAAGAATGTTCCAGGGAACTACTTTTTGTTTGTTTTAACTTTACCATTTGGAAGGGAAATCTGATGTTTTCAATCCATACCTCCAAGCTTATTCCCAGAATGAAAAGCCTGTATTAGAGAGATGTGATTTCTGCTTTTCACTGAAGGTCTGGTATTGTTTGGCAATAAATTGTGTTCTATACAGCTTCAATTACTAACCCGCTCAGATCTGACAGCCCTTAATTATCCGAGACATGATCTACTAAAATCTACATCTGGAAACCATGTTACTTTTTGTTTTTGGCATTGGAAAATCTGGCTTAATGTTAAACACATACTCTTAAATGCAAAGCTTTGGGAGAAATTAGTATAGCTGAATAGTCCTTCTACAAATTAATTGTTAAAATAAATTACACATGCCTTTTATTTAATAGTTACAATTTTTCATCACATTTCCATGTGCTGTATTCTCTCCATATACATACTGGTTGATTTTGTATCTTTCCTAGATCTGACACTTGTTCATATGTGACCCTTTCAGCACAGCCATAATGGAGCAATACTCTCCAGGATTCAGAACCTGGCTGTTTTGTCACTTCTGGATAGACAGACTGGAGTTTCTGATAGATTTCCATGTTTTCTGAAGCTTGTCAAAATGCTTACTCTTAAAGTAGTCTTGGGAAAAAGGCAAACAAGGGATTTTTGTTACTGTATGTTTTGTCTATAGCCAGGGAGGTTACAAAACTAGTACCCTTTTGGTTTAGTGAATAAAGATTTCACTTCAGCAAGCCTAAGCTACTAGCTGAGCCACCAATTAATAGATTATTTCATCAATACGTATAAGTATCTCAAGGGCAGACATTAAGAAGATGGTGCCAGGCTCTTTGCAGTGGTGCCCAGCAACAGAACAAGGAGCAATGGCCATAAAATAAAACAGAAGAAGTTCTACCTCAACATGAGAAAGAACTTCTTTGCACTGAGGGTGGCAAAGCATTGGAACAGGCTGTCCAGGCAGGTAATGAAGTCTCCCTCTCTGGAGACATTCCAAACCCATCTGCTCCTTGGCAGGGAGGTTGAACTAGATGATCTCCAGAGCTCCCGTCCAAGGATTCTGTCATTTGAGGGCTATTGGTAAATTTTCTAAGAAATAAAAAAAAAGTTATTTTTAAAATAAACTCTGAGAAAAGAAGGATGCCAGTCCCAGCTGAGTAGTGTTCATAGCACATGGAATAACATTTTCAAGTCTGTTTGCATTCTGAGTGTTTTTCTTTCACAATAAGATTCTAGAATACATTCACCATATTCACCAATAGCATGGTTGGCAAAATTGGCAACTGCAGAAGGTTCCTGCAGATTGAGTTTGTTTTTTCCCCATACAAAAACTGGTAAACAATTCCAATAATTTCAGAAAATATAACTCTTCCTCATCTTAATTAGACTACCATTTTTTAACAGCTTCTTAATGATGATGATGATGGTAATAATAACAGTAACCACACATCATCATCATCAACAAAAACAATAATGTCCTAATTACAGTGATCAGGACCAGTTTAGCACTATGTGGGTGTAACTAAAACTGTGTATTCTACACCCTCTGTGTAATTTCTGATGAACTGCTCATAATGGATTGTTTGCAGCAGCTGCCCGGGGCACACCTGACACCTCAGGTTGTAAGCTGCCTGTTAAAAAAACTCCGGGGGACAGTGGAGTGTCTCTGTTTTCACCCCAGTGACTCAGCCGTGATAATTCACCTCAGGGGAGCCATTAGCACCTTCACACCCAGCCTGAGGGGGTCATGCCTGCTAATGGGCCATCAGGGATTCCAAAAATCACCCGCTGTGAAATTCCTCGCCCTGGGGGAGGTACTGGGCACTCCCACCTGAACCTGAGCATACATAATCTTGGGGTTTGGGGACTTCTGGTATCACTTGTTGGATCCAGAGGAGGACCAGAACCTCCAGAGGACTGCGACTGCCACTCTCAACAAGACTGTGACCATCATCCTCACCAAGAGGTTTTCCTTTCCTTTTACTTTGTACTCAGGGGGCCACGTGACGCCCAGCACAGGGGCTAATGAACACCATTCTGTTTGTGTTCCAGGGTGTTTGGTTACACATCTGGGTTTTGTGGGTTAAAACAAATTTTTCCTCTGTATCATCTTATTTACTGCAATATTTTTACTAAATTGTAACTCTGACTTGTAATCTCTCTTAGAGTTGGGTTCATTTCTCCTGCCAGTTTACCTTTAAACCAGCATAAATAACAACAACAATGATAATAATCTGTTGCCTTTTTATGGACATACCACTACTTGCCATCCTTAGAGCATCTACTGGTATGGAGAAGTTCAAACCCAAGCAGGCAATAGTATCTGTCAGTGCAGATACCACTGCAGCGTGGAGAACAGCTGTCATACAAATGAAAGCAATCAAAGCCTGGCATTGGGTGCTTTGTCCAGCCTGTTGAAACCCAGTGGACTTTACTGCTGAAGTCCTTGCAACACTGCCTAGAAAAGTATTGCAAAAGAGAGAAAGGACGAGGTTCTGTGTGTGATGTAGTTGCAACAGACAGCTTTAGTCTTGCTCACCAAATTTTTACAGAATCTCCTAAAAGCCTTTAAATACTTACATAGGAGCAGCAGTGTTTAGAACACTGATGCTGTTTTACTAAGGGACCTACATGCGGCAAAGTGGTGTTTCTGAAGGTAAACCTATACAGTCTCTTCCATCATTATGAAGAGGGTGAAAAATATGTTGGGAGAGGTAGGAACATTAGTATTGAAAAAGTGAGCATTCACAGGGTCTTTCTAACTCCACAACAAATCTGTTATGAAATGATTTGTTTCACTTCAACATTTCATAAAGTTTGCAGGGAGAGCTCCTCAACCTGCCTTAAATCCTGGGTGTCAATGTTGTTGTGGTGAGATGTAGCTCTACACCATTCTGTTTCTGACCATTCTGCGGTCCATCAGAACAGACATTGCAGAAAACAGTTAATATCTCCTTGCAATGTTGCAGAGATTTTGGTTGGTTCTAACTCTTACAGAGAGATCAGAGGAAATCACTATATTTCGAAAGAAGCTCTTGGGATATACACATTGTGCTGGCTTGTCTCTGCATCTCTGGCAGTCCTCAAAAGTTGGAAGACACAAACATAGCTTAAAAATGGCATCACTTCCACCCACAGGTATTTTTTGCTGTACTTTTTTCAAGTTCTTCTGCAGCAGGCAGAAAAGCTCACGTAGATGCTTTTCAATCTGCTGAGGTCCCAAGTAAAGCACTGTTTAGTGCTCAGTGGTTTGCTTTTTCTTCTTTTGGTTTATACATCTGGTTTTAAACATCATGTAAACCCACCAAAGTTAGAGCAGTCACGGAGCAGGACTGAATCAAGCCACAAAGTTTTTGCAGCAGTCAAAGAAACTGTATTTGAAAGTGTCAGTTTCTATCTTTGGTGACTGAAAGTAAGCAGAGCAAGTATGTGATTTTGTAATGTTCAAATTCTATTTTGCATGAATTTATACAGACAGGTGTGCTAGTAGCAAACAAAAAAGTCAGAAATTAGCCCAACAAAAATGTGATTTAACTAAAAGACACATGAGATACCTTAAAAAAAATAAAAAAAAATTGACGTTTGGGTCTCACCTTATTTTTCTTCAGGGCATTCTTTGTTCATATTTTCAAATTTGTCCTCATAGATGTATTTTAAGCAAAGGTGTGATATTAGTCTAAAACAATGTGTTGGCAGGAACTAAATTTAAAGGTAAAATCTCACATACTGTAATGTAATTGCAAAAGGACTGGCGTCAGTTCTTCAGAGACAATATCTGACCTTAGATCCAATATGCAAAGCACATGCCAATTCTAGCACTCAAGCACAAGTTTGATGGTATTCATGTTCCTCAGTAAAGAGACAAACCAGGGCTCTGTCATATTTCATAGCAGCTACTACATTTTAGTGAGGCCTCAAGATTAAAAATATTCAAGTGTCCCCAATTAACAGTGACAGTCTTATCTTCTATTGTTTCATATACTTGTTTATGAAGGACATGCTTTCAAGTAAGATTTGGCACTTCCACAGGCTTTCTGAACTTCATTCAGACCTGAAACCTCTATTCTTTTGAGGCTCTTTCTTGTGGGATTTAATTATTTGCTTTTAAAAGAAAAAAATAGTTCATTCATATCTCATTAATCAAGAGATAGCAAAATCAGCTAATGATTTCACTGGAAAACATTTTTTAACCTTTTTGTAAATGGCTGTCTTTTCATGGTTCCTTCCGTGTTAACATCCTGAAACAGGGGAGGTCAGATTCATTTCTCTCTAGTTCCTATCTAGCCTTAATGAAAATACTGAAAATGTCTGCAAATTGTTTCTCTTCTAATTTTTTCTGAGATCCTATTCTGTCAAGTCCTGAAGCTACCTGAAGTTTTTTTGACTGGTCTAATTCCTTTCTGATTTTTCCAGTACCTTCCTCACTTAGTTATTTTTCTCTTTCCCTGTTTGCATGCAGCAAAATTATTCCTGCTTCCTTCAATCTCCCTGGTGAGCATAGATGTAAGGAAGTAATTGAGATTCCTGGTTCTGTGTGCTTGCCCTGTCTTTCAAAGACTACAGTGTTCCCTCAGAAAGATTGCTGCATTATATGACTGCAAAAGCTTTTATTTGTCTTCACAGCTTGTGCAGGCCTGGTTTTGTTTTCAGTAGTTGTTTTCTAAGGCTATGTCTTGTGTTCCCTGATTGACACAAGGTTAGTGTTTAATCTGCAAGGTTATTGTCTTCATACCCACTTATTTTCTTTATCAATCCCTGCATTTCCCTGATCACCTCTGTTTGTTGCTTACTACTCATAGTAAAATTTTATTCCTTTATGTCTTTTTGTTGCGCTGGGCTCTTGGAAAGCAGCCTTCTGAGGGCTCACCTCTCCTTTCCTCTGCCTTATTGCTCTTTTCTCTAGCAGCTCATTTTTACCCGTACAAACTTTTCTGCTTTTCTGCCAGATTTTAATGGTTGAACTGGACACTGGCTTTTTATTTTGGAGATTCTCCTGTTTTTTGTTTCTGGCAAGCACAGGCTGACACATGAAATCCTTATGAAGTTAGGTAAGTGTTCAGTTCCACTGGTGCCTGATCTGTAAAATATTATTCTGATTCCCTATTGCTTTTAGCTGTGTATTGATATTGAATTAAGCAGTTTCTGCAGACAATGAACAAAATATGGTGATGAATAAATAGAGGCAGGAGAGTGCTGTTTCCCACCCTCCTGTCAGGTCTTTCCTCTCAGCCAATGCACTTAATGCTCAAAAGTACCAGAGGCATTGCAACGTCCAGCAAACATTTGGGGTTTGGCACCACGGTGTGTGAACAGGATGTCCCTGTGTGGGTTGCTGTAGTTCAGCTTGAACCATATGAGATGATCCACAGGGTATCCTGGCTGTTGCATCCATGTACTGAGGGAGAGCCATGGCTTGGCTGGGACTCTTTGGGTGCCAGGATGGGTTATGTGTGGGTGGCTGGGGCTCATGGACCTCATCCTGAGATACCAGGCAGGTATCACCTGGTATCTTCACACTCCCTGGAAGCTGCTTGTTCATACTCACTCACCACTGTATCAAGGACAGCACAAGGCTTTACACAACCTTGTGTGGCATGAAGATAACACTAAACTCTCTCTGAGAGTTTAAAGAAGGATGGTTCTGGAGAACAAGAGACAAAAAAAGTAGCTTCAATTTTGCACTGATAATTTGTACAACATCTTAGAGTTTAATAGCCAGGCCCTAGGAGCACATGGCCACAGTGTTCAGATGGGAATGAGAGACGAGGTCCCTGCATGTCTCAGTATAGGATTTTCAACAGAGAACATAGATGAGGAATGCTTATACCATGTAATACCAAATACTGAGGAGAGGGGATTGACAGGAAAACACTTTTCATCTGGTGCATCTGAAAAGCTAGAAAGAAGGACTGAAAAGCTATCCTGTGCTTAGGATAAGATACTGGGCTCAGTCTTTTCCTTCAAAAGCTGAACATACAGTTCACCATTTCTGTAATAGTGTAGAAGTTAGAACTGTTAATGAAGGTGTGCAGAGGGTGGAGGAGCAGGACTGGCCCTGTAGAAAGTTTCCTGATCACTGGACAAGAGGCTATTTGAGTTGGAGTAGCTGAACTGCTGAAAATTCCTGTCTAGCAGAAGGGAATTCAAATCTCAGGGACTGGCAGTAACAGGAGAGGAAACAGACAAGGTGGTATAGCAGGCAGACTACTAAGGTGACAAAGGCGCTAGTCCTGTCTGTCCTCATGAAGCTATTTCTAAGTTTTATATGAAAGAGTTTCTGAAACAAACACAGGACGCTACTTCTGAAAAACTAACTCTTAATTGTAAAGTCATAGAGGTTTTTATTCATTGCTTTCAATTTTATCTTTCTTCCTGCACTAGTTAGGCAACATAAGTTTAGCTGCTTGGGAACCCAAATTCTTCCTGGGCTGGAGGGGGAAAGACGTCAGAAAAAAAGTTCACCCCCTGTGCATCTTCTGGATTTCATTCTTCATGTTCACACATAAAGAAAGCTATAGCACAAGAATGGTGAAAAATTATTGAATACTCATGATCCGATTAGAGGCTAAAAGACCCGTTATTGCAGATTGCCCTTCTTTTTTATTTTTTTTTTATTTTTCTTTATTTTTTTTATTTTGGCAAAAACAGTTAGGCAGTATTCCTAATATCTTCTTTTTGGTTGGAAAAATGAAAAGAAAAAAAATTAACCATAATAAATTGTAACTCAAGAGACCCGCTCATCTTAAATCATCTCATTAGTGGTTTGTTAATTGTAAGCTACATATCATTAGTAGCTCATGCTAAATCTAAGCCCATTAACTCTGTAGAAATAGGGGAGCTTTTTTTGTGAGTGAGAATAGGCTTCAGAAGGCCACTTTATTTCTCTTGCTTGGCCTCACCACTGCAAGGTTTTCTCCCCAGTTTGGAAGGAAAACACTCTCCAAAGAAGCAAGCCATGGTGGGCCGACAGAGATTATGGTTGGATGTACAGCAAATGTCCGCATCAAACTCACTCCTTTTGTGATGGCTCATTTTCTCAGCTGTGCCAAGTACCCACTTTTTGCTGGAAAGAGTGTTTTAAATGCTGACTCCAACCTGTAGCTGTAGGCATATGCAAGCTCTACACTTTTTGTGAATAATCCAACCTAGCAACTGAAATGTTTTTTAAATTAGATGGACTCAATGTTTAGCTTCTGGGCTGTTCATTTTTGATTTACTCTGAATTCACAAATTGTTCTTTGAACAGCCATTGCTTTCACAGAGGGATTTGATTTGTGGAATTATGGGCTAGATTCATCATACTGATGACAGACAGATTTTCATACTTTGGATTTTATTAATGGCATGTTCTTTGCTTG
Organism: Acropternis orthonyx; assembly: GCA_035583155.1. NCBI lineage: Eukaryota > Metazoa > Chordata > Aves > Passeriformes > Rhinocryptidae > Acropternis > Acropternis orthonyx. Next base: position 17,608,149 of record JAWWEU010000125.1, on the reverse strand, counting down.
TTAACATTCAAAGGAGATAAATCACAAGGTGTTCCACTGCTATTGAGTTTCTCTGGATAAAGGACACCATATGTGGAGACAGGAGTACAGGTCAGTGTGTTCCAGTCTCAGAGAAATACAATACCTTTACTAGCAGGAAATAGTTGGAAGCGGGTCCAAATTTCAGCCATTTTAAGAACATCAGTGATCTCTTGGAAAAGTCTATATAGACTGAAAGGTATTATTCTCAATGCATTTTTGTTCACAATGCCTTGATTATCTCACACCCCCAGCCATGGGGAAAAAATGTAAAATTTGTGCAAAGCTATGCAGGGGGTGACCAGTCCTGTGCTCAAGCTACTAACCCCTGTTGCTTTTCTCCAATTATAGACATGTACAAATGAACTGTCCAGTCTTAAAAGCCTAGTATCCTATTTATTCTCTTGAAAAATCAGCTTCCACTTCTTGAAGCATCCATCACTTAACTCATTAAACCTATGCCACAGGGGCATCATATTATCTCTAAGTAAAACTTTCATACAGCCCATGATGTGCACTTTCTTTTCAGTATTTTTGAAATTTGATACTGTGGTTTAAAAAGTTGAATTCTCTATCAAAATAGGTACTTGAATGAACTCTATGGCGCCCTGTACAGTTACAGATGAGCAATTAACACAGAAGTTCTGCAGGACTGTTTAGTGTAAGATTCCTGACATAACCACCAATATTTTTTCAAATCTGGCCACTTTGGGTGAAACTCCCTATTATAAGAAGCCAAAGTTTTACTTCACTTACCCACCCAGCCCTTTTCTTGGGAGCTTGCAAAGAGGTGAAATGGTTAGTTTGCTGTTTGCAAACACTTCAGAGAATGGAACTAGTTTATTACCTTCATCCTGCAGCCAATTCACAAGAACGCAGGAGGCACAGGGCACCGGGAGCATGCCTTAACCAGTGCAGGACGCTGATTAATACATTGTCCTAGCTTTAATGTTAACAAGTTTCTTAGCAACAGAAATACTTCTGATGATTACATCCCTCATTTGGGAAGACAAGTATTTATCTGTCCAAAGGATGGTTAAAATAGACTATGATTTTTTTGGGGGGGGGAGAAAGGAGGATCAAATGGCAAAAAAAAGATGTGTTGAAGACTGATCTAGTTTGTCTGCAAGTGTTCTCTTAAGTATGCCAGTGATTTCCATTTTGGCCTTTTTGAGAAACAGAGCCATCATTTTTTTCCCATCAGATCTTTTGCTTCTATTGAGACTGATGTTTTTTCTTTACTCATTGATATCTCTTGAGCCAACAGTGTTCTGTCACATTACTTGGGAGTTCCATGCATAATTTTGAAGGCAAAGCTGGAAGAAAAGAATAGCCTGGCACACACAGAAAGTGGAAATTCATAATAGGTATTTTGTGCTTGACCAGAAAAGAAACAGATTTAATTCCTTACAAGTTCTTGTGTACCTCAAAATTTATATTGAAATAAATGTTATTGCACATTATATACCTTACAGGGAAACTAGAACTACCTTAGCAAGTGCTGTGTAAAAAATGGTGGAGTCTTTCTTTAAAAGACATTAGGCTGTCAATTTGAAAACATTAGTTATGGAAAACAGAGGTGCATTGGGCTCTGTTTGAGAGTCACCTTTGCTGGAATCAGGAAAAAGAATTGAGCTCCTTGAGTGAAGACCGTGAAAAGCTGGCTTGGTGAAATTTAGCTGTGGAGACACCTGCAAATGAGTGTTTGACTTTGAAAGTCAAGCCAGATATCAGTTGACTACCCACACAAATAGAAATTTGAAATATTATTAAGTTTAGACATACTGTATTTGGTAGGTTTCTTTCCCATGTTGGAAAACACAAGTCAGGCTTCTCAAATGGTAAATTTCTGATGATTTTACAAAGGCTGTGAAACAACATGTAGAACACAAGATATAGGTAATTATTTTGTAAAGGGATAATTGAAAACAGCAGGACAGTGTTTTCTAAACCATCCACTGCAGATACAACTCTACTTATTTCCAGAAATCTCATGTAAGAATTCTATTTGCCTCAGCAGGATTAGACATAGACCCTTGTTGGCTGTTTTTAAAATCTTAGCCTGGGAGTCTCTGTTTTCTTTTCTCTACAGGAAAGAAAACACAAAGGTCCAACAAGAAGCCAGTCACGTTTTCCCCAGAAAACACAATTTTTCATAGATATATAGTAACTGTAAAGAATGTACCTTCCAAGGGTCAGGGGTTAAACTTAAGAGTGCTGCAAAATTTCAGTCTCAGTGAACTTCCCTGAACTACCATTTATCAGGTGGCATCCATAATTTCCCCCACCTTTATTTGTGCTGAACAATACCTTCATTATTCATTTTTCTTTTCAGAGATGTACATTTTTATACATGTATGCACCTGATTTAACTTGTGGTTCCAATATAAGGGTGATATGTGTATTATTCTTATCTACTACTATTGGCACAAAATAAATTTACCCTAGCAAGGACTCCCTTTGACTAGGGTTATGTGACTACAGCCTCAGGAATGCATAAGGTGGCAGTGAAAATGCAGATCATAACAATTCAATTTGAATCTGTCTCCCAAGCTCACATCAGCCTTTGCAATCCATAGTTCTGTGGGTGTATTGCAAGGCTGGGGATGTACTGAACATGACATGTAGCTTACCTCATAAGTTCACATTTGGCTTTTGGCCAAATGGTACTGTAAGTGGAAAACAATTAATTAGATGAATATGTGTCTTAATGAACTGCCTGCTGCACATCACCACTTGCAAAAATTGTATGCTGAATACTTGTTAAAAAATAGTTTCACACATGGCAACTTAAAAGATGGTCTATTTGCCCTGTAGTGAGGAAGGGCTGCATTATTACAGGCACTTGCTTTCTTGAGGGTTACCTACAATTGCAAAGGACACGTGTAAACAACCTGAGGATGGGATGAATCCTCTGCAGTTTCCCAGGTTAGCCCTTGCCTTCTCTGTTGATGCATATCAGGAAGAGGGCACACGAGGCTGTGGCAGCCATTCTTTGCTTCCAGTCTCAAGATACACAGGAGGGGAAAGTCTCATGGTGCTCCAAACGCCTTACACGTTCCTGACCGCTTGCTAAAATGTGCAGGGGTGGATTGCGTCACCCACCTCTCTGTAAATAGCTGTGCCTCCCTCAGTGTAGTCTGCAATCACAGTGGGGTAAACAAATGCTTTATCCTTTTATCAAGTGTCCTCTAAGTTCAAATTATGTCAGCATGTGATTCATTCAAAAGCAGACAGAGAAGAGAAAGCCAGTAAAAGAAATCCATCCCTCCTCCTCTATTAAGGCATAGTGACCTTTAGGAACATCATGTTTTACTACCTTTATTATGTGGGAGAAAGCTGGAATCTTCCTTGGTGTCTTATTTTGAAAGACAAAATTCTTCTTAAAGGAAGGAAAGATAAAGTGTTAACAGAAACCTCTAGACATTACAGATCACAGTTCAGCTGTCTTCTTCCTCCCCAGTGGAGATCATGAGGACTGTTTTCGTTTTTTGAATAGATGCTGTATTCTTATTTGTCCCTTTGATTTCAAGGGTTTAATTCTTCCACTGCTATCTTAGACTATCTGCAGAAAGCTTTGTGGGACAGTTCAGGAACTGCCTTTCCTGTGCCTGATCTCAGTGATCCCTATCTACAGGGAAGGAAAGGTCTGATTCTCCTATAGTTAGAGGAGGAAGAAGAGTGAGGAAGAGGAAGTACACTCAAATTTTCAAGGGACACTACCAACAGGTCTTTCAGTGTTTTTGACATTTCTCGACTCTAGAAGTAGTTGAGTCACAGCAGAGCCTGTGCCAGGGCTGTCAGGGCAGCATATTCCTGGTTTGTAATATCCAAAAACCTCTATGTCTTTCTGTTCAGGTGCTATTCTTCCTCTCATGCTTTTTCAGAAAAAAAAATTATGCTTTGTGGGCATTTTAGTTGTTTCTTCCTTCAGCAGACAAAGAATGAGTGGTTCATATGTTTATTAGGTTAACTGGTTTAGGTCATCAGTGCTCCTCCTTCAGAGAAGGTATTAAAGACTGTTAAACTAGAGAGTTACCATGATGGTCTCTCTGAGCTCCTTTAAAGGTGTTTGTTTTCATACTCTTCTGAGTACTTTTTAATTCCAGATTTTACCTGTAGACTGAAAAATTCCCACTTGAAACCTGAAGGAATCTTGGATTTTTTCACAGAACCTGCAACTAAGACGCAGAGTCTTTTTATTTTCAGTGTTTATTTGGTTTCTGTGGCAAGGTTTTTGTAGCAGGGTGAGGGCTGCAGGGGTGGGTTCTGTGAGAAGCTACCAGCAGTTTTCCCCAATGTCTGACAGATAGATGCCTTTATCCTGATCCATGAGCGTTTTGTTATATTTCTCTCCCCCATCTAGTTGAAGAGGGAGAATGAAAGAGTGGGTTTGATGGGCACCTAATATCCATCCAGTGTCAAACTACCACACAGTTCTAAAAGTGACAAGTTGAGATTAAACTTAATTATTCAACTTTATGTAGCCTCAGTTTTTTCAGTTTTTCATCTCTTGATTATGTAACTTGATCTCACTGCCCAGATGCACAGTGTTCGTGCCAGCCCATTTTATCTGGGGACGGAAGAATCCACAGCAGTAATGGATTAATAGTGCCCTTATCTTGTACTGCTACAATCGACAGGAAATACTCCCTTTAGCATTGCCAAACTTCTGCAGAACTGAGCAGAAAATGCAGGTACACATGGGAATAGGTAGGTATAATATTAAGTGTCTGAATTGTAGATTATTCAAATAATTAATCAACCAGCTACTTGGTGATCTACCCTGAATGATTAAATCTCTGGAGATGCATGCGGAATCAGATTTAAAATGACAGGTATGCCTAATTACAATAATTGCCAGCAGAGCATTTTATCACAGACTTTTGTGGACTATTAAGTGACTGGTTTGAGTGATAAACTAGTTAATCAGCAGAAGAAGGTTTTGGTGAAGTTGTGTAAATGACACTAGACTGAAAATGTTTTCTGGTTTGAAGCCTCTGGCTTTGTCATTGGAACCTTATGAGGGTATTGATGAGATGTACTCTACATAGTGTCAAAGCAAATTTAAAGCAAGAAGGCAGAAAGGTGTTCCCTACATATACACGGGCTAGTGGTTGCACTGATGTTGTTTCTGATACCTGATTTCTCTGAACACCTGCATAAGCAAATATTTGCTTATAAAGCTGTTTTCCAAAACATGATGCATGAAAGAATAACCCTGATGTAATCATGCAGCTGGTGAGACTCGAGACTTGTGTGGTCAAGTAGAGAAGCTGTAGTCAAGGTGGGTTAGAAGTTTTCAGAATCACTTAAAATTGTAGCAGAATCTCTGAGGATCTTCTGAGGAGTGCCTTGCTCAAACTCGTTTCTATGATCTGATTGTTCAATAGATACTGCTGGAAATCTGAATCATGTCAGAAAATGAAAGCATAGAACACATATGCCAGCAGATAAGTAGCACAACATAAGTATCAATTCATTGCAGAAAAAAATTATATGAGAAAGAGATGCATTACCATCAGGCAACCAGTACATTCCATGGCATTGTGTCCTATATGGGATCTTGATGCTCTCGTTAAACCACAAATTCGGACAATTGCTTGAAAGACCACAGAAGAGATACTGGTATCTTCATAACAACTGAACACTAGATCTTTACATTGGCAAGCATATCTTCCCTTTATCAATATGCAGTATATTTGGTAAGACTTAATAAGCTCAGTGCCTGTTAGTTCTCAAATTTAATAAATAGAAATAAATATAACCTGGAATGCAAGAGAGACTATAAGGGATTTCATACTCTTAACCCTGTGATATTTATAATGTGGATAATAAATTGACTAATTCTATTACAATATGTATTGCCAACATCTGCAAAAGTAATAAATTTGAAATTAGAATATTTCAATTAATGTCTTCTCCATTGCTTTTTAGTCTTTTTTCCCCTTCTTTACAGAGTCTTTAAATGTATTTATTGAAATATGCTTTTAATGTATTTCATTAAGCTCTCAAAATAACGCCATCTGATTTTTTTCCTGTTTGGAAGGGAAAAAAAGGGTATTTCCTACATTAGAGATACAATGATGGCTCAAACTGCATTCTCCTACATAGTAAAACAAATGGTATGCAGAACTAGTCTGAAATGAGATAAATATTCTAGATCTTGAAGGTCAACAGCATGCTGGTGGGAGAGAAAAATGTATGCAAGAAGTATCATTCAAGGTATTTCCATATACAAATGTTCTGGAAGATCTGGTTATGGATGTTATTCTCCAGTGAATTCCCAGAACAGGGAACAGCAATGAGTTGTGCCTCCACAGATGACTCTAATTAATAACTCAATTGTGACTACAGAAGCAACTCCAATAGGTGGGCAGAGAATGATAAATGTAGACGTATGAGAATGCAGCCACTGCAGCCAGGTATGAACTGTGATATGAGCTGGGAGGAAGCCGGGGGAGGAAAGGGACAGAAAGGAAATCAGTGCAATGAATGTCTCCAGCCTGTCTGTGCAAGACAATATTGCTGAATAAAAACCACTTCCCCTACAAAAAAGCTGGTGGTGAATAAGCTTGACTGTGGGATTGATGCGCCTTTTTCCCTTTGTCAAAAGAGTTGCTGCATTTTAATCCTGCCTGCAAACATCTTAAAACTATTAATTTTAGCATTAGCATATTTAACTTTCATTTGTGACTTGATAGGTTTTGAAACTCTGTTATATCCTAGTTGCAACCTGAAGACAGTGGAATGAAAAAAAAAAGAATAGAGAGTGAAAAAATGTTGTGATTATGGTGGTGATGAAATAAAAAAGAAAGTGTTGGTTTGGACAGATAGAGAACAAACTTTTATTAAACCAGAAATCCAGTGGGAAAGAGTGGAGTGTATTTGCAACATGTTGGCAAGCCTTAAAGTAAATAAGTTCTCTGAGGGCTTCAGATTGTTGATTTTTATCCCCCATTTTGAATTATGAGCAGCACTCTCAAATAAAAAAGGGGAAAACTCCACTTTAGAAAACATTGAAATGCTTTGATGTTACAGCCTACAATTTTTTCCTCAAAACATTTTGTCAACTTCAGCCCAAAAATTCATGAAATCACATTTTTGAGCTTATTATCTTCTGAAAAGAATTTGCCCAGCTGTATTTTCAGACTTTGGTGATGAAGAATACATCTACATTCTTCTAGTCTCAATGCACGTTTGCTGAATTGGTATCTTAAGCATTATTAATGCACTGCACTAGCAGTAAGTTTCAGGCATCCTCCACACTGTTGTAATCCAGAAGGCACTTCTAGTTATATCATTTTCTAGGGATAGCAATACTGGAAGAGGCCCGTAATGAGTTAGTTTTCATCCATCTCTGAATTTCATTACCTCTGGATTTTCCAATGGAGATGTGGGTCACTGTTACATGAATTTAGTTTGCTGAAAATCAGATTATTTTAAATTGCCTTCTGCAAGGCTTACAAATAGACCATAGATTCCCCAGTGGCTGCAGTAAAGAGAACCACTGAGCTAAGCAGAAGTCTGTTCTCCACTTTGATCAGCAGGGCCAAGTTGCAATTATGTTTAAGTACAATGTGTAGGAACTATTGGAATGGAAACATAATCTGTCTCGTCCAGTGTATATTATACCACATTTAGGATAAAGAGATAAGATGAATATTTGCTTTCTCAGCTTTCCTATGCACGGTGAGTGTGACCATGTTATTGCAAGAGGTACAGACTGTTGTGGTAGCAGCAAACACACACCCACCTTGATGGACAAGGCTGTTGAAACCTGACCCTTCTCCTGAAGTTGGCTGGAGTAGATTTAGATAGAACCAGATAGAACACTGCAGAGAATCCTGCATACTGTGTCTCATCACTGAAACAAGAGCAGAGTATCTCATTTTACACAACCTGTTTGGAATCTGAGAAATGTAGTGGGTGCCAACACATTGTAGTTCAGAACAATTGCTGTGTTTTTCAAAAAACCCCAGAATGCTCTTTGCTTTGCCTACACCTTTGTCCTCTAAGATAACATCAGAGCCTGCTAATTTTTTCAAAACCTGTTCTTATGCTTTAATTACCCTAGAAAAATGTCTTTATTTGTAAATTGTTAGAATGGATGGAATTACATACACTTGATTTCTGCTAATACTCTATACCTTTATTTTATCTGCTAATTACAGCAAATAGAAAATCTAGACAAGCATGAATACAATAAGATAATGTCTTTTAACAGTAACTAATTAAACCGTAAAGCAAGACATGTGCTACTTAAGGGATAATGTTCATGGCACTTGAACACATGAAGCAATAAGCTGTGTTTGTAGCTGATTAAATGTCAGAGTGAATCTGGAACATCTGATAATTGCAAAAATAATTTCCTGCAAGTATACTAATAAGATGAAAAGGTTCAGTTTCACATTTTGTGATGTACAGATGGAAACACCCTGGACTTACAAGAAGGAAACCTTTGATCCACAGCCAGTCCTCTGTAGGTGAGCTGTGTGGATGAGAACAGGCACCACTTGAGCAAGTGGTGTTGTACACACCCATCGTGACAGCATTCTTATCTTCCTGTACTGTGCAAGTGCTTTTACATGGCAAAAGCCATACTGATTCCAGCATGTATGGCTTTTGTTTTGAGAAATGAGAGCTTACATTAAACACTCCTGCCAGTTACTTAAGTAAGAGCATGAAGCACATTGTGACAGTGCATGGACGGGTCAAGCTAATCCCTCCCTGCATCTTGAATTTCTTCTCATGGTTATAATCTGATAAATTAAACTGTGAGTCTTTCCCTGTCTCAGTCTCTAGTACTGCTGAGAAGGTTCACCAGAAAGAGATGAATTTTAGTCCCAAGATAAAAAAGAAAATCCTTATTTGCATGTGGCATTTACAAAAGCTTGTAGGATATGCATTCTTAAGAATAGTTATTTATTTTCAAAGACCATGCATGGAAAAAAGACATTTCATTTATTTTTCTTTTGCAGAACTATAAACAGTCCTTCTCAGTTATTTATTATAAACTATTGCTGTCCTTCCTTGAGTCACAAATCTCAAGTTTCAGTGTGTAAATATTAATGGCAGCGTTCTGTTTGGTGTAATCTGTAAGCTCTTTGATCACACAGGCCCATATTTTCTGGAACCAAACTTATTTGCTCAAACTCGAGATTCTGCACCCTGTTGCATTGCCGATAAGTGTCAGACTCCTTTTAGAGAGTATGTTATGCACTCTCTGACTCACGATTGGCTGTAGTCCGTCTCCTGTCATCACGCAACTCTATGAAGTGTCTGGAAATGGGAGAAATCTGGCTAACAACATCTCAGTGCCATATAATTATCAGACAGTAACTACCCACGCTGATTACCACTCAAATTAAAGAGGGAGTTTAAAGATGAATTTGTGTGTTTATGTGTGGGCGGAGCTGGTGGCTCATCTCTGCCCAGACTCTTCAGCAGTAGGAAGCACAGGTACTATATTTCCTCCAGTTAGAATGCTAAGTGAGAATTCCTAGTTAGAGCATGGAAAAAGAAAATGGGCTTCAGTCCAAACTCTTTTAAGAGGAAGAAAAGAAATATATGTTTTTCCTAACTTGGCTTTGGTTCTTATTTAACATCAAGGGGAGCTATTGCTGCTGGAGGCTTTTTACTGAAAGTTATTTCATTTGTGCAAGTTGCTCTGTCTCCCTTCCGTTGTCTCTTGGTCAAGTGAAGGTTCATTTCTGGGCTTGAAGCAGTTCAATATACATTACTGGAGGGAAAGTCAGGTCACAGAACTCAGCCTGGTGCTTTTTATTCACATAATGGGTGGATGCTCTGACTACAGACTGAAGGAAAGAAATAGGAGCTACAGTCAGAGAGTCAGGTAAGAAAAACAACAGCCAAGTCACCATTTAGCCCTTTAAGGATTTCCAGCTGCTCAGAGGAAACATCAAAGAGCACAGACTATCTTTGTAGCTGAACTCCTCACAGGTATGGATGACTGTATTTTTAAGTTGTCCTTCTGATATAGGTCACAGATTTTTATCTGAGACTTCTAGTGATGTGCTACCAAGTTGCTGCATCTATCGAGATACATGGTAAATCAGAATATTGCCTACAATGGCATTAATCTTACCCCTGGGATTTTTAACTAGATGAGCCTATATTCATGCTGGATTCTTCCAATCAAAGTATTTGCACCAAGGGGATCTGTGAACAGATGCAGAACATAAGAATCACCACTGTGCATTGGTCCACATTCACAAGGGAGGTATTTCATAGTTTCTACTATTACCATGAGCATCAAATCTTCATTCCAAACCATGCCTGCACTAGGCTTATCTATTTCCAGGCCTCAGATATAAGAGAATAAAAGTTTGTGACACCTTCAAAAAGAAGTTAGCAGACAATAATCCTTACCTACAAATACTACACTTTCCAGCAGTAGTCTCTAAAGCCCATTTTCAGGACTGATGATGACATTTGAGTCTGCAATTGATGAACTCAGATGCTTGCTTGAGTAGACTGGGGTATTTGTGGATGCTACCCTGTTAAAATCGATCTATTTTAATGAATAGTATGGTCATGGATATATATAATGGAAGTTTAAAGACTAAGGGAAAATCATGGTAAATGACAAACAGACTTGGTTATTGATGGGCAGAGCAGGAAAAAGCACCAAAAAGAAAACTTTTGTGGTGGATCAAGATGACTGTCTGTATTATCACAGTATTAATGGTCATTTTAGTCAGAAAGAAGAGACTGGGAACTCTATGTAGTTGAAACAGGGATGCAGCACGTTACTTTTCTAGTGTTTTCTGGACCAATACTAAAGAAATCCAGCTAATACTGTGCAATGAAATATCACGTTGGCAAAACTGAAACAGAACTATTTTTATTACCATTACATGTGGGTATCTACATGTTAAGATGATTAAAGTAGTAACATCTCCTTTCAAGGTGTATGATGATTGTGACACAGTTCAGGTTTCTCAGCTCATTCCCATCTCTGCTAGTTAGGTAAAGTCACACCATTTTCCCTTACACAGCAGGAGTATTGCTTCAGTTCATGAATTTATGATTTTTACATTTATTTTTTTTTTAAGTCTTCTGCTGGCATAACTTGGATTATTGCCCTATTAGTTTGGGTTGCCAAAGTGTTACACAAAATAACAGTAGCATTCAGACAGATGTCTGAGGTGCAGAGCCATAAATTTTGACAGCATTTTACTTGATGAAAGTAAATAGTGTCATTTTCCACTTTATGAACTGCATTTGACATACACTCTGATCTTAAAAAATTTATTGCATTTGAGAATGGAGAAGATGGGCTGCTCAAATTCTCCATGACCAATAATTTATCAAATCTGTCTCCCATTTTTTCTTCACATACAAAAGCCTGCTCTGCTCATGTCCGCCAGTGTTTAAAGCTAATGGGCTATATTTGGGGTATTCTATTATCTAAGATATGTGACAAATATTAAGCATTAAAGATGTCTACTGAAAGGGCAACATGATTTATTATTAATCAAAAGTATAAATCAGTTTTTCCTCTCCTATGACAATCCTTGTCTATTTAAAAGGGTTGTTAATGTTGCAGTTTTCTCACTTCATTGTTAGTGAGTTCCAGATGTTTCTGTTCCCCTCAGGGGTTTTAGAGATTTTTCACCAATTCTACATCTAGCTCCCTGGGAAAGGGACAGATGCTTTCTCTGGTTCAGGGCTCGACACTCCATGTTGATAACATAATATTTGAATTCATTGTCAATGTTGAATTATTTTAAAACACATTCCTGTTCCAAAAAACCTCAACAGTCTTTTGTGAGGCATGAGCCACTACCAATGAGGTAGTTGAGTGCAGGTCCAGACATGGAATTTAGCAAAAATTCTGGTTCTGATGCTGAAGATAGACAGTTGTTCCCATCGTGAGCAGTTCATGGTGAGCAGCTGTTCTGCAGAGCATCCCAGAAAAACATTGCCTTTAATAAGCTGTCATCTCCCAAGTTTTTCAGGAGTGGAAAGAAAGAGGTAGTAGATCTACATTATAATACTAACCTAGAATAGAGCCCCCCATCTGCAGTTCTCACTGCCCCATCTGCTGATTTTATCTTCTTAACATGATGATAGTATGCAGATTCCCATCATAAGCAGAAGCAGCCCTAATTCCATGAATTCACTTTCCCCTGATGGGCAGGACATCAGTCTAGTTAGTTACAAGGTAGGTCTTTCTTGCAAATCACACCAAAAAAGCTTTCAGGAGTAAGAATTATGTGGTCCCTATAAGTGTGACTGCTTGGAAACGCTATTGGAGGCAAGGAAAGATTTCCAGCTGGAAAGACCTAGTGCCTGTTGTTTCTGGAAAGAAAGTTGTAAATATAACTGTTGTTCAACACCCTGTGCTCCTTCCTAAGCATTCAGGTAGAGGATATGAGATCTGATTTATAGAGGCCAATATGGCAGCACCTATCAGTGAAGAAACACTGCTCTGCATTGAGGATACTTTTGAAAATAAACTAGCAACAGTTTAGATGGGGAGGAGAGATGTGAAAATCAGTGTTCAAAGGGACATTGCCACATCATCCACCCTCACCATCCAGCTCATGGCTACTTCCTTGACCAACTGAAATTCTCACCTGACTAGCTTTATATATTCTGATCTAACTGAAATCATTGATGTCATACAGGGATTTTAATCCTCATTCCTACCCATGGTTTGATGTGTATTTCCATCTGTACTGCTGTAATTAAAATAGCATGATGAAGGGTAGAAAATGAGAGGAAGAAAACAATAAGAGGATCTTTTTAAATATATCCTCAAGTCTAATTCAAAGACTTCACTGTGGAGGAAAAACACCTTTGCTATTTTACTGTATATTTTAGGACAGAATAATGTCTTAATTCTGGGCATGTAAACATTTGGCTTTGAAATGTTTAGAAGTCTTGCTCCCTGACACAGCATAATTACACAGCACAGAATAATTATTTTACAGTCAATTAAGTACACTAAATGTGCATATTTAAGAAACTTGATTTAAACATCATCTCTACCGTGCTACATTCTACCATATCACAATTCTTCCATCTGAACCAGAGCGCAATTGCTTTGCTAATGAAGCTCAGTGGTTCAGCCAACTTTTGAAGGGAGTGTTTGAAACTTTGTTTTGTTGTGGAAATTATGCCAGTCATCATAAAAAGGTTTGACTCTCGGTTTCTGCTGATTACATAAACCAAAAAGGAAATTTTTGTATAAAGTTCTCTTTTATTAGCACTACAGCTCAAGCTGGGTGCCTTCAAATAGGGACCCTGAACAAAGAAATCCCTGGGAAATTATACCTCTGTGATTAAGTTCCCCACCCTTCATATAACAGTTTGAACCAACAGTAATATTGAGGTCTGGGGTCTTCTTTCTCTTCCTATGGCCCTTTCATTGCCTTAGGTGGGCTGTTTTCTTATCTCTAAGGTTGTGGCTTCTGCTGATGATTGCAGGTTCATTATCTTCTGGCAGTGTTTCCTCATGTAAGTGTTGCCATATTGAACTGACTCTGGGGCCCCCTTTCAGCTAACTTGTGTAAAAGTTCAGCAATTCTAGGTGTAAGTTCACAACTTGCAGCTTAAGGCTTCATCAAATTTAGCTACTAATGCTAAGCAAACCATGCAAAATAAGTTCTATAAAAGTAGTATACCAAATTGCACAGTTTTCCATCTCCTATCTCAGAGCTTTTTCTGCTGAGTGCATTACCAAAACCAAAGCTGTGGAGATGTGGCATAACTTGATTGTTTCAGTTTACAGAATAAATTTTCTTATGCAAAGGATTGAATTTTTCCATCAAATCATCTATCAGTCAATAAAAAATAACATTTTTGTTGCAGGCCAAATTTTTGGCATGCACAGGTACTCAGTTTTTGATAATGACTGAACAATGGTTTATGAAAGCTCTTATTAAGAAAAATAGCATATTTCTTTAGAAGTCATCCAGTGTTACAGGAGTTTCTCCAAATAGTATTATTATATTAGAAGGATGATTAACATTATGGCACACATACAATTATTTCATCTTTTCTGGGACACAAATCCTTTTCAGTCTATAGAATAACTGATATGCATGTGAAGAGGAGAAAGATATCAATGCAGAAAGGGAAGTGGGTCTTGCAACTTTTCCTTCAAGCATTTTCATTGCACTACTTATGTAGAGGATGTTTGATTTGGTATTAGGATCAGAAAGGGATGCAACTGACCTCAAATCAAAGCAGAGCAAGAACAAACCAAAACAGCAAAATACTATTACTACTATGACCACTACTGCTAGCAAAAAAAGAAACCAGGTTAAATTCTTCTAATAAATGTCAGACATTACTTGAACCAAGTCCCAAACCATCTTGTCACATGGAGATATAGTTCTTCAGCACTTCCTCCAAGCATATTTAAAGAAAAAAGAAAATCTTTTAATGAAACACCTTTTTCCCCCACCACTCTAATGTCACCCTAGGTGCTTAATATTTAGTAGGTTTTTACCCTAATGACTTACAATACAATACAAAAGGCCATCAGCCACTTGGGGGTTTTAAATTTAGCAAGGCAGATGCTCTATTAGTAGCACTTGGCTCCACTTAACATTGAAAATACAGCTGTGTTGTTAAGGATTAAGAAAAATTGTAGCATTACAAGGTTTCTACCCTGTTCTGCAATCAATCCCAGTAAATCTCTCTCTGAAGATCTCTGTCACATTAGATGTTTGTAAAAAAATAGATATCACTCTGCCAGGGATGTCAACAGTAAGTGACAAGGATGATCTCTTTTGATTTGACTGGATTGCTCTTGGCTTGCATAACCAAAGACTGGTAACTTCTTTAGAATGTCTGGAATGTTCCCTCACTTGTTAGCTCTTCAAGCAAAACATCCTTTTCTTCATTCAAGTAAGAAATGAATGTAAGACCTATTCCTGAAGCAACTTGGACTGTCCCTGTTTTTCATCAGGAACAAGCAGCCCAGTGGAATGAGTATTCAGTGTGATAAATTGGGTATGGGGTGAAGGAAAAAGATGAATGAGCACAGACACTGTCAAGGCTTCTCTGGTAGAAAATGTTAACGATGTGCTTGGAGTTTCCTGATAAGTCTGTCACATGGCCCATTACTGGAAAAAATCTTCCCTTGTGACACCGTGCTGATGTGGTTGTGGAGGCAGAATTGGGAAGTAGTAGCACTTACAAAATACAAATTGGGAGTGGTTTTGTTGTCTGGGGTTTAGATAAAGCACTGAAACAGAAGTTTCTCTGCTTTCACTCTCAGAAATACAGTCGCTGTAGCTAAGCATGAACAAGGTGGCTGGGGTTGTGCAGAAGTGCTGACTGATTTGCAGCAGTGCAAATTCAATGGGCTGTGCTTCTGGATGATCAAATAGAGCTTCCTTAAGCTACTGTATGAGGGAAGTAAGACTGGGTGTCAATTCACTGGAGTTACAAAAAACATTTCATAATTACTTGCAATTTTTTAAATATAACTTAAATGCTAATTGAAGCTTTGAATCCAGTTGCTCAGAAGAGACATCTCCCAAAGCTGAGCAAAAAAGGGGAAAGAGGCCAACCCCATTTCCTGATTTAGGTGTTGAGTTATTTCTACATTTATTTAATTTTAGGCAAAAGATTAGCAATACTTGTCACAGATTGCTGCAGATTCTCCATTAACTCCAGAGGCCAAAGCACTTTTGCTTTGAGTGGATATGCTATTTCTGCTCTGTAACAGTAATTCCCTACTCAAATGCAATAAAATTCCTTTAGCTAACCTTGAAATAAAACCAGATTGATTATTTCTGACATGCGGTATTGAAATCAACACCCTGCTGTGGAAGAGGTGTTGAAGAAGGGCCTTTATCTTAAATGAAATATTGTTTCCCTGGTGTAAGGAAGAGATTAAAATCCTCAAAATGCAAACTCTGGCAATTTGATAATCAAGAAAAAGAGATAGCAGGGACTTGACCTTTCAGCCAAACACAGCATCTTTTGTAACAGTTCTATTTGTTGAATGCTGCCAATTACTGAAGACTAGTCATTGCTTTCATCTAGCTGCCTTCCTATCATTCAGCAGTGGTTGTGTAAATACTGGCTGGAAAGGGAGGAGCTGAACTGAAGATAGATGATCGCTCTAACCCCCAGTCCATGCTTGAGGAGTCCTGTTCATGGTGTGGAATGAATGCAGCACAGCTCCAGTTCTTGGGTGGATCCCATTTTCAGGCAGGAGTTCAGCAGCTCTGAGGTTACAGTATGAAAACAGACATTGTCCATTCGAATATAGGACCACAGCATTCCTATTTCAGCTCAATAGCAAGTAATAGCAGAAAAAACCCCCAGACATTCACCCATGTAAGTGTAGCAACAGCTCTGGAGGGCTTAGTAACTCCAGAGTATGCTATAGGTTCTCTCTCAAAGTTTGTCTGGGAGCATATGAACATTTTTGCAATTGTGACTATATATTTCCTATTAAAGACTTTGTCCAGGGAAAGGAGTCAGAATAGGCTACATGTGAGCTGGTCAGAGGCTATTTTGGAAGCATAAGGCCTTGATGTCAATGTACATTTTGTACACTCACTGCCTCTTTTCCAACTTCTAGACCATGTTCCAAGTTGCATCAAAAAGATGTTTTTTTCTCATGGGACTGTGAATGAAACTGTCAAAAAAAGACTTTATATGTAAAGAAACTCACTGGATTAAAATTTGAAAAGCAATACACTACAGAAAATCAAAACTGAAATAAAACTTTGAGAGTCCTTGGCAATTACAGTTATATACACACACACACACAAAACATATAGAAGATTGAGAAATTTTCAAAATAGAGAAGTGGGAGCTGAGAAATGCTAGAAACTCAAGTATCTGTGAAATTTATTCTGCTCCCCAGTAAGTATGACTTTTAACAAAACTATTATATGCTGTGGTGTTTTTTTCCTCAAAGGACACCTGACTCCTCCAAAGCACAGGAGGGATGATTTCTGTGGATGGATCAGCCTTGTGAAGGGAGTGAGACTGTTGTTTGTGGGTTTTCCTTCTTCAATTTGACTAAAACCTTGCCAAGAAAAATTCTGGCATGTCTGTACTTTTTAAAAATTGCCGCACAGATGGTTATTATTCAGCTTATGGAGGAGTTGTTTAGGAATCCAGAACTTTTATGTGCACATGTCATCAAACTAATAAGGACTTTTTCTGTCAAAGAAAGGCTTGATTTGGTCTGGTACAATGTATGGGCTGGAAGTAGTGCAGTGCCATTACCTGCTGTAGTTACCTTGCATTCCCTGTATTCCATCAGTGATGTGGGATGTGCCACAGAGGCATCTTGTATGAGGTGAGGATGTAGGACATAGAAACTGCACTAAGGGTGTAGGACATGAAAACCACAGCAGTGATTCAGCTAGGTCAGGACATCTGTAGGCCTTCACTGGGGACTCTTGCAGGTATCACTGAGATCCCTGCACTTCTTGCCAATGCCCTCTTCCCCTCATACCACTCACCCTGCTACTGAATGAAGTGAAAATGGAGATATTCAACACACTTCTGGAGCTGGGCCACCAGAGCCCAAGGAGGAACATGAAAGTGCAAGTGTATTATCCTTCAGATGGTGGATATATCCAGGAACTGGTTTTTCTATCTTTAGATTTTTGTAACAAACCTTTCTGCGGAGAAATTTCCCAGTGTCATATTTTGTGTTGTTTTCCCTTCCCTTCTCTTCACTTTCCTTTTCTACTCAGACTTTTATTTTAATAACTTTCTTTAATCAGATTTTTTCTTTTCCTCCTAAGGTTTGAAAAGACATGTCTGTGTATAGAGGAGAATTTAAAGATATTTTCTGGCTTTGAGGCTGTTGTTCAGGTGAACTTTCATCAGCCAGACTAGTTTCTTTTAGAAATTCAAATGTGGCATGTTCTGTATGTGCTGAAGAAAATTCATTTAGATAAAATAAAAAGAAAAACTAATTAAGAAATAAAAACATTCTAATTAAAGTGTTCAATGATTTCTTGGGACTATGCAGCATATTATTTTTAATGACTTGTGATGGTTGCAGAGTTGTTTCCTCATATCCCTGTGACAAAGAAATGGAATAATTCTGTACCTCTGCACACAAAAGCAGTGACAAAAGATTTGTATAAATACACTGTCATGTGCTTACATCTCTATTCAGTTACTCAGATAGTTGCACCAGAGCCCTGTTTTAGCTTGGCTCAATGAACAGAAGCCAACAGGTGTTGAATGTCTCTGCAAGTTTGACAGATTTGTTTTCAGCCAGGCTTTGTCTGTCTTGGAGTCACTGTCTTTTTTTTTTCTGGTTCCAGTTCTGAGCCGTTGAAGCTGGGAATCATATTTTAACTTTAACAGGGGCTCAGACAGTGTCTGTAGGACTTCGTGTCAGAAAGAGATCTAGGTACTCCAGCAGCACTAAAAATTACTATTATAGTTGGCTTCTCTAGACAAGGACTTCTGTAAAGAAGCTGGTCCCATTTGTGGGTGCTGAGTACTTGTGCAATGTGCACCTTCAATTTAATCTTACACAATAAATTTGAATAAATGTGTGTGTACACGGGGGGGTCTCAGAGTGCTCATCTTTGCCATGAATTTGCTGGCACTGATGTCAATAGTAGACTCCCCCTGGAATTCAGATAGCTGATACAGGCCTAAGTGCTTCTGAAAGTCCCAGCCTTATAATCCATTTATTTGAATGAATCCATTTCCTTTGAAAAGGGAAAACTAAACAGGAATTTTAAAGTCATAATGCTACTGTCATCACAAATCTTGCACACTTAGCTAACATCTTCCAGTCCAAGGAGTATAAATACGCTCAGGCTATACAGGGAGTGCTTGGATATCCTCATTAACAAGTGAATGCATCAGTGAATTCTGCTTGGCAGAAAATGTGTTGGCAACTCTGACATACATCAGTTGCTGAGTTGCTGGACGGTTTCTGCAGCTGAGCAGAACATCAAGACAAATCCCCATTCTTAGCTCTTACCTCATGAGAAGTTTAATATCCATACAAAGATGATAGGATGTTACTTTTTGAACTCTTACCTGACAGATCCCAAATCTCTGTTTACCTACTTTTGGAGAATAAAGGCATAAATTAACCCTGCCAGGATAGGTAGGCATGGATTTTAGGGACCGGTAAACATTTGTTCCCCAGACCTTCTAGGGCACAAATTTTGCCCTCTGAACACTGGAAGAAAATTGATTTTATATGCATGGAAGTACAGAGAATATGTTCCCTCTTAACTTTTTATTCTGTAGGAGAAAACAAATGACCAAAGTAGATAGGAATGAAACTGCACATTAAAGAAATAAGAACAACAGTAGTACAGACTGTGTAAAACCATGTGATACCTTTGTATTATATGCCACAGATATTTCCCTATATTGCATAGGCTCCTGAACTCAAGCAGTACCTGGGAAAAAAAGGGGTGCCAAAGCAAGGGTTATCTGCCAGAGCAAAGGGGGAGAGGGTTGCCAGTGGATAGCTGCAGGTGTTTGTCTAAAACTGGAGAAGGAACTGGAGGAAAAATTCAGGAAAGGCGAGAAAATCATATGCTGTGACCTACCACAGTCGAGAGGCTAGCAAAAATTCACCTAAAATGTGGAAAAAAGAAATACATTTGGTGAGTGGAAAATAGCTGCCAGCTGCAGACTTTAAGAATGAGTTTTAAATATTGCTGAGAGTACGTCGCTCAGAAGTTAACTGAATCTTCTGGGCATAAAATTTCATTTAGCATGTTGCACTAAAGCACTACAGCTTTCTGCAAGAGTGGCAAAGTTTCCTACACTGGCTTGTATTTTACACCCATCATGATATCTGTCAGATTTGTGCATAATCTGACCTGCATCTCTCAGGTTATTCCTCCTTCCAATGAGGCAACTGCATATGCATAATTACTGGCTAAATTTTATATTATCTTGGCTTTTATTTCTTTTGTACTTCCCTTATTAGACCAAAAGCAAATGTAGAAATAGCTGGAAGTTAATTTTTTTCCTTTACAAGAGTCTTAAATAAAAACAATTTATCTAGTTTTCATAGCTAATTGCAACTGAAATATATGAGGCTTTTGCCATAAACCTGCTGTACTTAGTTTAAAAATGTGATTAGTGAATGTTTTTATTTAATTTAAAAGATATTTTTATATGAAAAAAAATGCCTCACATGATTCTGTAACCAAATTGAATAATAATTAATTTCTTACTGTAGGTGCACCACAGCATTGTCACCCTGAAGGAGTTCAGACTTAGAAATCAGACATTACTAGGAAGTAGCCTGGAAAATATTTAACAGCATACAAAAGGCAGTGGTTGGGTTCAGGTCAGAAATATAATCTTTCAAGTGATATAGAAGAGGATATTTAAACATAGGAATATTACTTCAGTTGGAACCTCAACCTGGGCACAGGCTCATATCTTAACTGAAGATTAATTCTAGTTCTTTAACATGCCAAAATCCTTTTTCTGAGTAGTCAGCAAGTAGGTGTGAAGATGCACATTAACAGGGCTGTTCCCCTGTCATTCAGAAATGTGCCAAGTCTTGTTAATTTGTCTATTTAAATGTGTACCAGAAGGATTAAATATCAATTAAATAACTATGAGAAAGTCAGAATGGTTAAAAAACCAAAATTTGTTTGGATCTGAATTTTAAATGCATGATGAAGCACTGATGGATATTTATTTTATTAGGGTTTTGGGGATTTTTTTACCCTTTTTTTTTTTTAAACTGGGAGAATCTGACAAGAATTTTAGTTGGAAAGTTTTCAGAGGCCTGTTAATTCACTGCTCTGTTTATCTGTGCCTTTTGCATGCAGCTGCAGAGCATTATTGTGTCAAATGTATTAAAATGAGGCACTGATTTAGTTAGAGAAACTCTGCAGGAACTGATGAAAGCAATCTCTTGAAAAATGAGGGAAATATGCTTCTCCAGAGCTCTTAAAAGGGACATTTTGACAATGCACCAAGCAATTTAGAAACTCAAATGAAAACCCACAAAGCAGTTGGTTCATACTGCCGAGGTAGTTATCTCTCCACAATGCTGTAACTCAGTACTCTCTTCTCACTCAGAATCAATTAGTATGTGTCTAACCTTATGTCTGAGTTTAGGCCTTGCTGGTTTCACCAGGAGTTAAATCCACACATAAGTTTACAATAACTATTAGAAATACAAATGACATTCTGAGATGGTGCAGGTAAGGAAGAGGGCGTATGCAGTAAGTATGCCTATTGGGCTTGAAAATATTATCCTTGCACTACAGGAAACCTGAATCTTCACAGATACATAGGCATCTTTGATCCTAATGATGTCACTGGGAATTAGACATTTAAATACCTCTTGAAAACCAGAACAGCACAGTACTGAGGTATTTAGATAGCAAATGGTGTACACCACATTGCCTAGTAGGATTTCTAAGCTTGGTAGGGTACTTAGTTTCAGCTGGTTTAAAAAATCCCCAAAATATTGCAATTTAATGAGTCATATTCCTTGTAGTTAACAATAATGTTGCTGCTTTATGAATGCTTCTGTATTGAAAGTGTCCCACTCAAATAAGTACCATATGATTTGTATTAATGACATGTTGGACATCTGTTCATTGTAGCTTCATTTTGGTTAGTGGAATGTGAGACTCTGCAATGCTTTGATTATCCTTTTCTCTTTGTTGTGTCATCTGACAAAATAGCAGATAATTCGGAAAAAAAAAATAAATCTAGATGTCAAGTCTTCACAGTCTGTAGTAGAGCACTGCAGCAGTGCTGAGCATACATGATCACACCCTGAGGAAAGAGCAGGGAGGGACAGTCAGCAGGTATGTAGCTTTTCAGGCAAGTGCCCAGTGCTCGGTGAGTTTTGGTGTGCCGAGCCGTTGACCGAGACCCGTAATGACCACACAACACAAGTGCTGTGGGATCAAAAGAGGCAAACTTTATTGTGGGGAGAAGTTTATATAGGGCTCAGGGCGAAGGTTCTGGAAAGTGGGGCGGTAACTGGAAAGGGATTGGACAAAACTGGGGGTGGAGCTTGTAACATAGCGACTCACTGACCAATTGGGAATGGCTCAGCAAAGAACCAATCAGGGAACTGGGTTTAGGGCTCAGGTGGGAAAACTGGGACAGTGGCGGGAAAATCATGAGGGGAGAGGAAGACAATATGGAGGGTTTTGAGGGGAAAGACAACAAAGGTAACAGTCATGATGGCAATACACAAAAGGCATAACTAATAACAATAACTTGTTAAAACCCGTTACATCTAAATGCAACAATTGTTTTAAACATCAGGGAATTATCTGCGAAAGTCCAATACTATGCCGGAACATCGTAAAGCTTATTGTAATTGAAAGCCCGATACTACACTTCTGCAGAAAATGTAGTGAGTTTGATATCACGAGCCGGCTCAACAGGGTCCTCTTCATATGTCCATCAGGTGAAGGGTTTCTTCCACAATTCATAGTCTGTTTGGCCTCCAACATTGGTGCATGTGTATTAAACCCCTGGAGTTTTGGTGTCTTTAGAAAAAACTCACGTGGATCTTACATATTATCCTGATTACAATCAAAGTCTGAACAAAAGGCCAGAGTGCCCTCTTCTCTCCTTCTTCCTTCCTAACCATCTACTATAAAGGTGAAGGTTGCCCTAACAGGCAGGCATCTGCCATCTCTGAAGTTCAAAGGAAGGCAGAATTCCCCATGGCTTCATGCATCCTGATGCCTTTCTGCAATCCCCTACACACAGCTTTCTTTCTCCTGAAGGGTTAAAGTCTCTTACATTCTCGACTTTACTTCATGCAGGCACAAAACTTTTACTTGTCAATATAAATAACTCAACCCTCTTAAAATCCTGTTAAATTCTTTTCCTCAACAATTTCCTGTGGCATTGAAATTCATGGACTAATAATGTGATACTTTAAGACACTTTCCCTTCTGTTCATTTCACATTTTCTGCCTGTCAATTCAATCAAATTTTCTCTTGTAATTCTGTTATGGGGCTGGGACTGGCTGTGGAGGATTATCAGACCTCTTTCGACAAAACTTTTTATTATTTTGGATAGTTGTTCTTATAAACTAAATAGCCTTGATTATTTAGTTGCTCTCAATATTTAAACTCTCCTCTGCTGTCTTATCCCCTGTCCATGCAAAGCTTTACTGTCTGTGGCACACTGGAGCTCAAAGTTGAGACAGACCACTCCATGTACAGTATAAAGGGGGGGAAAGTGTCACCAAATTATAAAATCCTAGTCTGTTCCACTTTTTACTTTAGCAATCCTTTCAATTTTTATTATTTGCACAATCACTTCCTTGTTCTAAAAGCTCAGCAGCATGCCAGCCTGCTCACAAGTGCTAGACCAGTTCCTGAAATACTCTAGGTAATTTAGATCTCTAGGTAATTTGGATCCCAGCAGCATGTGAAAAATAATTAGGCTTTTTCTCCTACTCCATATCACTTCACATTTATCTAATTTAAATTGTAGCTGCCACCTAACTGTGTTGCTGATAGGTTTGTTCACTCCTGTTTGAGCTCAGATGCTGGCTACCCCAGTTGCTCTCATTTTGTTAACACTGAATTAACAGTGCCTTTCTTTACTACCCACAGGTAGAGCTAAAGGGATGGTGTGGTTAGTTTCAGATCCTAGAAGGTGTGGTGTTAGGTAATTATTTGACGTGCAATTTGCCTCATACAAAAGATCCAAGATATATGTAACCCTTACTTGTCACACAAGATATTTCTTATTCTGTGTACCTAGGGAAGAACATGCAAAAGTTTCTCTTTTTTGTTTGGTTTGTTTTTAAACTTTCCCTGTTTATTTATTCTATTAATTTTTTCCAGCAGACCAGTGACAGGACAGTTCTTAGTTCTCCAAGACCTGTTTAGCCTAATCTTGGAATCATGTCTCCTTTCACACTTGTTTATCAAAACTTTTCATGAGGATTCTTTGAAGCTATGGAAAAGTTCTGTTTGGCTTAGAGGAAAAAGGGGATGGCAGTGAGAGCTAATGCATGGACTAGGAGTGAATGCTTAATTTCTGTACTGACTGAGGGAAGCATGGATGTTTTAACTAAGCTTTTTCCCAGAACTTGAATTCATTGGAGCCAGAATCTAAAATATCAGCTTGTAGGTCTGTATGAATCAAAAGTGAGTATAATGGTCCAATGAAGTAAAGTGCTGTAAAACTACCTTTCTCAGTGTTTTTCACATTGTCTGTTGTCATAGCTTCTAAACATTTATGACATGGTAACACCTGCAGCTGGTGGTGGCTTTGAGAATAATTCTAAATTCTTTAATAAGAAACTTCTGGATTTTATGTTCACAGGCTTTCAAGCCATTCTTATTAGCACCCATCTACCTTTTTTCGCTTGTGTTCATCAGATTTTACACAGATATGACAGGATTTTGTCAACAAAAAGAGAAGCACCAAAGATGTAGCCAGTTTTCATTCTGGGGTCATTGCCACTACTGCATGAAATATGTGCTCACCAGGTTGTAAAAAGTGCAGCAAGTAACCTAATATGACCTAGTACTTGGCTCATTGCCTGAGGTGCTTATTAGTGTCAGATTCATTGTTAATGAACTAAAGGGCCTTGTTATGTTAGCAGTTTGACCACTGACAGTGAGATAAACTGGCAAAATTTTTCTGTGGTTAGCAATGTGATTACCAGTCATTTGTCATCACCATGAAGATCTCTATACTTGTCTAATTGACAAGTATACTGGGACAGTCAACAGTTTATCAGTTTATCAGCTCCTTCCATGTTTTATTTTCTACTGGTATATTTAAGTAATACACTGTTTTTCTATAGAACATTAGATGTGGAATAGTGTAGTATAGTTTTCTGCTTTGAATATTACTGGTATTTAGTAAGCACTTGATACAGGTTAGATTGAATGAGGTTATTTTGATATTGTTATCTTCAGAGCATCTCAGGTTTTTAGAGAAAAGGTGACTGGGAAGAAATCATGATCTGATGATATGGATTAAGGTAGACTATAGGTCCTTCAGAAGCTTTCCATTTTCTAAGGCTACATGTCTTTCTTCAACTGACCTTCCACTGAAAGTGAAACAGTCAGGTTTGGGTTTTTTTGGTTTTGTTTTTTTTTTTTTTTAATAAGGAAAATCTAAAAATGTGTACTTTAGGCTTATGGGATACTGTCTTAATCTGCAGAAGGCCTGAAATGGCCAAAAAGAGCTGCTGAGCAATGCGTCAGTCAGTCAAACTGTACAGACAAGATAACAGGGCAGAACTGGGCAATGTGTGGTGCAGTATTTTGTAGGAGTCAGACTGCCATAATCCATCATGGATAACAGCGTGGTGATTGAGCTGCTTGTGCTTAGATGCCTATTCCTTTCACTCTGTCCTGAAAGACCATTAGAAGAGGAAGCTCTTGGCTGGGGACCTGCTGAAATAGGAATAGTTGAGCCATGGCTGCAAGAAGACAGGAATTCATAGCCTGGATTTAAGAATGAGAAGGAAACTTATATTGTCCTGGTTTGACTCTAGCCACTTTTAACTAAGAGAAATTCAATAGTCCTGTTCCAGAGATTGAAGCAAGACCATCTGGATAGACACTGACTCCCAAACACCAGTGCCAGCTCACACATCCTTAGTAAATATTTGTGGATGGATTGCCCAACTCATCCAAGAGTTCTACTGGAAACATTTACTCCTCTGGAACTATAGGAATTGCTAAGCCTAAGGAATTTATGTCTGGATTTTGTGAGTGGGTTTTTCTTCAGTCCTCCTTCTGGTGGACTTTTGAGAGCTCAGAGTTTTTTTAATCAGAAATTATGGAGGAATTACCATTTCTTACCCTACACTTGGATTTTGGAGGAATACCACATTTAAACATTTTCATACCAATGGATTGGAAAAGGAAATCTGTAAATCTCAACCTGTGAAGGAGCCACAGGTTTTTTTTGTTTTGTTTTGTTTTGTTTTGTTTGGGGGTTTTTTTTGTGTTTTTTGTTTGTTTTGTTTTGTTTTGGGGTTTTTTTTGTGAAGAAACTCACTGGAAAGAGAATCTTTGATAAGAAAACAGAATCCTAATATTAACTATAGGCACCTAAGGAAGTACCATGGATATCTTCAAATGATACTTCCCACCTGCTTTACACAGAATGGCACGATTCTGCCCCTCCCTGTAGGTAAATATTTATCTCCATAGTCTGTAGAAGGAGCCTAATTGACAAGCCAAGCTGAAATCCCACCTTGGGCTGCGAGGATAAGAATGATCAGTGAAATAATCAACATAAAATAAGTAGTATCACAGCCTTTTTCTGAAAACAATCCTTAGCAGTGCTTAAAACATAGTCCTTAACTAGTGATTCAGCCAACAGACAAAGATCTGTAATGTCTTGATCCACAAAGACTGCATTGGTCAGGCTGATGGAACTTGAAGAAGATGCTATATCTCCTGGTATCTTACGTAGCATCCCCTTCTGCACCTAAGAATTCCTTACTCTCCCCAGGACTCTATCAAGGGAAACATTGCACTCCCACTAACTTCACTTACTGCCCTTCCCCAGTCTGTGCTTGCCAAAGGGACATGCTTGATGCAGGACAGAGCAGACTTCCTTCATAAACCCCACAACCTAATCTTGGCTTGACCAGGATCAGCCTAGTTTTGACAGATTTTACCTGTTCACATACCAACACTCCACATCAGCCCTCCAACCCTTGGTATGGATATTTTCTAAACTTATCACTAAAGCAACACTGTTATGGACCAACATATATAAACAGACCCATTACAGATGAACATCAGCTGTAAGAACTGCCAACACATCTTCTCAACTGTTACAGTATCTTATCCTCCACTGGACCACTGCAAGACCTGGAGCATACACATCCAATGCGTAATATACTTTAGCAAGGACATCAAATGTCCACAAGGAAACCACATGTGAAACCAAACAACCAATAAACACCAGAATAAGTGAAAAATTGATGCAAAACAGACACACTAAAAGATTTGAGAAAGAATATTTCTGACAAAACATTAATTTCATTTTTGTGTTTTCAGTTCTTATCCACAAGGGAAGCCTGAAAAATACTTTTGGAATAAGTACCTGGGAACTACAATTCATAATACTATTGGAAATAATGAATTGAGTAGACATACACTAGTTTTACAGCACATTATGACTTCTTGTTTCCATGACCATTAATTCTCACAAGTCCAATTGTTGATAAATTGTATAGATTGCCCCTCTCCTTTTCTTGCAGGACATAGCTATCTTGTCTTCTGTTTTGTTGCAGATGTCATTCCTCTGTTCCTGAGGTACCTGCTGTGTTTTCTCTCAAATGATCTAACTGATTAACAAATTCAAAGTGGTATTTCTCAGCTTGTATTTAACTCCAAAGACGTCTGCTTTTATTTCAACCCTGGAGAAAATTTTGTAGGCTTAAAAGTTTGTCTGGTTTTGTTAATACCAGTAATAACAAAAAAAAAAAAAATATCAAAAAACCCAACCTCCTTCTTGTTTAAATCTTTCCTGGCTTAGGAAACATGCATACCCTTTTAGAGTCAATTATGTAAGGTAAATCCTATATGGTAAAAGACTGGAGATTTTTAATGAAAAAGAGAAAAAAATTCTATCCTTTGAAGTAGGGACATCCAAATTCATGTCTTACCACACTAGTTGAAACAGGGCACAAAAGATAGTTATTGTTTTTCCAGTGGTTGCACTTATTTGCTTGGTTCTGACCCATCTTACCCTTTCTTCTTTGTGTTTTTTTAGCGACTGAAAAGCAGTCCAATATGGTTGACTTCATGTTGTTGAATGGGTTGGGTAAACTATATTTTGATTCTCTGTATGTTTCATGGCTGGCAGATGTGCACAACATTTGTCTGAAGCAGCTGTTGATGCAAAGGTAGGTCTATCTGTTAGTTACTGTTTACATGGGGTTATTGGTGTTGCCCTTGTTTGCAGCATTGGTTGCAGGTTTTGAGGTCTGAGGCTTGATAGAGAAGTGTTTTCTTGTCTGTGGGGAGCAGAGAAAGCCTGAGGCTCCATAGTGGGAATGCCCTGTCTTGTGCCTTTATAAAAATGCTTTTCCTGCCTGCATTTACCTCTGTAGAGCTGTTTGTCTGAATGATTTGTTGGTACTTAAAGAGCAGGCTAGTGTATAATGTTGTCTAATGTCATCAATTTTCTACATTTCGAACACATTTGAATAAACTTTTCAGGGAATAAATATAACACCAAAGCCCAGCAGTTGCAGCTTAAATCACTTGTACACAACATGGTCTATTCTTTCTTAATGTATCTGCACTTGCTGTGAGGGAATTGGGTTAAATTTTCAACTGAGAAAGTACGCTGCATTACATTTACAGGTTTCACAGCCTTGGGCATAGGAGAATTGGAATTGAGATACTTTTCTCCCTTCACATCTCCTGCACTGACTGCTCTTCTGAGAGAAAAAGTATATCATTAATTCAGGCAGTAATAAGTGTTGTTAGTTGGCACATCCAAGTCCAGAACATCAAAAAGATGAGCAACATATAAATCCTCCTGCCCTTAAATATGGTAAAACTTAAAACATCCCTGAACTGTGCACTGCAGCAACTGATGGCTGTGATGAATCAGAGCAACCATATGTCAGGGAAAGAGCTGAATGATGAAGCAGGAGGCTTAATTTTCTAAGCTTCAGAAGGGATGTCAAATATTCACTAAAATAAATAAATAACTAGATAAATTAATATTGGAAACTGCCTGAGTTCAAGAGAGGAGCAATATTTTGAGTTGGCTACATACACAGTCATATCATACAAACACACTCAGTGCTTTTTGAATTCTGTGCTCATCTGCTCTTTTGAGCAGCCGGTTGAACACATTGGATATATAAATATCCTGCTCTATGAAGTAGTCTGTCTTGTGCTTATGATCTCAGCGACAATAACATATGCTGGTTTGTTGTTGTAGGGTCACCTCAGGTGCAGTGGTAAGTCAAGTGGATTTTGTGGCCCATTTGGGATTTTTGTGGATAGGGAGGATTCGCTGATGTTATT
The DNA here is from genome assembly GCA_035583155.1 of Acropternis orthonyx. Lineage (NCBI taxonomy): Eukaryota > Metazoa > Chordata > Aves > Passeriformes > Rhinocryptidae > Acropternis > Acropternis orthonyx. Next base: position 17,579,151 of record JAWWEU010000125.1, on the reverse strand, counting down.
TCATGGCAACACTAGAGTAGAATATTACTATGCCTCTTAATTTAGGCTCAGCCTTTGTTGGTTTAAGATTACAGTATCCCTTTCAGAGTTCTTTACTGATGCAGCAATTTCTGGGCTGCTCTGTGGTCAGCCAGCTAGTAAAAATGTTAGGTAAAGTCTTTGACATTTTGTTGGCAAATAGGAGACAGACATTTCCAGCTTGTAAGAGTAAGCAGGAAGAAGGGATTAGTGTTATTCCTTTGATGGTTTAAAGCTGCCTGATTTGAACTTTAAAAGAGTCCTGTCCATTCAACATCCATTTAAAGAAATAGCACTGAAGTTATCTATAATATCACAAGGTACTATAGTCCTTCCTATTAACTATGCAATTTTGTGAAAAAAGCCTGGATGTACCTCTTTGCAATTTCACTGAGTCCTTTTAATATGCCTTGTACAATACTGAATCACATTGATGTTGCTGAAAGGGAGTGAGGTGGCAGAAATTTTGCTAATTTCCACAATCAGGAAACATGTTTTCTGAGCCTGCACAGCATCCCTAAAAGCACTCCACTTCCTGCTAGTCACACAAAAGCCTTGACAAGGAACAGCATGCTTCTCCCTTTCTCCGTGAAACTAAGAAGAGTATGTTGTGTGACTATCCAAAAATATTTTCAGATTTCCGTAACATTTTAATTGCAGATCATTACTTCTTTTCTCAAACCAAAAGTAAAATCCTGGTTTTGCTTGGGGTTTTTTTGTTGGGTTTTTTTGGTGTTTTTGTTTGTTTGTTTGTTTGTTTGTTTGTTTGTTTTGTTTTTTTTCCCCAAGGCTGTTGTATGGGCCAAAACTTTTGTACTGGAAGTATACTCAACAGAAACCGAATATTTTTGATATGTTTTAATTGTCAAAATGTCCCCTGTTAATGTAGGCTCATGTATACTCTGGGCCTCTTGAGCTGCAGGAAGCAGCATGTTGGAATAAATTTGGGATCCTTAGGGCACTTTCAGGAGCTCCTGTGATCCAAAGCCTGATCTTTTCACTTCTGCACAACAGCATGTGCATGGCATTTGCTACCATAAAGAGGTCAAATTAAGTCAGTAACTGTGTGTGGGAGACTTGCTGACAACAGCAGTCATGAAACCAGCTTCCCCTGTTCTGGGTCCCTTACCCTCACAGAACAAACCCATACAAAGAAGAGGCAGACTGGTTTGTTCTTCTCTCAGAGAGCCATTGAACATGAAACGAACTCCTAGTGCCATGGAAAAGTCACAGCCAGCACAACTGTTATCAGTGGATAATGGTCTTTTTGTAGTCAGCAATGGGCTCAGTGCTGTATTTGCTGACTGTGAGCCCCGCACTGTAAGGCATGGTAAGCCTACAGCACTATCCATGGCCTGTAAACAGAGGAATGAACGTATGACCCTCCCTCTCTTCACTGTTACAGAAAAGGCACCTTTCTCATGTAAATGTCCCCCTTTTGTTTCCTGGTGTTAGCAGCAATGATGTCATATATTCAACCATCTCTTATTTTCCAAAGTGTATAAAGCACTCATGAATGAAGGACCTGAAGTGGTTTGAAAAGAAAATCACAACAGCCGGTCAAAATTAAAGTCCAGCATTATTTAATATTATGTGTCTTGCTCACACTACCCTCTTGAAAGAAATGTCAAATGCATCCCTTTGGGTTATTGTTAAAATGTGTGAAGTAGAAAAATTGTCACCTCCAAAGCCTGGGACCTCTAAAATGATTTTTTTTTTTATTTTTAATTTTTTCTTGTGTGATTCAATATCAACTAAATTTTCTCACCCAAAATATAATGTACTGCTTGTCAATATCAGTTAAAATCATGTGGTTACGATAGGAGATACTCATTGGAAGTGTTTTCTTTTGGCACACAGCTATACTTTTTGATTTATTGAAGCAGGATTGATTGCCAGTTACTACAGTAAGTAAGACCATATTAAAAAAACCCCACAAACTAAAACTAAAACCTGGAAAGCAGAACCTGTGGTGTTTAATTAAATAACACCCCCTGCACCCCCTCCTTTTTTTTTTTTTTTTTTTTAGGAACAATTCATCCAGGAAATTTACAAAAATATTTTGGGAAGCAATTTAGTTTTAAATTGAAGCTGAATGGTTAATTAGTCATTGGTTAAAATTCTGCTGTGGTAGGTTGACTTTGTTGTCTTGCTCTTCAAGAGGGAATAAGAATCTGAAAGTTTAGTGAGAAGAAAAAAAAAAGGGGTAGTATTTCTGTAATACAACAGGGGATTTTACAAAGCATTCTCTTGTTTTATATGCCAGGATCCAGCCAGAATTATCATGCTCTAAAAATAATAAGAAAATCTGTTAATTATTTATATCTGCTTACTTGACTATTCATTAGTATGTGTTGGTTGTCACTGTAAAGACAAAACTCAAAGATTTGCTGCCACCAAACCTATTACAGTATTTTAGTTTGCTATAGCAAAAAATGAACCAAAGTATGTACAAGCTGTAGGTGAACATCTTTTTCAGCATGCAGAGGAGAGTATGGAAAACAAACAGAGGGCAGCCAAAGATGTAATAAACAGAATTTATGAACCAGTACATGTACATCAGTTGTATTTGTTAGGGCTCCAAGTCTTCAAAGATTTATGCCAAGGGACTACACGGAGTACATAAAGTCTTTTAGTATCACTGGGTGCATTATCTCTGAGTGTTGAATTCAAACGTTTAGGTGTCAGCTGCAGAAATGAAAGAACAGCGTACAGATAGGTAACAAACAATTTTAATATTTCTTTGTTAAAAGAGTGCTTGCTGTCAACTTATACTTTTTGAAGGTAGGTCAGGTCCTCAGCTGGCACAAAGCAGTACAGCTCAAGTGAGGTAAATGAGTCTTCCAGCATATACAGAGTGAACTTTTACTCCTCAAGGAAGGCCTTCAGGACAATGGAGAATATAGCAATTGAAATTCCTGTACCAGAAAATACCAATCACCATGAAAAGAAAGGAAGAAACCAAGGACTTGAGAGAGCTGATTTAGGACTAAATCAGATGAGGATAATAACACATGGAAAGTGAAAATGGATTTGTTTGAGTAGACCACCTATCTTCTCACAACTGAATCTGATCATGAAATCAGGCACTCATTTGAGTGTGTTCTCCAAAGATTCCCATGGGGAAGTATACCAGGAAGCCCTCTATCACAAGAGAGGATCAGATGCCTGCAAAGTGTCTACAATTCCACAGAGTGCAGAAAGTGCAGATGAATATTAAACTAATATTCTGCACCTTGGTCCTTTATTTCAAAATTTATTTATTTATTTATTTTATCACCATGTCCTTTATTGCCCAGCAGAGCTGCATAGCCATCAGGCACTCTGCTTTTCACAATGCATTAAAAGCGGTCTGCATTAAAGCACAATTTCCATTCCATTTTCTTTTCTTTTTTTTTTCCTATATGCAACAGAGCCTATAAGATACTTTTGACCTGAAAAAGAAACTGAGAACAGACATGACCTTCTCTCCTAATGGTTTGGGCAGTCACCCTGGACAGTTACTGCTGAGTGAGGTACAGAAGCTGGGGAATAGGCACAGGCTTTCCAGGTAAGAATGTCCTCTTCTTTACATTAAACAATCACTGGATAAAACTGTGAAAGTTAAAGTTTGCCTGATATTGTGTAATGAGTCATTCAGGCAGTGGAGAAGTTTGTAAAAGGTAATGTTTAATCTGTTGATTACTAGAAAGTATTCAGTTAGATTCCAGAAAATATTATTGAATTAATACTCTTTTAAGAATCTCTACTTAATGTTTACTCTTCAAGCAGTGACACTTTGATTTGCATGTTTTACATGAGGTTGAACTTTAGACTTACTTTGGGTTGTGTCATTCAATTAATTGCATTTCTTTATCCACCCCAGTGGGCACACTTGGACAGTAGGTCTTAATGGAGGGCGAGAGACTGTTTGAGCTCTAGACCTTATTTCAATTCACCTAGTAACTGAAAATCATAATTAAAAAAAAACCCTCAAATCCAAAAACTCACCTCATATAACATGCTTTTCCCTCTCCAATCTGACTATCCATTTTTTCACCATTTCTGATGATCAGTGCCCAATAGATTAATGGTGAAAAATAAGCAGAAGACATCCTTGCAAATGCTGAATATTCTGCCTCATTTACCCAGGCCTGATCACTAATAACAAAAGAAATGGTGTCATCTTAGAATTTAACTTTCTGATAAAGATAAATTCTGGGGATGACAATGCATTATGAAAAGGTATGGAAGGAATGAATTCAATAACTTCTGATGTTTTCTGAACAAATGGACAATGCCTTTGATTTATTGTGACCATGATTTATTGATGTCAGAAATCCTTTCATTGTCATATTCTGTGCAAAATGAAAGACTGAGTGATAACTGCGTCTCAGAAACCAAAGGGTGGAAATCAGTGTTGATGGAGAAAAGGCTGTCAGCAGGACCTCTGAAATACAAAGTTCTAAGGGCTGAATGCTGCAAAGGTTTCTGTCTGGCTGGCTAGACCTACATTTTCACTTTATATTTTTAAGAAAAGTATTGTGCTAAGATGTAAACAGTTTCTCATCGTTTCTCATTTTGCATCCCTCCTACACTAACAAACAGTTGTGTACACAGAGCATGCACAGTACGCATACAGCTAAAAGAATACAGACGTAGATATTCACTGCATTTTCAGGGCTGTTGTGTGAAGCAAAGTTGGATCTCAGTAAGGTTTAGTACCAAAATAAGCTAATAGTGTTTGCTCTTTGTTGTGTAGTTTACTGGAGTCTATTTTCCCTCATTTTCTGTTGTAATGTTAATTTAATTTTACGAAGTTGCTTCAAAACCATGCATATTTCTTTACATATCCTCTCTTATCTAAAGCTATCGTGTAAAGGAAACAAAGTGAAAAACCATCAAAACAATAAATGACACCTAACAGCTTCCCATGAAAGCAGGCAGTGTTTTTACAAGAAGGAATTGGAAGACAGAGACATAAAACAGAAACAAAGATTTTTTATGAGAGGTTTTAAAATAAGAATCATAAAAGTGATGATGGGAGCAAAGAAATCAAAAAAGTTGAACCTAAAGGAGAAAACAATATTGAGGAGTGACAATAGAGAAGAAAATATGCCAAGGTCATATGAAAAGGATAAACAGAGAAAGACAGGGAGGCAGGAAGAGTTTGTTTGAGCATAGCAACTTCTATCACATTTCATGCAGATATGCAAAGAAAAAGGAAGAAATGGAAGAACAAAACAAATAAATACAGTAACTAGAAAAGCACAGATGTGCACAGTTGTTTTATCTCCACCGAAACTACAAAGCAAAGAGAGAGCTTTTGAAGAACAGCTTTAAAAAAAAAAAAAAAGAAAAAAAAAAAAAGAGAACAACAAAAACCTGCCTGGCAATTCATCTGACTTGCAGAAAGTTTAGAAAGGATGGTAAAATAAACTGTGATTATGTTTTTGACCAGTACTGATCTCTGGCAAGAATGCATGCCTGTTTTTGCTTGAAAATATTGTCTGGTTAAACACTGATTCCATAGTAATATTCTGTACATAAGCATAGAAGACTGAAAATCCTGATATACAATGGAAGCTTGGTGTTATCAGTTGCTTCAGCAAATCAGAAGAAGAAAACAATTCATGCTATATTCAATACAAGCAAGGGTGCTACAAAAATCTCCATGTACTTCTGGAGTACAGGAAACATTCCAGAACTGCATGGATACACTGCTGTAGATGTATAGCTTGTGATCACAGAATAAGGATGAAAATTGCAGGCTGCTCCTTATATTATGACACAAAGAGCAAGCTTTCCCCTTTTCTTTAAGAGTGTAATTTATGTCAAACCCCCAAATATCTTTATTCATTTGTCTTTGAATACTCTCTAGTGTAGTACCTAGCATGATGTTGATTTTATATCTGTTGGAATAACACAAGGAATTCATAATAGGCTTTCTAAGTGAAATGATAGCTTCAGTCATCTGGAAATTGTTGTGAGGTTTATACTGGGACTTCAGATTTTCCTAGAGTATTCCTATCAAGCATCCAGTGCAAAACTTGAGAGTACAAGAAAAATCCATGTACACTTGCTTCTCTGTGTGACGTGTACAGAAACATCCACACGCCTTTCCCCCCTGCCCCTTTTTTCACAGGGGAAACCTGAGGAGTGCTTTAGCAGTCATCCTAACTAGTCTGTCTCTGCTACTGCACAGCCCACCTCTTTAGCACTTCATATGAAAAGTTTCATCCCAATCTCTGAGTACGGAGTCATATTCTGCAACATCACTCAGTAGCCAATGCTTCTACTTGAGCAATTCCCCAAACATGTTGCAGTGAAGACTTTATCCTCAGATACTGAGTTTCCAGTTAAACAATGCATAATGGTTATTTCTGTTTTGGCAACATCATTTCACTCTTGACATAAACCTGGTCGCACGCATGGTTCCTAAATTCTTAATTACCTTCTGTCTGAGCAGTACTCTTCTTTCCTCCTACAGAACTACTGGGGAGATGGTTGTAATCCTGTTCTCAGTACAGTTGCTTATTCCCCTTTTAACACACCTACCTGGGTCTCAGAAGTGGATCACATTTGCTAGGCTACACTGTACAGTATTGAATCTGAATTTCCCGTACCGTTCCATTTGAATCAGCAATCCTAACAACGAGGTTATCCAGAGCACCCGAGGGGACAGACAAGGGTGAGATACAAAGCCTCATTGAGAAGGAGCTATCAATTAGCAGACACCCATTCACAATTCAAGCTGCATTAGAAGGTAATTAAATGTAAGCGGTCCTTCATTCAAAGCTTCAGGGGCAAGTAAATAAACTTAACGGAAGCCACAGCTATTAAATGAAGACATGACACGGGCAGTCAACAACAGTAAAAAGCTTTTGGAAAATAAACTCTTTCATATTAGGCTTGGGAGCGGGCATAGGCATGGACTCTGACCGCAGAAACCTTCCTCTAGACTTTGGAGGCTCTTGCTCACGGCACTGTACAGTCAAGTTTTGTTCTTAACAAAGGACTGGGGTTATAAAACCACAGTGTAACCTCTGCAAGCTGACAAGACTTATTCTCTAGGCACAGGATGAATTTTTCAAGGCATTACAAGTAAATGGTTAGTTTACATGTTCCAATGAATTAAACTGGACTACTTAAAACACAGGGAAGTTTCATGGTGTGGGCATGCATAATTAGAGCAACCATGCAAGATAATTTCTCTTTGCTGATGCCAGTGGAAGGCAGGGAAATAAACCATGGTGTCTTTAACAAAATGGTTTAGTTTCATGTGGGTCAAAGATATTCAAGTACTTTTGTTGAAATTACATTGGTGTTGCAAGACATTCCAAAGGGTATGCCAAGACTATGCACTTCCAAGTCCTAATGTATTTAAGCTTTCTCATGTTTAACACTGATTTTGCTGGGTTTGTTCATTGTGCATGATAACTAAGCAGCATCATGTGTTCCTTTCTTTATTGTGAAGCCTATAAAACAAATTTGAACTCTAACAGCTAGTGGCTCAAATCGAGATCTTTCATGACCTTAATGGGGAAATTATTTTACACTTGCCCCTTGCAGTAAAAGTACAGGAAATATAGCTCATGCAATAGCAACTCTTTGAGTACGTCTCTATGGGTGTCTTTCATTACACAGATACCTGAGGAAACTTGTGGAGTTCAGTCCCGTACTGCGCTGGTCAGGAAACTGTGCCAATTTTGTTTGAATTTTGTTTCCTTTCATGAGATTTGAATCTTCAAAATTTTCATGAGACCTATGCCAGTTAATTTTATTCATCTTCATATTAGACATGCAACCTGGGATGCCCTTTAGGCTCCCTTAGTTGTCAAAGAAGTTTGGTAGGTGCCTCTCTTTTGTTTTAGGCTATACAACCTATTGTTGAGCTGGCAGAGACTGGGCCAGAGGAAACAATCCTCACTGTCCATCACCCTTGTGTAGTGTGGTAGAAGAAGCTGAAGGGATTTGTCAGTTGTCCTGAAGTCTTTCCCCTCCTCACAGTGCTGCTTCTACAAAGAAGGTGAATCTCAGGGAAAAGTGGCTGTATTCACACTTAGGTTTCACTTCAGCTGCTGCTGCAGTGGCAGGCTCATATGTTCATCAAAATAGGTTTTCAACTTTTGTTTTCTTCTCTGTGTTTATAAAGTTTTACAATAATCTTTATGGTCACACAAGTGGTCACTTTATCTGGTAGCTGAGTTCTCAACTTGGTCAACAATTCAGGAAGAGATAGGGCACATTTCAAAGGTGCTGTCCAGTCAGCTGGTGGAACTACCTACAGTACTAACCAGACCGGAAATCTAGTTTTCAAACTCTTTAGGAAAAGCACCTTTCAGGGTTTGGACATCGTTTTTCTAGCACACTGTTAGATTGTAGCTATCTTGCACTTGATATAACATGTTTAAAATAATAATCCTTGCAAAATACTGATTTTCAGAAGAGTCAGAATGTAACCCCTTTAGCTGATATTATCATAATTGATATGCATTAGCTAGAAAATATCCATTTTGTGCATTAGAACCCTGACACCATTGTTTCTGGATAGCAGGGATAACATTACAGGATTCTCTGACAATATTGGGTCACAGATCCTATGTTGTCTTGAGCACAGTTACATGTACAAAATCTTATTGTGTTCTTTATTCTATCTTTTCTACTGTTACCAAAACTTCATTTATGCTGAAAACTTTTATTTTATAACTTTTTCCTGTGGAATTTGCATATATACTGGGAAATTGCCATTTCTTTATTATTTTCAGATTTACAATTAGTTTAGCTTTCATCTATCTGAAATTTTTTAATGCTGATTCCTGTCTTTCTACAGTCCATTTTATCTCTATGAAGCCTGATTTTGGGCATATTTTCACCCTCTCTCCATTTTCTACAAAAACAACAACCTTTGGTTTTTTTCAAGATGTGTTTTTAGGTCTGTCTCAAGATTGGATGCTACTTTTGTTTGTGGTCAACACAGAAAGCAAGAAATCTCTCATGCTCCTTACTCTAGTTCAGTATCGGCTGAATTTTTAAGGCTCCTCATGCTCTCTCAGTTTTGCTTTGGCTCTGTGACTTGTGATCTGATAATCTCAGCGCTGAACTTTCTCTCCAACATGTAGAGACTGATTTCTATTCTGCAGACTGATGCCACTTTAGTTTTTTTCTTCTAAGCTTCAATCAAGAACATCTAACAATGTTTTCTGTATGACTTCTCAGAAGAAGAAGAGAAACCAGCATTAAATTATGACTGCTGCAAACTCTGCCTCCCTGTACAAACATGGCTTGTGTGAATCAGAAGTCCCTGAACTTTTATAAACGTTTGAAGTGTTCCTTCTTTGGTTTCATGTGCAAAACTAATCTCTCAAAGCTGGTATTCTTTCCAGTCATTCAGGAAGACTTGGGACCCCCATCTGATATAAAAAATTGCTCTTTCTTACCTAAGCCAGGCTGTTAAACAAATCTAGCAGCACTACCTTGATAATGCTAAATTCAACAAATCCTCATTTCTCTCAAATGTCAATTAATTTTCATAGTTAAACAGACACTGAATTTCTACATCTGTGCTGGAGCTTCTCCACACTACCTGCTTCCTGCTGGTTCTCTTTTGTATGATTAGGCAGTGGTCTTTTGTGGTAAATTTTATGTTTCAGCACAAAATAAAAATGAGTCTTCATCAGAGTAACAGATTCAATAATATAAAAACCAGAAAGAAAAAAAAGGTAAAAGGTAAAAATGTGATTCTGTCTCCCAGTTAAGTCTAATTAACATCACTACTGTTGTTAGTGGATTCTGGGAATAAATTTTCTGGTAAAAAGAAAGAGGAAGGTAATGTGGAAGGGTTTGGGACTCTGTGTAAATTAGTAGTGCTTTGGGCTTTGGCTTTCATCCTTCTATATGAATTTGAATTAAAAACTCTAGGTTGTGCACTATAGCTTTCCAGAGTCCCATTGTACACCAGCCCTCAGTATCAAGTGTGTTCGGCTCCCACACAGCATCACAAACAACAAAATCAGGGAACCCATAAAGCTAAAGCAAAGAAAATCCTACTTAACCATCACTTGACAGAGCTGATTACCAGAAGTTACTGATAACTTTTGGATCAACCCTGCTGCCTTCATTATGTCCATAGGAATAAAATAAGAGTGATAACTCCCCAAAGCACACAATGTTAAGCCCGACCTTTCAAAACAACACTATTAAAAAACTGATGGCAATTACAGCCTTAACATTACAGCTGTAACTGTGCACAGGCCTCATCAGAGAGAAATCAGAGGCACCATTAAAGCTCAGGTATAAATATCAAATTCTCTGTGGATTTTTATAACTTTGTTTTAGGGTTCAAACAATTGTTTCTTTTTATCTGAAATCCTCCAGGTCTGTGATGCCTTAAAATGCTTAATATATTTGACATGACACATTATTCTCTGTCACTCTCTGTTACACAGACTGCTCTTTAACCAGTAAGACAAATTGTCACAGGGGGAGAGACATCAAGAGGAAATACAGGAAAGGAAATATGTATTTGAATTTCAGCAGGGTAGTCAGGATGTGAAACAGAGGCAGGTGCATTGTATTTGTGATAATCTGCAAAGTAAAGTCCTTGTACTAGACAGGAAAATGGACAATTTGGAGGTGTTTTTTGCACAGCCTGGAACACCTGGGTTTTAACCATACAGGACCAGAATTTCTAAAATGATTATTCTCCACAGTAAGGTCCCAACATTTTAGGGCTGCTTAGTGCAGATTAGTGGAAATTGTTAAAAGCCAAATTCTCCCTGAAAATACAGACAGGCTGAGTGCCTTTGAATGACTGGAATATCTTTTTTTCTTTTTCTATTACTTATTTTTAAAATCAAAATCATGCATGCATAGTAGGGCAAGGCAAGTAGACTGGGTGATGGGGGTGCCTTGCAATGAAGCATAAATTAGTAGTCCAGTGAATCTGAATGGGCTATTTATCCCTTTCATGAAATCACTGGCAACAGGGTGGCAGATAGGAAGTATGAAACAGGAATTCATGGACAGATTTTGTTCTATGATTTGCTTCAGCGATACCATGACAATATCAGGTGCCTTCCCACAGGGCACAAATAAAGCTGCAGTTTGGGAAGCCTGAATTTAGTTCCCAAAAATCTGATGATATCCAACCCATTTGCCAGTGCTGGGATAATATACCTTCAGCCAGCTGCTAAATTTTCTTCTTGTAAATCCTTTTCAAAGTGTAAGGGAAAAACTCTGCAGTTGGCAGAGTCCAAACCAGATCAGTCTCTTCCATTCTTCAAACTATAGTATATCGAGCTGGGTTCTGGAGGTGAGACTGAAAGATCTATGATTCATCCAAAGTTTATTATTCCCTTGCCAACCGCTTAAAGAGACCTATAGTGCCTTTATGCTTCCAAGAGCTCTATGGGGCAGGTATTGACTGGAGCAAAGGTGGTGTTACCTCTTAGTGAGAGCATTTGAATAAGCTCTGCCATATCAGCCATCAGTTAAGGGATACCTCATATCCCTTGCGAGAGTTCTGGGGGAAACTTATGAAGAAATCAGCCAGTTATTTACTGCCTAGGTACTTTTATCCCCACACTTTGACTGTGGGTGTTCATAGGCACTATGAGCATTTGACTATGAACCACAATCAAGTAGGTTAAGCTAGAGATCTGTGTGTGGTTGAAATGAAAGGGAGCACTCTTACAGAGTCTGAATGGAGTTGGATTTATCTTTCTGGTCTCTGAGTAATGTTATAATTTTTTTTTCAACTGTTCTTCATTCAGTTATATCTGTTTGTTTTATATATAAAATATATACATTTTACTGTATATATTTTCAAGACCTGACTCAAAGCTTTCAAGAATGACTGTAGCTTAGTAAAAGAATTGTTGAATAATACAAACAATTTTGGATATGGAACATTTAGATTTCTCTAAATGATTTTTTTTTTCCCAGTGGAAATTTTTGTTCATTTGGAAGGAGAAATGTAGGCACATGGCTGGGATTGCTGGCATCCCATCAATCTGTCAGATCATCAGAGCTCTTGACTTCTGCTTGACTCTAGATATACATAAATGCCAGTCAAATGGTAACTGCATGTACTGGATCTGTCTGAGACAGAGTTAATTTTCCCATAGCAGCCCTCACAGTGCTTTGCTTTGCACTAGAAAGGTGTGGATAACACACCAGTGTTTTGGCTACTGCTGAGCAGCGCTGGCACAGCATCAGCACTGTCTGTCAACATTCCTTCTGTCTGCATTGAGGGCAAAATCCTGGGAGGGGACACAACCAGGCCAGCTGACCCAAATTAACAAAAGGGATATTCCATACCATGTAATGTCAGCCCCGGTATAAAAGCTAAGGGAAGGAGGAGGAGGGAAGGTCCGTTTGCCTGCTGAGCAACCACTCCACGTGCTGAATGTCTAAGTGCAGGGCTGTGTTTGCAGATGGCAGCGGCACTGGGCTGTTCAGAATGGGCTGTTACCAACCATACATCTAAAAAGAGCCCTAAATTCCTTAACAGGCCTTAGATTATTCACTAATTTTGGCTAAATTTTGTGTTTCCTCCTTATAAACAGCACATACTAAATAAATGCAATTTTCTTACCCTTACTTACTGGTATAGCAGACTAGCATTAAGCTTTTTAAAAATAATGATTTATGAAATTCAATGAATGCTAGTTTAGGTTTAAAGTAAATCTATTGCTATAAGAAGGATATTTTGACAAGCAGACTCTTAAATATGGGATTGAAAAACATGTTCTGGGTTTGAAATTAGGCGTGCAAAATTCCCAGGCAAAATGAAAATAATCAAAAGTCAAAAGAAACAGGCTATTTTTGAATGATGCAGCTAAAGCCAGAACAAGTGTGCCAGTTTCAGTCATTATTGTGAAAAATAGAATATATAATTTGATAACGGAGTGGCTCATCATATAGCTTTATTAGTTGTTTTTTGTTGGGGTTATTTCTTTTTTTTTTTTTTTTTTTTAAATTAGGAAAGTCAGCTTTCCATTTTTAACATTCAGAAAGCTACTTCTGAGAGAGTACAGTAATGTCATACAGATCACTTTGTAGGTCTACTCTTGCCAAAATGTATATCCAGAAAGAGCTACTTCACACTGCAGGTGCAAACACTGTTTGCAAAACTCTCTCCATCTGTTAAATGAAAACAACTCTGAATGAAATGTATTAGAATGTAAATCGTTCTAAATATGCATATGCATACATTCTTCCCTACTCCTTTAAGTGTGCTGTTTATCCAGAGGAACTCTCCTTGTGTTGTAAAGTGTTGAGGTTTTATCCACTTAATATTTCATGTTTCCCAGGTGGGATGTTTTCAGATGGATTTTGAATTAATTATAGAATGGAGACATGTGCAGAAGACACACTCTAGATTAAATCTGGACACTAAGACTAGGTTTTGCTTTGCATGAACTTAGATTGTCACCTGACAATAGTGTACTCTGTGTCTAGACAAGCTTAAAAACAAAGTAGGCATATACATACACCTGGAGATTTTGCCTCTGAAATCACTGGCAGCTCCCCCAAAAGATCCCCAGCTAATCCAATTCAACTACTTAATACAGCCACCTCATGCCAAGGTGATAGCAGTGAAAATGTGAAGTAGCTGAAGAGCAAATGATTAAAATCCAAGCAAAATTTACTATAAATCCAGAATAAATCTAAATATGTTTTCTCAGACTTTGCAGAAACATCCTTATTAATTTTCAACGTGATTGGGACAATTTTCAGTCTAAGATTTGCCAATAGAAATGGAAGAAAATTATTGGATAAAGTTAAAACAGATTTTAATGATAATGAAAGCAGTTGATAACTACATTGTGGAAGAAAATTTGCTTCAAAATGCATACCAGTCTGTCTACCTGCCAATTCCCTTAACATAGAGTATATATAAATTTGTGTATTAAAAAAAACAATTACCTAAGGGTTTGCTTCTGACAGGTGCTGAGTGCCTGACAGAAGAAGCTCAGCAACTGTCAGGATCCTACTCAAAATAGATGATTTTCACAGAGAGCAGAACAACTGTGAAAGAACATTTCAAACCTCAAATAAATACTAGCTTACCAACTTCACTTCCTGATCTGAATTAAAACAAAACAACTTTATTTATATGCAAGAGATGTCTTTTAGTTATTAGGGGGTTTTTATTTGTTTGTTTAAACTTTGAATTTATAGACAAAAGATTGTTTAAGGTTAAGTAAGATTGCTGTTTGTTTGTCTGCTTTTATGTCCAGTTTCCCATAACTGAAACCAGGGGAACTAAAAAATACTTATGAAATGATTATTAATTTTCATCTAGTCCCAGAGTTAGGATTTTACTCAGATGCAATGGGAATGTTTCTTTTGACATCAAAGGAGTTCAGCAGAAGTCTCTGGCTAAGCAGGTAGGGAAGTGTCTCCAAACTTCTGCTGACTGAACTTAATCAGATGCTAAATCTGGGAACTTCAACTTTTGCCATAGCACTGGCTAAAGCAAAGCCAAAATGCTAGTAAATAGTGCTGAAAATTTTATTCAGTCATAAAACAAATTATTGCTCTTCCCATGAATGAAAATCAATGAATTAATGTTGTCTCCAAGTTTCAGCTTTTATACTGACTTATTCAGACTGCAACCTTACTATGACTGAAATATAAACTCATAGAATCATAGAATAATTTGGGTTGAAAGGGACAATTAGTCCACCACCCCCCGTGCAATGGGCAGGGACATCTTCAAACAGTTCAGATTGCTCAAATTCTCATCCAACCTGACCTTAAATGTTCCCACAATTCAACCAGCTGTCTGAGTAACCAGACACAGTGTTTCACCACCCTTGCTGTAAAAAACAGCTTCCTTGTATAGAGTCTGAATGTACTCTCCTTTCATTTAAAACCATTGTTGAGAGATAGTTGTTTAGCTGAAATAAGTTGTAAGTTGAATGAACTACATAATGTTATAATGCTGTGTGATTCAGCGTGTTGTTTCCTCAGCTTTCTTTGCTTAACATGAGCAGCTGGATTTGTCAAAGCCCTAGGTCACAAGCAGTGAACTCACACCTAGGTATGTTTTCAGATGGAATGGAGTTAATTTTCTTAGTAGCAATTTCCCTAGTAGCTGTGCTGTGTTTTCCCTTTGACTTTCCTGTGCTGAGGACCCCAGAGCTGGACACGGTACTCCAGGTGAGAGCTCATGAGAGCAGAACAGGGGGGAAGATCACTTGCCTCAACCTGCTGGCTGCACTGCTTTTGGTGCAGTCCAGGATACTGTTGGCTTTCTGGACTGCAAGCACACACTACTGGCTCATGCCCATCTTTTCACCTGTCAAAACTCCCAAGCCCTTCTCCTCAGGGCTGTTCTCAATCCTTTCATCCCCCAACCTGTAATGATACTGGGCGTTGCCCTAACTGAAGTGTTGGCCCGATCAGCTGTTGCCCAAACCTGGCACTTGGATTTGTTGAACCTCATAATGTTCCCATGGGCCCATTCCTTGAGCTTGTCCAGGTCCCTCTGGATGGCATCCCATCCTTCATGCGTGTCAACAGCACCACTCAGCCTGGTGCCATCAGCAAATTTGCTGAGGGTGCACTTAGTCCCACTGTTTGTGTCATTGATGAGGACAACTCTGAGATTAGCTCAGTTGTTTAGAACATGGTGCTAATAACACCAAGGTCATGGGTTTGAGCCCCATACAGGCCATTACCTTAAGAACTGATCTCAATGATCCTTGTGGGTCCCTTCCAACTCACAATATTCTGTGTTTCTGTGATATTAAACAGCACTGGTACCAATACAGACCACTGAGGGACTGCTCTCTGAATGTGAACATCTACCATCTACCCAATTCCTTACCCACCATGGAGTCCACCCATCAAATCCAAACCTCTTCAATTTAGAGAGAAGGATGTCGTGCAGGACAATATCAAAGGCCTTACAGAAGTCCAGAGAAATGACACCCACAATTCTTCCTCTGTCCACTGTTGTCACTCCATCATAGAAGGCCACTAGGTAGGTCAGGCAAGATATGCCCTTGGTGAAGCTGTACTGGCTGTCTTGAATCACCTCCCTGTACTCCATGTGCCTCAGCATAGCTTCTAGGAAGAGCTGGTTCATATAGTTGTTTTAAAGTTGTCTTTGCAGTCATTTTACATGTTTACCAAGGCAATTTCCAAATTCCATATACTTTTGTGTGCACACGTAGACTTTTTTTTTTGTTTGACTATTTTTGTAAACTGTAGAAAATAAACTTCAGATTACACTGACATATCATGCAATTTGTGCAGAGGAAAGTATTCAAACATTCTTTCTTTTCTTCAGATTAGACATGTTTATTACAAAATCATGAACTGTCTATGTGTGAGACAAGGTAAAAAAGAAAATTCACACAGTTTAATACATTCAACCCTAGAATTTAGTGCTTAATTTTATGCAGATTAGGATGTAAACACAGATAAATATAACAAGACATAGCATTGCTGGAGGCTACTAACATTTCTGCATACATGAGAAAATTAACTGGCACTACAATAACTTCGTTGGGGAGCTATGCCCGAGTAACTCCCTGCATATTTGATTCTGAAATAAAAGTGACTTTATTCTGGAATAATTATTCCCTCTTGGAAGCAGAGTAATTATTCTGGAATAAAATTGCTTTTATTCTGGAACCGAATGTCTGCACTGGGGAGTTATTCCAGAATAGTTAAATTATACCAAAATAGCAATAATGGAAGTTATTACAGAATAGCTCTGCTGGTTAATTTCCCCTGTGTAGAGCAGACCAAAGGTTGAGATACACCAGAATGTATCATACATAATGATGTGAGTGATTGCTGTAGAGTAAGAAAGGTTTTAAAGGGAATTACTCCTATTTAAGACAACTCCTCCTCCTTCTCCTTCTCCACTGCCCTTGCCCCCGCCATCGCGCCCCAAATAAAATCCCAATTAATTAAGCCCTGCAGCTAAGAAGGTTTCAATAAAATAAATAATAAAAAAAGAGTAAATTACAGAGCAAGACAGTAAATTATTGCAGCCAATCCCATTCAAATTAGAAGAAACATCTATGGTTGGCAATACCCTGTCTACTGTCTCATACATGTATCATGTGGATTGTATTGTCCTCCTTTCCATTCACAGTGACAGCTACCATCATACTCCAGAAACAAAGCCTCTTGTTTCTGTTCTTACTAAGCTGTGACTGGTTCAACAGATTTCACTTTGTGTCCTGCGAAGTGTCAAAACTCAGAGTACTGGGTTTTGTGAATCTGCCTTTCTGAAACAAATGCTGCACTTGGTGCTTACCCCTTAGCTAATGAGATATGGGGCAGGCAGAAAAGAGGGAACTTCCAGCACTTAATGACAGGTGCTTAGAGGTAGTAAAATGGAATAAACTGAAGGTCTGTAGATATGGTACATCTCATCTTTCTAAGGAGGCAACATGATAAGAAGCAGTTTGTGGGGTTTCCACCACGCTTTTCTTTGTTTTTCAGTCATGGGAGCTGAATAGTTGGGTGAAGTCCAGGATTTGGACTTCATTAAAACTAAGATTATGCCACACAATTAGAGCTGTGCACAGATTTTTAAAGTAAGAAACATCCACTGGCACTCCAAGGGTTCTGCTCCACTCTGTTCTGCTTCAGCTTACACTAGTTGTAGGTTAGGCTCCCCCTGACTCCTCACGGTATTAAATGAGCAGCACTGTCAGGGGCACACTCCCACTCTATGGAGCTCTGAATTGGCTCTGGAAGCCTCTGAAAGATTTATATTATTTACACACAAAAACAAGTCAGAGTAAAGGTGTATGAGAGGAGAGGTGAAGGGGAGTGTGGTGGTGTCTATGCATATCACAGGGAGAAAAAAATCTTGCTGCAGCAGGATGCCTCTGTGTCCGAGGTCTAGGTGATCTATGTGTCTTCCCTGCTCATGCTCTGACATGGAAGCTCCCCTTCCCATGCCAAATCTAATCTTTGCAAACTATCTTGCCATAAGCCCCTATTTTATGTGCTAGCAACACACCTAATGTTTTGTTGGCACCAAGAACTTGCTGTCATTAGTTTTAGTGGGAATAAGCACTATGAAGGAATGAAATCTCACTTGAGAGAGAGATAGACAGTGCATACCCACAAACTTCTTGCATGTCTTATTTTGGAAGTCACATTCTCATCTGCTCCCAGCTGCTTTTCAAATAATTGGGTTAATCCTACAAGACCCAAGACCTCTGGCCTTTCATGATATCACCAATCAGTTGTGTGTTTGAAAAATGAACCCTACAAAAGTGCTTTGTGGCTTGGAGGCCTCTGATTTACAATGGTAAATTGAGTACCACTTTGCACTGCACTCTAAAATTTCAGAATAACTAAGAAAAAGAGTAGAAAAAACTAGGTATATTTGTCAACTACAGTTCTCAAGACCTTCTTTTGTCCAGTTAGTAGGTTATATGACTTTCTAGCTTTCAGATGCCTAACCTCACCTCTGTAGCCTGTCATCTTATGGAAACAAGACTTGGTGATCACGCTGTCAGTCTGTGTCTCTTTGTATATTGTCCTCTGACAGCTTTTGTACACTTTAGTTGATGTCAACAAAGTATGACTGAGGAAGCCAAAGTCTCCAGCAGAGCAGTGTTCCAATGACTTCTCTGGAAGCAAGTGCACATTGAAGGAGACAGACTATATGACCGCAGGGTTAGTGAAACCTCTCCTAGAGAACCTAAGAAGAGAGGTGTACTATAGGTGTGAGAAAGGTCTCAGTAAGAGGTTGTGCTTATTTCACTCAAATGAGTCAGTTATGACACACGTATTGCATTCAGAAATGAATCTAATTATCAACAAGAGGATGTATCATCTTATTGCTGTGATGGTCACTACTTTTGCCAAAGCCACAGCCTAGGAAGGCCTTCAAGGCTATAGCAACACATTTGCACAGTGGCAAAAAAGCATGCCAAGTTTTACTTGTGGTCCTCAGGAAATTTTTAAAAGGTGATATCAAATGAATTAATTGAGATGTTCAAGAACTGAATCACATTGTCTAACACCAAGGGCAAGTGGCACAATTACTCTAAATGGGAGCTGTCAAGCCCTTTGGAAGTCCTGCCCATTAAGAAACCTGATACATGGACAAATCTGTCCCACAGTGTATGCTAAATTTCACTTCAAGTTTTGTTCTCTTTATATTTTCTCACCAACTCTCTGTGTGCAAAATGTTGGGTGTACACATTCCTTTCTCCATTACTCCTCCCAGAAAGTCAGGCAAATTGCACAGGGGTGTTCCCAGCAATGTTCTAGCATAACATTTATGCAAAATAGATGATCTGTGTTACACTTCATCCATTATTTCTCATAGAGTTGTTCATCAGCATGATGGTAACAGAGGGTACTACTGTAGAAAATGCCCACAGTTTGGTTTCCCCAGTAATCTGAGCTAAGGAAATTTCATATTACCTTTGTGCTCTGAACAGGAAACAAAGACTGTATTTCATCATCAGAATATTGCTTATTCATTTTAAGACTTTGACACAATTGTATTTAAGTTTACAATTCTAGTCTTATATTTGGAGGTTTTAGATTTAGGTTGGTAACAACAACTTCAGCTTATTAAGTGTCATCGCTATATAAATCTACTACTTTTGGGTGGTGAGGCAGTGATAATAGGTAGGAACCCATATTACTGCAATCATACATCAAGTGATCACCAGATTAAAATCCAACAGACTAACAGGTTTTAACAGAGTAACAAGCCAGATGAAGTAAGTGGTTTCCAGCTCATGACCTTGCTGACTAACCTTCTCATCGCAAGAGAAATGGGATTTCTGTAACTTTTGCAGTGGTTCTCCAGCCTCTACTCCCCATTTTCTTTGTGGTCTCAGGCCCTTTCTCTACTGATTTTTTGGCTTTTAAATTACAAATAGTGAATAAACACTATTTTGTGAAAGAATTAAACATTGAATTTTAAATCTATTAAATAGTAGATATACTGGCTATATTTAAATGTCCTTGTCAAGGAAGAATTCGAGTCCTTTCTGTTTCATTTATAGTGTCTCTTCTGAGAAACTCCAAGTCTGTGATGCCTTGTCCTTTCTTTGCCACAGTGTCATTCATGCCTTCGTTTCACATGGTCTTACATCTCTAATTTTACTTTATACCATCAGCAGTAATTGAGGGGCTGAACAGTCACCTCTCTGTCCTGACACAGAAGGGTGTACTGACACAAAAGAGAAATGCTGAATGTGGTCTGCTGGTTTAAGCAAAGTGGAGTACGTGTACATAGCATGGTGTTACTGATGGTGTAGTCAGACTGACTACAGTTTCCCAGCTGACCACCTGGCCCCTGGTATTGGGTTCTGGGATAACATTAACATTACTTTATCCTTTTATACCTACCTAGCACACTCATGCCAAATAAAGACAACTTGAATTACCATCCTACTCCTAAACCTCCCATTTAAAAGTGACCCAGCAGTTTTCATAAATTCAAAGACTTAGATTACTTGGTCTGCTGTGACCTTTTAGTATGACCTCCAGCACAAACAGACCACATAGTTCATACTTTTACTCACTGAACTATCCTTTTGCAAGGATCAAGCAACAATCAGGAAAACAAAGCAAGGTGCTGCCTGTTATGCGTTCTTCTCCAGCTGACTATTACCTTTCTACCCATAAGCCAAAGGCCTGAGGACTTTTGGTTTCTGCCCTTTAATAGCTTCTCAGTTAGCAAAAACAGATTTTAGTGGGACAGCACTCTTCTCAGGACAGATTTTGACGGATACTAGCACATAAAATGCCAAATAGAAGAGAAATTTTCTTGTTGGGGTCATTTGATATTGTATTGTATTGTGCTCTGTGACTGCTTATCTCGGGTTGCAGAGGTTATTTGCTGCAGGGAAGGCTGAGAATGTCATTAGTGCACTGTGCCCTGAGATAACCTGCAGCATATCATTAAACCATCTAATGACTGTATGGCCCATTGACCTCCATCACTCATTTGCTAACAATGTTTGTTATTTACAGGCACTAGGGAAATTAATGTTGAGTTATCACTCATCCTTCCCTTGCTGCTGCCATCACAATACCTGGTTATATCCCACAGAAAAATTTAGAAAGCCAGTAAATTTGCTTTAAAGGTATGATCTGGTGTGCATGTGAATTAAGTCTGTGGGTGTGTTTACTGAGTCCCCCCTGTTGTCATCACCTACCCTTTCCTCTCCAAATCTGGTATATCACACTTGTCACTGAATTAGTATTTTCACTTGGCCATGCCTTGCCATCCAGCTTTGGGATCCACTAGCTGAAATTTTCTCTTAAAAGCATGTTACGCAACAATCTGGAATGGAAATAAATCCAGTGATGGAAGAAACTGACGACATAAATAATTAGTACCTGTACTGAAAATGTCACTTTACCCCCAGATTCTTAAAATAAAGCAATTGGGACTCTTAAATTGCTATTCTTTTCTGCTGATGTGAAGGATTTGCTACTCCTCATATTAGAATACTTCTTCCATTAAACCAGATATTTTCAAAGGCACTTAAGGTTATTAGACAGCTAAATCTTAGTGGAACTGAAAGGTACTAGCTTTGACTTTGTTTGTGAGGTTTTGGAGCAAAGGTGGGTCTCCAGGAAGTGAAGATAAGGTAGTTGTTTATTTAAACTATTTTTCAGTTAATATGCAATAAAAAAAAAAATTGGTGGTGTTTTCAGAATATATTAAGCTTTCCTACTGGTTAAAGGTCTATTCAGAAAGCTAAATTAACCTGCTGTTTATCCCAAGTATGAACAATTGAACTTTCCTTTGAGGTAAATCAGGGCTAATGAAGAACGTGAAATACAGATGGAATATTATTCCAATCACGTGCTTGCTTGAAACCTCACAGAGAGGGGTATAGCTTTCATTGCCTTCAGTGAATTATGACAGTACAGAACAAGGCATTGTGTACTGCTAGAATTAATTAGCATTACTGGCTCCATTTGAGGGTGACCAGATGTCCACAGCCAAAACAGGACACCTATCTCTGGCTGCCAGGATTTCAAATGGACAACAACGTGCAAATCAAGTCAAATTATGTTTGTACTGCAAAAATTGATTCAACTTTTGGGATTTTCCTGTGCAAAAGGGAGTAATAACATAAACAAGTGGTGTTTGTGCTTGATTCTGTTACCATACCTACTGCCGTTTTTCTTTTTGAAGCAGGACTAAGTTTGCTGGGTTCTTCAAAGTCTTGCTCTTTATTGTTTCCTCTATTTCAGTTTGTCACCATCTGTCAAATGGGGTTAATAAATAATGATATTGTAAGCGTAACAGCGAGAAATATAAGGGAATGTATGTCTGGGATAGAGATCCAGCAAGAATAAATAATCAGGCCAGCTAAGGACATTCAGGGCATCAGCTCAAATCAGTCTATATAGTACCACAGTTTAAATGGTATTAACAAGACATGGTATTAAGTGACCAAATAGCATTTTACAAAGCTGAATAAAGTTGCAACCAAACAGAAGGTCAGTTGTTGTAGTCTAATAATACAAAACAGATCATAATCTAGGATACACGATCAGCCTGGAAAAGCTTAGCATGATGATAGACAAATGAATTACCACAGCTTAATGACATCAGCAGAGCTACAGGAACTGACTATAACAGTGTCCTTTGCCACCAGCAAATGCTATCTAAAATGCATTAAACTAATGCGTTAATCTAAACCACAGTGAACTTGCTATGCTGCAGTAATTCCATTCTATTTTGTGTCACAACACTTCAAACTTTTCACTAGGTTTTATTTAAACCAATGCAGATTTTGTCGCTGACTTCAAAACTCCAGATCCCCGACACAGGGATTTCAGAGGAGACACTCAATTTAATGTTGCCTTCATTAGATTTCAGAATAAAGACCCTCACATCCAAATCTCCAAACTCCTGAAGAAATACTGACCCAACACCGGTCCCTTTATTGTCTTTTATTCTGGTCAGTCATTTAATAGAAAAACTATCTATGGTTCTCTCTATTTTATTCCCAGTTTTAGTCAAGGTATAAGATGATGTGCAAGTACCAAGTTCCTCTGAAATGGTTTTGCAGTGAAACTGCCACCATATCCCTCCATAAAGTAAAGCCACTGTTTTTAAACCAGGAAATATTCTGATAATTAGTCCCTCCTGCTTCTGAGTACAAGCCTGAGAAGAGGACTCAACACAGGTATTTTAGTACTTGCAAGTTTATCATGAAGATTTCAAACGACACAAAAATCATATCGCCTACCAAGTCATTTAAATGGTTAAGTTTCTTCCCTGTATAAAGGCTCC
The DNA here is from genome assembly GCA_035583155.1 of Acropternis orthonyx. Classification (NCBI taxonomy): domain Eukaryota; kingdom Metazoa; phylum Chordata; class Aves; order Passeriformes; family Rhinocryptidae; genus Acropternis; species Acropternis orthonyx. Next base: position 17,555,882 of record JAWWEU010000125.1, on the reverse strand, counting down.
TTTTAATCTGGGATAGTCTTGCTTCAGCTCTCAGCTGTAGCAGTTCATTATGACTTCTCCTGATCTGTTCATAAACCATCTATTCAGTTATTTTCATGCTTCTAAATGTGAAACTGCAAAATCATTTTGAATGGAACACTGGCTTGGTTTCTCTGTTATCTTTTACTTCTGCAGTCAATGAAATCTTACTAAGAGTGGACATGTAATTAACATAAAGGAGACTGGAGTAAATGATGTTCATGCAAACAGAAGCCCAGTGAAGCTGGGAGATGGTAACAGCACAGACCTTCCCTGCAAATGACCAGGTCTACAGCACAAGAATTTCCTTGTAAGCAGGAGTTTGGGTGTAGCATCTTAAAAATGTCATGACAAAGATGTGATAAGAGGTACCAGTCTTGTGGGAAGGAAAGTGAGGCACGCTTTTGTTGCAAGTGGGTGTGACTTGCTAATGAACAAGACAGGAAGCTTGCTTCTTGGGAAAGCTCACATGGTGCAAAGAAGGAGCTACATCAAAGTGAATAACCCTAGGCTCCTTCTAAAGACCTCACCTATCTTCAGAGAATGGACAAGCATGATGAAAAAACCACATCAGGGAAATAGGGCAGCACAGTATATATGTTATACTATCAGATTTCATATCAACCGTGTATAGAATCACTTATGTGGGCTTTGTGCCTGTTTGGTTTTAACTGCCAAATGTCTTTTGGGGGTCAATTATATAAATCTGGAGAACTGCAAGATTTGGGAGGTGAGAAGGATGTGCTTAAATTACTACACAATGAGGAAGTGACAGCCCTAGACTTGACTTGTGGGTCAATATTGCAGTATAATCATGTGTCTACCAGGAAATAATGGAATGGAGTGGTCATAGAGGATGTGGAAGGGAAAGATGGCACTGTAGTGTCCTCAGATCAAAGGAGGGCATGGGACTGGCTTCCTGGAATTTGAACACATCAGCCTGGAAAGCTTTTGAGTGGGAAAGGTTTATTCAAAGCTAAATCTCTGGAATCTCTTCTTTAATAATTACCTGCAGACACTGACAAAACTACTTCTTGCCTTTCTCTCAGCTTAAGCAAGGAGGCTAACAAGTGTGAGAGTGAACAGTCAGGAGGCTAGTGAGGGATCCAAATCCAAACCACATCAATGTGAGAACAAATTACCATCTTTTAACTGGGATTTTATCTCTTTTGTATGTTAGCCCCTCTGGATTCCATCATTAAATGCACAACAGTCTACTTTTCGACACTTAATAATTGGAGTGGTGCTGATGCTTACTATGTTGGATACCAGACTACTCTTTGGTACCCTTCAGCACTTTACTGTTTCCTTGGTAGTCTACAGAGGTGCTAACTATGTGGAGAGGGTTTGCTGAGGGTTTTATTTTTGAAAACTTAGTAGTTATTGTGTATTTCTGTCACAGCTTTTATGCTGTTTCAGTGATGGTTTGACAATTTTTATTTTCAAATTGACAGTTCCGATAATGAGGTACTACTCAGGAAATCCGTAAATCTTCTAGTGAATAAATCCTCAGTATATTTTTATTTAATGTGTTTGGCAGCATTATAATGGATTTAAAATTACATTTATTGTGCGTGTTACTGTGTGACAAGGGATGGATTTCAACCACTCCTTTCCTGGGAAATATAGCATTATTACTTGATGCAGAAATACTGCTTTTACATATGGGCTACTTATCACAATTTAAACTTGCCCTCTGACAGTGATTCACATAAACCTTGCATGTTCTGTGGCCAAACTGGGAAGCTCAGCAAGCACTGAGTATTATCAGATTCTCATGCTTCAAGGGAAAATATATGGATTATGATTATATTAAAGGTACTGTTCCTGCTTCCTGCTGTACAACCTTAATACTGCCCAGTCCAAGAGCATCTCCCAGTGTGATTCACATGGAGCCTCTCTGTCTGACCATGTCTACTGTTCACATGCATCTGTCTGCAGCAGGGAGGGGAGGGAAGGGGGAGAAGGGCAGAATACCCAGCATTTCTCTGCTCTTGGGCATGTCAAAGCAAGATTTTTTTTTGATGAGTGCTAATCATTCTGATTTGTTTTTCAGATCTGGTTTTGTATCTGAAAGCATATCCTAGCCTGCTCAAGCAGACTTACCAAAGAAGCCAACGTCACAGACACATGTCACGGGGAAAGCAATGAAATTGCCAACTTCAGATTTTCTCAGGACCCCATTCCATCAAATTCCCATTCAGGTCCCTTAAAAATAATTGTCCACCTTTGTGTAATACCCTTCTTCAAAATGAGAGACTTCTGCGAGAGTCTGAAGACACTAGGGGTCCAGGGATTGCCCACAGGATTTGTGATTAGCTTTCATAATTTAATCATGGAATCATGATTGCTTCAACCCCCACTTACCTGTTCCTGCCAGAGCTACTCTTAGCAGCAAATTTGTGCTTTTCTAACTTCCCACAGAACTGCACAGTCATCAGGGAGACTTACAGTCCTTAAACTGACCCTCTTATCAGATGAGTGCCACTAACTTCAGTGCCACAACAAATGCTTTCGCTACACAGCTCCTTAGTAAGTTATGTTCTATCAGACTGCTGGCCTGTTGGGTAATTAGCCAGCATGGGCGAGTCAACAGACATTAGACAGGCTTCTACGCTTTCCTCTCCCTCTTCTTCCTCCTCACCAACTGCACATCCAAGGGGCACTGTGTATAACCATGGGTGCTGTTAGCATGTGTGGTGGCACATGCTAAACTCGAGACACAACTTCCTGTCTCCTCTCTGCCTGTGGTTGCCCCATGGCTCTCACTGGCCTGGGACCACAAAGGAAAGAAAGTTCCCTCTGGATTCCTGTCCTTGTTGTTCACTACAAGAAAACCCCCCAAAACCCAGAAGAGGCAAATGAAACATTTTCATTCCAAACTGTTCGAGAAAGGGTATGGGAAGTGGCAACATTGCAATTCTATTTTGGCTTTGATGCTTTCCCCCTGTGATTTAGAACTGTCTGTCCTCAGTATTCTTTTATTTAGTGTGTGGGTTCAAGGGTAAGAACCCAGAGAAAATTGATTTTTCTCCCCTTCTTTTATTCCCCCTGGTGAAACTTGCAGAACTGTTTTTGTTTTGTTTCTTTTTTCAAAAAGAAAAAAAAAAAAACACAAAAAGAAAGTGTCAAGAAAAACCCTTCACCCCCTAATTTGTAAAAAACATGCGTTGGTCTGTTTTTACTGCAGTAAGGTAAAGCGTTGTTACTGCCAAACAGAGTGACTATTTTGTTAAAACAGTTGTCTCTGATGTGGACATTGTACCAGCTTCACTAAAATAGCATTGGTTTTGTTTTCTCCTGGCTCACAGTAGCTACAACTGCCAACTTTTCTATGCAAATAACCAATCCTAATGTCATACCTGGACCGTGGTTTTGCAGATACATTTCAGACAGTTGTCCTTGCCCATTAGTTTCAAAGTATTTCTGTGGTTGCCTAGATAAGCATACAGTGGGGCAGCCAATGTAGTCTAATCTGGCTATAGTGCCCCATTGCCACTAAAGACAGGAAGTTACACAGTGTGGAAAACGTCTGGCTTGTAAATACTGTACCAGAGACCACAGTGAATGGGAACTCAAGTGGTTAATTTGAATTTACTAGAGAAAACTCTGTATATAATGCCAGAAAAGCTTATAGTGAAATTGGCCCAGATGTTCCAACTTTTATCTGTTCTTTCTTTTCCAGAGTTTTCTTTGCTCTTTTCTAGATCTGATGATAGTAACTTACTAGAGAGCTGTTATTGTGAAGGAAGGTATTATATCATATAATCTTAGAGTGGCTTGGGTTGGAAGGGACCTTAAAGATCATCTAGTTCTATCTACCCTGCTGTGGGCAGGGGCACCTTTCACTAGACCATTTCACTATATAATATTTTCACTAGATATATGCCCTCACTCTGCTTTCTCCAAGGATCAGTGCTCATTATGAACCATTCAATTTCAGTGTATTTTTTGTCTCTCTTTTATTTCTTTTTTTTCTAATGCTCATTTGCTCTTCTTTAAAAAAACCCCAACCTGTTAATATTTCACTTGAGAATTCACACTAGCAATCCCAATTTCCAAGATGGAAGTTAGCAGAGAATATGGTATAAACTATATCAGAACTAAAATAAAATCATCATACATGATAAAATTCACTTGAATACAATCATCATTAAATCATCCATGAAGATATGGAAATGTTTTTAAAAATTATAACTTTGATGTTATTAACAGTGACTTTAATGAGACTAATTAGGATTTGTTCTCTTTTCTCACTGTGACTGATACCCTCTTGTCTTGCCTGAGAATCTGCTTTCATAAACACAACAAAATATTATAAACAAATAATAAGTGAAATATGAGTGTAATGTCAACTATGCTATTTTGTGATATAACTTTTTTCTCCCATCAAGTGTTCATATAAGTCACTTCTAGGAAGGTCAAAATCATGGGATATGTTCCACTGAACACAAATATTTTATTTCTGCTTCATGCTGCCCATTAATTCCTTCACTCTGTGTCTAACATGGTGCTGTGAGCATTTGCTGTCTTCTAGAAAGCACTGCAAGGGTAGAAGAGATTCATATTTCTTGCAAGCAGCCAAACATTCTGTTGTTGGAGATTACTTTCCTTCCTTGTATCCTGGTATGGATGGAAAGAGAAGCTTATTCTTAGCAGAACTCTCCCCATGTTCAAATTTTTCTCCTTTCCCAAGAAAAGATTTTGTCTTTGTGTCCACAAATGAGAATAGTCTCAAAATTGAGGCAGGCCTCAATTATGTAATGAGATCAGAAGAAAACACTTTCCCCTGTACTTGTAACCTTCAGTTCTGTCTTTCACTAGTTATTTTTTAAGGTATGTATCCTCATGACCCAAGGCAATCCATAAATTGTACATTACTAAAAGCCTTGAAATGGCTTGAGATAACAGACTTTCCTGTAACAAGAACAGACTGAAAAATGATTTCCAAGAACTTTTAAAAGTTCCTGTATTATTATTTAATTATTCCATTTCATCTATAATGGCACAACTGTAAGACAGGAGTTCAACTATAACTGTTTGGCACCTTAAAGCAGGCCTTTCCATCTGTATGGAAAACTGGGTTCTTTTTGCTTAACTTGATTAGTTTGAAATGTTAGACATCTTATCTGAACTGTTTGTCTCTGCTCTCCCCTTTATGATCTGCAGACAAAATAATACACCATCCCTCAGTGGGCTGAATTGCCTCTATCATTGTCAAAATTCCTTCAACAAGTATCCAAACAGTGTCTAGCTGAGAGAAAATACTAGTTTTCAGAGGATGAAACTTAGATGACATGAACCCTATTCTAAAGGAACAAAAATTGCATAAAGAATCTTCTAAAGTATTTTTAAACTCTTATTAAATATATTATTTACTTTTGTGAAGTAAGCAGAACAATTACTTGACAGTTCTTTATAAAAATCTGGATTTGTATGAAGGGAATCTTCAATCATATTAGGTATTTTTCTAAAACTGGTGTGATCTTTGAAAAAGCTCTTGCTTGCCTTCCTAATTCTCCCTTTGCTGCTATTTAAAAGAGTGGTGAAAAATGTGCTCACTCTAATTTGGACAGAGATAGTCCAACCTAATTCTAGGCTTTATTTCCAAGTAGTCTGATCCAAAAATCCATTGAGGTCATTGATGTTTAAATTGGTTTTGGCCTCCAATGAAAACATATAGGAGCTCATTTTGTAGCTTCAAGCCATGTGCTGGTACCAGGCATAAGTGCTATTTATCCATTCCATGCACAGAAATCCAGCCAAAATAGGCAGCCAATTATTTTGGCCCAATTTTTCATGGTCTTCATGGAAATGAAAGAAGGGAACAAAATCCACTTATTAAAACTGGCCCATCTCCATTTCATTCAAATGGGTCACAGTTCATTTTGTACTTTCATAAAAAAATACACTTCTGGTAGCAGTGATTCCAGGGATGATTTATCCTTGTCCACAATGACAAGCTTGTGGATGGACACCAGTTTTCAATGTACTTTTAGAATATTTTTCTTCCAAAATATTTATAAGTATTTTAAAATTGAACTCTCACTGTTTTTTACTCTTCCTGGACTACAATATCATATTCAAGATGACTAAACCATTCCTAACTCAGTTCTATATTATTCAGTGAAACACATCCAATTAGAACATTAGGTGGTACAATATAAAATGAGTTAAAAGATCAAAAAACCCCATACTTCCTCCTCTAAGACTAGCCCCACAAGAAAAGGATTATTAAATAAAACCCAATTAGTGACACAGTAAAACATTCAAAATACAATCCCTAAACATCACCAGGTTGAATGTTCAGATCTTGATACAGATGAGTAGACATACTACTCTGGCAGAGGTTTCAAAATGTAATTATAAATGTCAATTAGGGGGCCTGTGTGTTTTAACACATTAATTTTTTGCTCTGTCCTCTCCCTCCCTGTCTCTCTCTCTCTCTCTTTTTTTAAAATCATCAGTGATTTTATTAAGTAATGGATTTAAGTTTTTGAACCCATGATGTTGAAATCCTAATGAACTCTGCTTGTCATCTGAGCAGACCTCTTGCAACCTCTAAGAACTAACAACTAGATGTTGAGTAAGAAACTGCTGCTTCCTTACACTGCCTTTTCTATGGCTATTCCATAGCTCAGTCTCTTGACTAGCTTTATTCTGTCCCTAAACTCTCTATTTCCCCATTTCAGTGAGAACTGTGAGTTGTTCCCTCCACAGAATAAATATTCAGAGGTCTATTCCAAAACTTTGAAAACCATTATTTGAAAACTATGGCCTTGTAAGTGAATTTGTAAGTGTCTTCAGCTGCTGTGTGTGCTGTCAGTACCTTTGAGACAAATTCTTTTCTTTCTTGGAGCTCATTTTAAGTTGAATTTGTTTTGCAGTAAGAGCTGGCCAGAGAATGAGAACTACTTTTTGTGGCAGCATTGGAGGCTTCCAGTACAAGGTGCTGCACCTGGGTCATGGCAGCCTCCGGTATCGATAGAGGCTGGGGGATGAACAGATCTAGAACAGCTCTGATGGGAAGGATTTGGGGGTGCTGCTGGATAAGAGGCTGGACATGACCCAGCAATGTGCACTTGCAGCCCAGAAAGCCAATTGTATCCTGGGCTGCATCAAAAGAAGCGTGGCCAGCAGGATGAGGGAGGTCATTACGCCCCTCTGCTCTGCTCTGGTGAGACCCCACCTGGAGTACTATGTCTGTTTCTGGGGTCCTCAGCACAGGAAGGATGAATCCAGAGGAGGACTGCTAAGATGATTAGAGGGATGGAGCACCTCTTCTATGAGGAAAGACTAAGAAGAATTGGGATTGTTCAACCTGGGGAAGAGAAGACTTTAGAGTGACTGAATTATGGCCTTCCTGTACCTGAAGGGAGCCTCCAAGAAAGATGGAGAGAAACTTTCCAAGGGTATGTAGTGACACGACAAGTGGGAATGGCTTTAAACTGAAAGAGAGTAGGTTTAGATCAGATGTTAGGAAGAAATTCTTTACTTGTAAGGGTAGTGAGGCACTGGCACAGGTTGCCCTGAGACGTGGATGCCCCATCCCTGGACATGTTCAAGGCCAGGTTGGGTGGGGCTCTGAGCAACCTTGTGTACTGAAAGGTGTCCCTGTCCATAGCAAGTGGGTTGGAGCTAGATGATCTTTAAGGTCCCTTCCAGCCCCAGTTATTCTGTGATTCTTTGAAATCTGTCCTCATTCTTCATTAGGACAGTCAAAGATGTGTGGGAATGAGGAAGTTCAGAAAACTGTCTACACTCAAAGTGCAAGTAAATATCCATATTCTGAATATAGGATGTAAAACTTTCTATCAAAAATAGAAATTAAGAAGAAATATGTATGTGAGATTGCCACAATAGTTTGAGCAAAAATTTTCACAAAGTGTTATCTTAGCACTTTTCTCCAAATCATTTTGATTTATATGCGGACACTGAAACTGTGACTTTTATAAAGCTTTGAAAATTAGTTCAAATGTTCTTTTATGAACATTTTTGATTATTTTTAATTTCAAATATAATAGACAATGTTGTCTAGCACTGTCAAAAAGTCATATGGGCAGGATATTATTTCAGAGCTCTCTTTCTAAACTCAGCTGTATGTCAGAGGCTGTTCAGACCTTGTTAATGTTGACTGTAATTGCCATGATAAAGTTTGTGGCTATGTCCTTTGAAACAGAATGGTTTCCAAAAGAGGAGCAACGATTCCCTACTGACACAGGAAACCACAAATAAATATTGCCATGATGTAGAGCTCTTATTGCAGACTATTTGCATCAGTGTTCTCTCTCTCCATGCCAGTGCTATCTGTATAATAATTTTCCATCCTTTAGATTTCAAAAATATGCTCTGGTGAATTTTCACAGCTGGACATTTGTCTAGAATTGTCAAAGATTAAATCTGGTTAGATTTAATTTAGCATGGTTAGAGCCACAACAGCAACCTCAACATAGATATCGTATTTGGACTGCATTTTCATTACTCTTGGACATGGCGGCAAGCACCTTGGTGAAGTGCAACAATGAGGTTGAGTCATGCAGGTGCCTTTCAGGCCCCTCCTCACACATCAGTGGAGGCTTAGAAAACTGGTAAATAGGATGTCCCTAGTGCTAAGGAACAGAAGATTATTTCATATATGTTCTCATTCCGCATTTGAATTGAAGTGAGACCTTTCAACACTTTCCATCAAAGGCCTCAGTAAAAGAGATTTGTCCACTTCTCTTTCCTCAGGGACTAAAGGAAGATTATATAAGCCCACTTCTGGTGGGAAGTATCTGGTTTTGCCTCTCAGTTCTGTCTTCCATGTAAAATATCTTTGGGAGACTTCTTTTCTTTTTAATGGACAAGTTTTCTAAGTTTTGTTGTTAAGTTTGTTTTGGTTTTAGTTGATGTTGTTTGGTTTGTTTGTTGTTGTTGTTATTTTAACATGTATGTGATTGGCCCTAGTTTTGATGTGCTGTGGAGGCAACCTTCTCTTACCTTGGATAATAATACGCTGCCTCTTTTCCTTCTTTTCTTGTGTGCTTTTCACACACAAATACCAACAGAGCTAAGCCATTGTAAACAAGATTGTAGTAGCAAATGCCTTGAATAACCACTGAAGAGGAAAGATTTACTGCTGAATAGATGTGCTGGCTGCCAGCACCGAGTCTCATTTTTCAGCTGTTCTTCAGGCTGTTAAATTATCAACAGGTGTTCCTAATAGGGAGAGTCATATGGTGTTGCTGCCGCAGTGCTGATTCATTCTAACCCCGGGTACACCAGCACACGTTCAGAGGGAGGTGCTGTGTCAACAAGGTTGTGGCAAGCAACCTGCAATGTCTCTTCTCCCAGACACCACAGTTGCACTCCCTGACTTGCCTTTCCTCAGAAGTCCCACATTTACAGCTTTGTGCATGTATTGGCACCTAGCTAAGAGACTGGTAGAAGGCCATCAGTGAGAGGCTGGTTATTTGCCTTGGAGTTAGTCTAAAAATTTCAGGGAATCCATGTTTGGAGGCAGATTTCTTGAGGATTAGTTGTACATATTAGCAAAACTCTGAGCTTAAGCTAAGAAATCTTACTTCACTTGAAGCAGGGAACTGAACCTAAGTTTCTCATTTTACAGACAAGTGCCTATTCTTACGGTAATTTAAGTTTCTTTCACACATAGCATTGAAAGCTCTGTTAAAATCCTCATCACAATCTCTAAATGTGGTTATCAGAGAATTGCTTGGATTGAAAGGGACCTTAAGAATCATCTAATTCCAGTCCCCCTGCTGTGGGCAGGGACACTTCCCCGTAGGACACTGCCAGGGATGGGGCATTGACAACTTCCCTGAGCAACCTGTTCCAGTGCCTCACTACCCTTACAGTAAAGAATTTCTTCCATATATCTAACCTAAATTTACCGTCTTTCAGTTTGAAATGTATTTTTTTTAAGCAAGATTATTATTTCCAGAGTCACTTTGGTCAACATATCTCAAAGAAAAAGGAACTGTCCAAACATGCTTGTAACTAATACAGGCCAATATCCAAATATTTTAATCTCTTGTATGAACATGTGAAATGTCTGAATCAGTGAAACGTAAAAAGGCAACTGAGCTGCAAAACAGGCTCCTTCTGATGCTATCTACCTGTGTAATAAGTCAGGTAACACCACATTATCTAGAGGTCTCTTCGTGCTTTAAGAAAGATCTGTGATTAGGAGGGACTTCAAGAAAACCATCCCATTACAGTCATGCTATAGGTGGCATATGATTACAGATTTGCTGCCTTCATGTCCAAAATCCAAGATATCAATATGAGAAATCAGTCTCATTCATAAGGTATACTTGGATATGTGAATGGTGAGAGGGTTACTACGCTTTAAATGAATTTTTTGTAAAAATGGCCACTGGTGGCTATGCTACAGCAGGGAAGCAATGGCAGTGTGAGCACCATCTTGTGGTGCTGAATCTGCTGACTGATCCATTCAAACCTGTATTTCCCCTCAACAGCAGCTTTTGGTTTCCATTTCAGTGGGAGGTAAGGCTAATGACCAGATAGTCAGGCCTGTATCCGTTCCGAAACACTTTGTTGTTGCTATAGTATAAACATGGAGTAGATTCCATATCCACATCATACCTTGAATGCTTCTGGGTTCTTGATTCTAACAACAACTTGTAGCAATGAATTTCACAAGGAAATGTATAGGATGGGAAAATGTTTTCATAATCAATTTTCCATATTTAGATTTCAATTCTTGCTACTGAAAAAGGTTTGCTTCCCTTTACAGCATATTTGGATACTGTGGGTACCTTTTTCATGGCTTTTTTATTTTCTAAAATTAATAACATAAATGTTTGGCTCTCCTTAAAGAGACATTTCTTTACACTTACTTAATTCCCAGGGGTAGTTTTATCCTTGGCATAGAATGCTTTGTGACCCCTGTGAGACAGAACTACCACCAAAGTAGCATTTTTAGAGTAGGGTTTTTTAAGTATCTTAAAAATTTTGTAACTGGGCTTATCTAGGGTAGAGGGATTAGTCTAGCTTTTTTTTTAATTATTTTTATTTTCAGGTTTAAATAACAAATTTAAACGTTAGTACAAATATAAATTATTCCTACTGCATGTGTTACTTTGTCAACATTGAATCTTCTTTCCTGTTACAGTTCTCATTCTTCTAGTTTGTGTTTCTTTGAAACTGCTGATAAGGTCTGATGTAGATAAAGGAAGGTGAATTTTTTTTCATGTGACTGTTTCTTCCCATTTTCAAATTTACAAAAGTCCTGATTCTTTAAGGTGAGTTTGCATGTTAAGCAATAATTTGCTCTATTCACTGAAGGGAAAGACTACCTTGCTTCTTTGGAATTACAGCATTGACTGGGAAAAGAATGAATTTTGCATGAAATTCTAAACAAATATATGAACATGTTTAAGTGATGAAACATTTAAAATTGGATTCTCCTCTAGGTATAATATTAATGCTCAGTAGTTTTTTTAGCCAGAAAAAAATATTGTTATGCAGCTTCTTCAAATGTTGTATATATTCAACTCAATTGAAAACTCTAGAGTCAAAATTGGGCAAGATGATATATTTTTTTTTTTTAAATCTAATGTATCATTTACCATAATTGTATTCTAGTCTCAAGTCACAGCATCTATTTTGCATCAAATATCACTGCATTACTATGTCATAACTTTAGTAAAAGAAGTAATTTTCTGTGCTTAGCATATGACATTTCCATAACTCTGCTTACATATTTTAAATTAAAACTTATGAATTTCTAGATTTATAATGCTTAAATTAAAATAATTACAGCAACTCTCTGATGTTTGGTTGGTCTCTTCCTTAAATTGGTCCAGCCTGCTTTTAACCTTTCTGTCACTTTAGCATAGATTCTGTTAGAAAATTACCAAATGCTCTAAGTCAGGCTGACCCTGGCAGAGCACCTCAGCATTCCCCTCTGTAAGGTCTCCGCCCCAAGGAAACCATTTATTCCCACCCTTTTCTTCATATTTTACACCCAACTCCTTGTCACTGTGTTGTCCAGCCCACAAACACTGATGGGATGACCATGAGCATAGCAGGAACCTGGCACAACCACCCTAATGTGCAACTTGGCTTTGGCAGGGCAAAAAGCATCAGAGGTCTGCTTTGCTGCAAAGACCTCTCCTGCTGACTCCTGAATGGTCACTTCTGAGATGTGGCTGGCCTTTGCCCTGAGCTGGGATGCTGGGCAAGGCACCTTGGTGGCACCTGGGGCGTCCGAGGTTAGGGCTGGCCATGGTTGGAGCAGCAGCTGGGATGGGTGATGCCATTGGGGCAGGGGCAGCAATCGTGGTAGGGGCAACAGTAGAGGCATGTGTGCCCATTTGGACAGGGGCAGCAGTTGTTGACTTTTAGCTGTTTACTTGGGGATATTTAGCATTTTTAGCTGTTAAAAATGCATTTTCGGGGATCAGACCTCTACTTCAAGGGGAATCCACATGTTTGCAGATTGCTGCATTGCTGGTATAAGCAAGAGTGTCACTCTGGAAATTTTAAAACAGCCTTTCACTTTCAATAACATATTTGCTCCATGGGAACTGTTGTTAAGAGATTTCAAGTCTGGAAAGGCTGCAAGTGCCCACATGGTCATTGCACAGCTCTTACAAAAGCAGAGACTCTCTGGGAGGCCTTCAGAAGCTGGGATTGCTGTGGGTGACAGCACGGAGTAAACAGCTATTTAAAATGCCTATGATACATGGAACATTGTACGGCAGTGGTGCCACAAACAGACACAGCAAGTAAAGCAGCCTATACTCAGCTGCATGCAACTTTGCCACATTTCAATACTTTCAGCCAAGACTTCCAACAGCAGTTTTTGTCTCAGGCTGATATTTTATTACATTTTCCTTATATTTAGGTCACAGTTAAAATGATTAATTAAATTAGAGAAGAACTCATTCATTGGCCTTTTTTTTGTTTTCTGGAAATTCTTAGCCATTCCTAGAAAAAAACCTGCTTCTTTTATCTCCAAAGAGTTTTCTGGTCTCAGAGAGATGTGTTCCAGCATCCCTCGGCAAATTTTAAGTTGTGTCCAAATTTAGTCTCTGACAAATCTTCCTTCGAGTGAGTTTAATAGAGATTTTCTTTGTGTGCTGCACTGAAATCCCCTGAGGACTGTCACTGTTCTGAGCATGTGCTGAGCACTCACAGGGGCAGTGCTCCAGGAACAGCTAAAGGAGGGGTGAGCGCTACCTTCAAGTGGCCCAAAGCAGGCACTTTGACATGCAGGGTTGAACAAAACTTTCCTCCACACAGCTGCCAGGGGATGCTGTGGCAATAGACATGGAAACCATTTCCCCTTTTCTGATTTGCTTCTGTTTTAATGGCTGCAGTGATGAGCTGCAAGGCTAGACAAAGTATTGCATTTAACATCTCTCCTTAAAGTCTACCCAGACCATTTCCCTCCCAGCAACTTCAACTGCAGTTTCTAATTGATGCAATTTCTTTTCTCTCTCTCCCACCAAAGCTCATCAAGGCCCAGGATGGGAAAAATCTGCTCCTTGCCTAGTAACAGGACAGAAGTCCAGAATCCTAAACACAGGAATTTCTGACAGGTGTTGGAAGTGTATACCACACACCAGTACACTGCATATGATTTAGATCCCGTCAGCATTGAAGACACTGCTTTCTGTATGTTCAGACCATTACCTATAACAAGATGTCAAGAAGTCAGAGATGTCTAAAACATATTGGACACATATTTTTGTCTGGCTGCAGTGAATGTATCTGAGCTGGTAGTATCAAAGGCACTTGATGATTAGGTAGAGGGACACAAAATAGCTATAATTGCTTAAGATTCTTTAAAATAGATGAACTGTAAATAGATGGCATATGCAGAACTCATAATGAGACTTGTGTGAAATAAGGAATTTGTGTGCATGTGTTTAGAATGTTATGGCCACTTTGCTGGTGTCTGCCACGTGGGAGTAGCATATGAATTCAAGTTTTTCTATCACACCACTTCATCAGATATTTTTTCTGTGAGTGTATAATGTGTGAGGGCATTTTTGCATCTGTATCTTTCCCTATGTACCTCCATCTGCACTGCACATCTGAAGAAAAGAAGCATGTATATGTTTCTAAATTTTGAAGGAGTTCCCCTACCTATCCTGCTTATCAGGAAAAAAAAAAAAAAGATAATATACAAGACAATGCCTAGATCAGCTTTATTTTATTTAGATTCTGTGCATAAAGTCTGTCCACATCACCCCTCTCCCTTAGCTTCCTAGACATCAGTTAACTGCTGACTAGTTAACCATTTGGCACCTTGGCTAGTTTAATTAACAATCATTTCCTCTTAAACCTCACACTTTATCTATGAGTTCAATCCTAAGGATTCCTGTATTCTGTCACAACCAATCATGCTCATGGAATAAATCATACTGCATTGCTTCCAAAGCTCACAGTAACATATATGTTCACTAAAGAGCAAGGTTAAACACTTTTCCATCTTACTATTCTTTTCAAATACACTGAAGCATCATTAAAATCTTAGTAGTTCTCAGTGTTGTCATGCTAAATTAACATACATTTTTTAAGAACAAGCAGAAGGTATTTGAGTAACACGTAGCAGTATTTTCCTTAAGTATAGCTGACAGTTTTTACTTCCTGACAATGTTTCACTTTTCAGGGATGTTGTGTTTGGTTTGGGGAGGCACTGAAAGTATACTGTTACCAGGTCTGGAAAAGAAAGTAAGTGAAAAACCTTTCAGTTTAGGATTTCACCTTTCCAGAAATAAACACTTCTTTAAAATTTCTTGCATGAAATAAGTAGTATATATCAAAAGAAAGTAAAATTTGAAGTCCTGCTATGCCCAGTCTACTGGTAAACTATGAAAATCCCTACAATATTAATATCCTGAGATGAATTATATTGTTGATTATATTGGATAAAATTTCAATTCTAGATAGATCTGCAAGCCAGAATAGTTCAAAAGGGCAATGTTAGGAAATAGCCTTACTTCTGTTGCAGGAGTTGAAAAAGGCACAGGGAGCCAACTGTGATATACCTCTACTGGCAACATTTGGGAAAGCTGCATTTGCTGCTGACTTGGGAAGCGTGTGTGTGTCTGTTCAAAAATTTTACCTATATTTTCAGAAAAGGCCATGCATACAGGAGCCTAAGGGAAGTTAAGGATTTAGGTACCTAGCACTCTACTCCAATGGGATGATTGATTCAAGCAGTCACTGTCCATGGGTATTTTGAACCCCGGTTCTCCGTGCAGTCAGTTGTGAGATGTTGTAACAACTTCTAAGTTTAGAGCCTGTAATGGAAGGGACTGTAGCCTCCAGGCTATTCTTGAAATCCTGGTCAGCATCTGTACTTTTTGATGCCATAGTATCTTTGGCTTTCTGAGTCACTCTGTAGCAGATCCAGCATGACATTCTTAAAACTGCCAAAGCTTTATTTCTTTACTAAATATATTGCTATTCTTTCAGTTATAGGTATGAGAAGGTAGTCATGAACAGTATTAAGGATATGTATATAAATGCTTTGTTTAAAACTAGTAATTACTCATAGATGTTTAATACATTTTGTAAGTTCTCAGAAGTCAATAGGTTGCTTATAATTGTGTTTAACATTTTCCACTGACATTTCCATAAATTTCTATTATGCATGCTGCTCAGACTGGTATCATACCCTAAAATATATACTAATCAACTATTAACCCTTCAAAAGCCATTATTGCTTTCTTTGCAACACACAGTGAAACCAAAGAGAGCATAGATGTCATGTGAAAATGCATATGAACTAAAAATTGCAGTGAGCCATGGGGATAGGTATTAGTGTAAGTTCTTTCATCTGTTTTGAACATGTTCTTTTGTCTCTGTTTTCTGTACTAATGGGTTTAAAAGTGACCAAGTAACATCATACTTAAAGAGACAAAGGAGAACAGTTTCTGAGAACATTCCTGTGTTTTCTTTAAAATGAAAAGTTAATAACTGATTCATTACAGTAAAACAGAGAATCACAGAATGGTTGTGTCTGAAAGGAACCACTGGAGGTCACCTTGGTCCAGTCCCCCCTGCTTGAGATGCTGCCCAGGACTTTTTCCAGACATGAATATCTCCAAAGATGTAGACTCCACAGCCTCTCTGAGCTGCCTGTGCCAGTGCATTCACAGTAGTGAAAAGTGGGGGGTTTTGTGCTCGGAAGGTGAAAAAAAAAACCCCAAACCTATTTCAGTTTGTGTCTACTGCCTCTGGTCCTGTCACTGAGTACCACTGTAAAGAACCTGGCTCCATTTTATTTGCACCATTCCTTCAGATATTTGTACATATTGATATTGATCAGGTTCCTCTGAAAATTCCCTTCTCTGAGTGGAACAGTCTCAGTTCTCTCAGGCTTTCCTCATGAGATATGCTCCAGTCATTTAATCATATTTGTATCCCCTTGTTGGACTGTCTCCAGTAGCTCCACGTCTCTCACGTGCTAGGGAGCCCAGAACTGGATTCAGTATGCATGTGTGGCCTTACCAGGATCATACACTACAGAGGAAGGAAAATACAGTGTTTTTGGCTTTTTAATACAATGTTTTGGCTTTTAAATGGCAATTTCAACCTGACAAAAATGAACAAATTTAAAAAGATGCCTGTCACTGGCCTTTGCCAGTACTGTGGCCTTCAGTGACAACATCTAAATGCCAAGATTGAATTAATTATTTTAACGAGTTTCTTTCTTTCTTTATGCCTCCTGTTTTCTTTCATTCTAGCTACTGTCATTTGTTACTTCTGTAGAAGCTGACAGATTTTTTTCTCTCTTTCTGCCCTCAGCATTACAGATGCCTGGTGGTATACTGGATGCTCTTTTCTTGTGAAACCATCCCCTTTAGTGTTGCTCCCCTATAATTCTTATTTTGGTCTAACCATTTTGTCTAAGCTTGGCTGTGCTTCTCACAACACTTGATTTTCTTGCCCACTGAAGTTTGTAGGATGCTATCTGGGGCTCCTGTCTGAGCTGCTCACAGAGCAGCAGTCAACACTCAGCTAAAACAAGAACTAAGCTTCTTCTAGGTTTTCTTTTTGCCTTTCAGAGAATCAGCCCTTCTACACATTTCTGCTACTGGTCTTTTCAGAGGCTGAGCCCATGTTCTCATTATGGTTGGCTGAGTCTCTGCAGGGTGAAAGAGTTTCACCCTGGCAATACCAGAGATGAATTTTACAAGGAAAATTCACCTGTTCTGCTATTTCTACTTTGTATCTTTTCTGTTAGAGAGTTTAATCTCTTTTGTCATTGTATCTGACACTTCTGCTTGTGTTTGTCCTGTCCTCGGAATTATTTCTGTCATTTAAGTAAATTTGTGGGTCAGAATAACAAATGTCACAAATTCACTTTATACCTTTATTTTTATCTCTATGCTACTTTGATAGGGACAGAGTACTGCAAAATAATAAGAATGAGGTTCACAGTGCACTAGCCTTCCAATTATTCTTCCATAAGTTCTGATTTTCTTTTTGTTTCTTTTTCTACTTCTCCCATTCCATCCATCTCTTGCTTGTTATCATTTTAGAGTGTTTTAGTTTGTGTTTTGCATTATATAGGGCCCCAAGCTAAGGATCTTTAGTACTTTTTTGGAACCTTAAATTCTATTATTATATGTAAATATTCAAACATTAAAATATTTTGCATAACTCTCAGAAAATATTTTAATATTCAACATGTCCTAATTTTTTCAAACTAAGAAAGTTACATGTTGTTGTTTTGTCAGATTTACACTCATTAGTGTGTGTGAAGGATCTCAGAGAAGGCAGATGTGTAGCCAGTGCTACTCGAGTTATTTCTTTTAGTCCCAGGGGAGACAGAACAGTGCATACTGTGTGGAAAGTGATGGACGATGGAAAAGGAGTGCTGATTCATAGGAAGGGTGGGAAACCATAGCAATTCAACTAAAGCCAAATGATGCTGGGAAAATCAGTTTTCTAATCAGGTCTGGACATGCTTATTGTAAAGAGGTATTTCTGAGTGGAAAAACAGTCCTCCACTGTTAATACAGGAAGTGGAGAAAAGAAAAATGAAAAGAAAGAAGGTTTTCCTTTTTATTTTACCCTGTAACATATTTATCTTGGGTCCATTCATTTCTTGATTGTTTATTTTGTTTTTCTTTTTAAATTTATAACATGATTTTCGTTCTTTCTTCTCATATTTATTCCCCTCAGTCCAGCAGTGTTAATGGAGATCCTTAGTATTTCCAATTTCACTTCAGTGGGTAAACTCGGTGGAACAAAGGATTATTCAAAATAATCAGGATGGACAGATTCTGCCTTGGCACTTTTCAAAGGATTCTTTCTCAGGGTTAAAGAAAGAGAAATATTTTGGCTGACTGTCTTCTTTAACTTCTGCCTCCTCTGTAGTTTTGATATTTGGGAATTATCCCAAATGCTGTCCAGTTCTCTAGGGGGCTGCCTGAATAGGAAATGTCTCCTACATAAAGCAGTGTGGCTTTATGGAAAGAATTATTGCTTGTTGTGTTGATGTGCTTTCTGCTGATGTAGTGGGGTTCAGAACTTGATAACTGTCACTTTGAATTTTTTCTGTGGGCTCCTAATAAAAATGGGGATTAGGGAGTACTGCTGATCCCACTCCAAAACAAATATTCCTACAGGGAGAACTAATATGGAGTTTGTTTGTATCTGCTCAGAATATAAAGGAGATGGTAGTGGATTTCCTGTTAGTTTTTTTTTCATTTCTGTTTTGCCTCAGCCCTCTAGGTAGTGGTACTAGACTTGCAGTTGATCCAAATCTTGCATATACTGTTAACTAGATTGACTTCCTTGATATGCAATAAGTATGTTTTTCATCATACAAATCAGAGTGATTTTCATCTCTCCATTTTAAATCTTCCTTTTTCACTTTGAAATTCTCTCTCTTCCATCAGAACTAAATATTGGTTCTATAGGGTTAAAAGAGCCAAACACACATGTATAAGAATGGATTGGTTTCTTTGAGATGCTATGAATTTCCTACAGTTCTGTACATTTTGTTCAAAAACGTTGACAAAATTAGGCTCAGAGTTTACTAGAAGTCATTGCTTTTGTAGCCAAAGGTGCGGAAGAGTTAAATTGCAAGCATCCTTTCTTTATCGAGGTTAAAGTGGGTAAGCGCTGTAGGTGCACACCAACTTCAAAATTTTGGACTTGCCACTTGCTTTCCAAATGGACTTACTGTCCAACATCTGAGACACAAACATTTAGAACTGGATTTTCAAAGGTTTTCAATACCATTTCAGATTCACTCAATGAACTTGCATCAGAATTGCTGGGCCTGCTAAGGGTTTTTGAAAATCTACCTTTCACTTAGCTTTTTCAGAAGCAGTAGGTTTATTCTCCTTTTTTTCTTTCTTATTTTCTCCCATAGATAGTAACATACTTGCTGTTATATATTAACATATTTTCTGTTGCTCCCAGGCCAGGAAGGTGCAGTTTTTTAAAAATATTTTTGCTTCAAGATTTATATGACTTCCAATCTGGTTTACTGGTTCTACTTCCAAGAAAGAAAGAGTTCCTTTTATTCCCTTGGCAGATGCTTAATTAGTATGTATTAGAAAATGTAGTGTGTAAAATAATGGCTGTTTACATAATAAGAAATACAAGAACTAACCAAATCTACTATAGTCTCAATAGAAAAATACCAAGTATCTTCTACTTCAGGACATATGTTATGCTAGTCTTAATACATTTTTTTTTCTTTTTTTTTTTTTTAAATAATGGAGATGTCCATGTTTGTTTGGCTTTTTGTTTGTTTGTTTGTTTTGTTTTGTTTCTTGCTTTCAAGGAATTCTTCCCTTCTACATTATAAAACATCCTCCAGATAGGCAGAAGTGGGCATAAATTATTCTTTCAGGTAAATGTTACATCCTACAGGCTGTCCAGGAAATTGCACTGTCATTTAAAACTTTCACCAAGTAATGGGCAACCATTTTGTCAGGAAAAAAGGTCATAAAGAGATGAATGAATGATAATAACAATTACAGTGGCAGGCATCTCTTCGAATTTTTAACATCATGAACAAGGGCTAAAAGAAGCTGCTTGGAAGGAAGGATTTGTGTCTGGAGTCCCTAAACCCCACAGTTATTGCTTCCAAGAAGGCAGATTTCAGTCTCTTCTGAGGCACAGAGCATTTTACATAATTTTGCATTGTCAGTAATGAAATATTTGTGAGACATTAGACCCCCTGTATGAAAAGCTGTCTTCTGATTTAGACAACTCACTTCTGCCTTCCTCAGCCAAATGCACCAAACATGGAAAACAGGGGCTTTGCAACACAGAGTTTTAGAACCACAGGCACTTAAATATCACTCCTCCTGGCCTGTTCAGTGAGCTTTCATTTTAAAGATAGAGATTTTCATGTGCATCCGTCTGAGTTTCATTTGTTCTTCCTAGGAAGTGGGAAACCAACCTGCAGGTTCTGTTGGTCAACAGGGAGAGAAGAGGGGAGCTGGACAGTGCACAGATGTTGAGGTGACAGGAGAAGGAAAGGTGCCCTGGAGGAGGAAGAAGCACAGTTGCATGTGTTTCTCATAGTGCTTCCTGGCACCTGAGGTTTTGCTTACCTCAGGTACCTGAACAAATTGATGCCGTGGTTGCAGAGGAAGAGTGGATGTGTGGGCAGCTGGGACAGAGCAGACAGCAGGGTCAGGAGACAACTGTGGTGGAAATCTTGTCGCATTCTGTTCCCACCCTGTTCTGATAATGAATGCCAAGCATGTGTGTTAACATTGCTGAGTTAATTATCTCTTGGCACTATGATGGCAACAGTTTCCAACCTCATGCTGAACTGTGTGGGTTTGCCACAGCCGTGCAGTTCGGATGAGACAAAAGGAAATTCAAATTTCTAGGAAAATCAAGTGTGCATACAAAACCAAATCCCAGCAGGGCTGGGCAAAGCACGGGGCTTCCCTAAAGCTAGCCACGGGTACAAAAATGTGTACATAATTTTGATTTATTCAGATCAAACATGAATCAACAAAAAGCAAAACAATGTTGGAAGTTATACTTGAAGAATTTCCATCCCTGGAGAAAGCTAATAAACTGAATACTCTGTCCGTTTTTCCTCTAGTACTCTAGTGACATGAGAGAAACATTCAAATTCATGGAAAACTGTGAGATGGGAAAAAAACTGTTGATGTCAAAATACAGCCACAGCACAGTAGTATCTTTCAGGTTCTTGGCAAAGAAGACTTCCTTATGTTTTCTAAAAACAGCATTTTGTGCATTGTCCATTGAGAAAGCACTAGTTAGCCTTAAATTTCGAAAATTACCTGACTTTGACACAGCCTCCTCCTAAAAGAGTAGGGAATCCAAGGAGTAAAATTCTGTCCTTAATTGAGCAAGTCTTTTGGAAGCCTGCAGCAGACATGGCAAGCCTTCCATTTGTAAAAGTTACCCACTGGATTTTAGAAATTTCAGTCAAAAGCTAACAGCTTTTAAAGATCTTCCTCCTACACTCTGTTCTTGTTTGGCAGCCCTTACACTAGTCATATGGAGCAAGGGATGGTATTTCAAAATGTTGTGGTTAGCTTATACAACTCTATTGTCCATCTTCTGAATAAATGTTGCAACAATATTACATATGACTGTTGTCTAGGGGGCTTTTAAAAATTCACAATCATAAAGATTTTGCCTTAGGCTATGAGGTAAAGTTAGAAGAATGAGATCTTGAAACAATTTAACAAAAGAATTTTTGGCAGATCTATAGAGTCTTTTGCTTGATCTGCAGCTTTCATAAGACGACAACAAAAATAGGAGGATGCTGGAGGATAAATAAGAATATAGAAGCAATTGCAAAAGTCATTGTTTATATTAGTAGCTCTACCTTACTTCAAAAGCTATGTTTAGTTTCCAGGTACTTGATCATAAAACAGATAATGCAGAATTAATGGAGGTTCAACAAGAATGAATAGGGTATGGAATAATGCCAGTTAAAAGAGTGGTTGAATAAATTGGGGCTTACAGAGTAAGTGTGGGACCACTGCAATTCAAAGTAATGCTGAAGCTGCCACTGATCTAATCTGAACAACATTAATGACCAAACAAATCAAATGTGATACAATAAAAACACAGAAAATAAACAAGGAATATCATGAAGGGGAACCCACAACTGCTCTGTACAGAAGGAACCTAGAAACTCCAGCCAGTAGCAAGTAAGCTTAAACCCTCATGTTTCTGCATGACATGCACAATTAGATTATGCTTCTCACGACCATCGGAATCTTGAAGGCTAACAGCCCCTTCAGGGTCTAGAAGAATGACCTCTTTATTAAAACACAAAGATCCTGATTTACAGTCTCGCTTCTAAAGAAGCATCAGATTGTAAAAATTTCAGGACTCTTCCAAACACTCAGACCTTTGAGGCATTTAGTATCTTCTACCTGACAGATGAGGATAAACATTACTAAGGTTCAAATCATATCTCTTGCCTTGTGGATTCTTACATATAAGATGACAGTCCCTCTCCCAGGAACAGGAGTTTGAGCTGCATGTTTTGGATCTACTAGGAAGCTCTTGAGTTTCTCCCTGTCCCATTCTGCAAGCCTTTCTTTGCAGGGCTCATCAGTGTTTTTGCATTTTGTCCAGTCACATGGCGCCATTCTCAAAAGGTCCCTGCTAAAGCCGAACAACACAAGCTCCCATTTGTGTTTTCAATTACACACGTGTATTAAATCACCACTGGCAGTAGCAGAACTGACCCCTGTCCGCACCTTTCAGACACGGGTGAGGCACTCTTTGATGTCAGCTTTACAGACTCCTACTCAGCATTGCACGGAGGCTCTTACTGCCTGTGGCCGTGATTGGAGACAAATGTCTATTTCCTACTCAGTGATCCTAAGACACTGTATAGTGGTAGGTATGTTTTAGTTAGCTTCTTTTCCAGAGGAGTTTTTGCTTTTTGACTGTTCTCTTGACACTGTTTCTGTCTTTGGTAACCTTTTTGTCTGATTCTCAAATGTGTTTTTAATTGTGACATTTTCAATGGAATTTTTGCTTTTTTATTGCCTTGAACAATTTGGATATGGAATAGGAGGTAGAAACTCAGTCAAAATCAGGATGGAGAAAAAAATAGGGGAAAATATGGTGTTTTTGTAAACATTATTTGGATCAAAAGGAAGTGAAAGGAATAAAAAATATGACTCTTAATCTGTATAATGTGTCCCAGGATTTCTAGCATTAATAAGGTAACCTCCAGAAGTCCCTTCCAGCCTAACTCTTTAGATGATGCTGTATTTCATCACATCAGGATATTGTTGTATGGGCATTATGGCAGTATGGTTACTACCCAGACAAGAGGACAGGGATTTCTTTTGCACACTGTCTTTATATTTCATCTAATTTAACACAGGTCAAATTTACCTTCAACTTAACTTTACTCATGAATTCTGTCAGTCTTGCTATTACATCAGCAGTATCATACTACTGTTACTGATATGAATGAGCTCCAGTTTTGCACAGATTGTCCCTTACCCTGTTTTCAGCATTTATGAAAATAAATTATATCAATATATTTTTCAGAGCTCAGGCTTGGTCTTACATTTGGTAAGTTATAATCACTCACCATATTTTGATCATAATGAGAAAATTCAGTGTTGCTCCTGTCACTACTGCAAGAGGTCAATTGATTTGACGGATGTATACACTTATAAAGCAGGAGGAATGAAAATTTTACTAACAGTAGTTGGTGATGACTGCATTTCACTACAGGTGAATCTAAACCAAACAGATCCCAGAGTTACTTATTCTGCACTGTCTTCTTTTTCTTCCTTAGAAACCAAGTTCTTTCCTGGCTGCATGAAGTGCAGGATGATGCATTTGATGTATCATAAAATCATTATCATGCAGGGTAATGCAAGGCCTTAAGTTTGTGACTGCTATGTGTAATCAGAAACATTGTTTTGCTTTGGTTCTATTTTTAAATAATATTCTGTGTAAGGATTAGGTGATTGATTTGTTTCCAGTTTAGTTTTCTTTGTCAGATTGTATAAAGTAGGATGAGCGTAGGAGATGCATGACTAGCTTTGGCTGACTCAGAAGCTGACCATGCCAAATGAATTTTATAATTGTCTACTAAAGTGGATTTTCAAAAACATTATCCACATTGTAACTTAATTCCCAATGAAACACCTGCATTTACATCTTACCTGTAAGAAAGTTACATGAATGCACCCATTTCATTCCTTATCTACCATAATTGTTTAGGAGACATCCACAAAGTTACAGACTGTCTTGTTGTTATACCATGCTAAAAATACCAAGTCTTCTGATAGAGAATTACAAGGGTTAGGAAAGAATTTTTTGACATTTCTTCTAGTTTGGGGGATGTGAGCAATAAGGCCTCTTGATTTTGTCATTTATAGATTTCGCTCAGTCTTTTATGTAACTTCCGAGTTCTTCTCTAAATTAAACAGTCGCAGTCTTTCCCTTCACAATGATCTATTGAACTGGTCTCACTTTGTTGATAGTTTTCTAGCTGTTTTTTGGTTTCGTTTTTTTTTTTAAATTTTATTTTTTTTTCAAACTGTGGCAGGACGTGCCCCATTTCTCCCCCCCACGCCCCCCTCCACCGCTGCACTCTCCTTTATCCGCAGTCAATGGAATGAAGTGTAGGCTTTTTCTGCCACCATTAGGGTGGGAGGCGTACTTGCAGCCTCTCAGAAGCAAGGATGGGAGGGGAGTTAAAAAGGTAGAAGAACAGGAACTGAAGAAGCACTGTCTTATGCCTGAATAGCTTTCAAGATTTTGGAGCCAAAATAAAAGAAGCCAGAGCCCTTTGTTATTGTCCTGTAGTGCAGAATCAGGCAAAAAGGCATCATTGCAGGTAAAATAGCAATGGGTATGGTGAGGGAAAACCAGCACAGATACTCACTTACTACAAGTGAAAAAATTAGTAAGAACACGGTGTTTGCTCCCATCTGGAGTCAGCAAGTGTCAAAAGAGCAGATTACGTGCTGAGATTCCTGACAAAGACAGCAGTTTGCTCTGACTGTTTAGGAAGCACTGTATAGCTGATTTGAATGTAATATATACAATTCCTGAACAGAAGTTGAGTTCCCCATCTTAGTAAATTATCTGCCAGGAATGGCGTGCATTGTGCTCAGTCCTCTGAGTTCATTGTTTGTCCTGACATATCAGTTAAACTTGCTGCAAGCCTACTGACTCCTTGGCTTGTCACCTAAAAACTGTGAGCTAATAAAACCATGGCATGTATTTCCAGGGTCCTGTCTTCATCAAAGACCAAACTGATCAGCATGTCACTTACTCTTCAGAATCAGCCAATGCTTTCACAATCAGCTGTTTTTATAATTTTGGTATGATTTAAAAACATAAAACTGCCATTTCTTTTATACAGGATATAATCAGACACAGAACTGTCACATTATTGGAATTCATTTTTGTAAGTCTGTCTTCTATTTGCTTTCTTTGCAATGAGGAATTCGTTCTGATTTTATTCCCTCAGGCTGATTACTAGTATTTTCCCAAAAATCACTATAAATGGGTCTCAAGATTCTGAGATTTGCAGTCAACAAAATATAAAGTAATCAAACTACACTTTCTTAAAATTTTAAAGAAGGTATATCTAAGAGTACAGTCCAAGAGAAGCTGGATGAGATCAATTGTCCATTTATATCTTGTATTTTCTGGAAGCAGTGAGAAATATTAAAGGAAAGAACATCAAGATATAGAATTAGATGACAGGGTGAAATCATGTGTTATGCATATTCCTCCCACTGCTAGTCATGAGGAGAACTACTAGCTCTCCCTATACTCTTCTTCCCTGGCAGAAGAAGGATCAGGCAGAGGAACCTATGTCTCACTCAGCTGCTTCTTAATTCTTGGCAAGACACCTAACATTGCTCTGCCTTAGTTTGCATCTGAAAAGTGGCAGTGATGGTACATTCATCTCTGAAAAAATTATTCTGAGATCTGCAGTAAAAGGAAAAAACTGTGTGTGCTTTTGGCTAGAGCACTCTTCTTTGTTTTACTGACCACATCTAACAGTCTTCTTGTCTGTATATTGCTGCATATCTGTCTGCATTAAATCTAATATGAAATAATGCTTTTATTAATTTTATTTTCTTTTCTAATATGTTTTGCTCATTTTCATGTATTTCTAATTTTATTTCCTCCTGGCTATTTATAAATCATTTATCTCTGTAATTGTATTATTGAAGAGTTCTACAGATTTCTGAATGAATACTTCAATTGCCATTCTGTATGTAAAAAGTCTTTCAAGCATGCTTTGCACCTTTATGGTCCCCATAGGGTCAGATTTATCCACACTACAGCAAGCAACTAAAATTGGGCTTCCTTCTTGTGTTGAAATGTGCTGCCTCTTGGATAATTTTGCCATTACAGGAAGAAAATGCATAACAATAACTTAGATCTTGAATTATTCTAGGAAAACAAGTTTTCACCAGAAACTACTGAAGTCCATGTGGCTATGGCTTGCTATGTGTGAATGGCCTATGATCTTTCCTGTATAGCAAGGCCAATGTTTGGGCTCATGCTAGTAATTTCTTTAACTTCCTTCTTGAGAAAGAACCACAGCCTCAACAACCCCACCTGCAGTGCTGCATCCAGCTCTGGGACCCCCAGCATAGGAAGGACATCAACCTCTTGGAGCAAGTCCAGAGGAGAGGCACCAAGATGAGAAAAGGCTGAGAGAGTTGGGATTGTTCAGCCCGGAGGAAAGAAGGCTCCACGTTGACCTTACAGCAGTCTTTCAGTACCTAAAGGGGGTCTACAAAAAATCTGGAGAGGAAACATATGGTCCTTCACTATTGCACCCTACTGAAGCACAGAATGATATATCTGCATCTGTCCATCTATCTATCTATCTATCTATCTATCTATCTATCTATCTATCTATCTATCTATCTATCTATCCATCCATATGTTGTGTCCAAAATTATTACATCATACAACTTTACTTAAGCTCTCTCCCTTTTCATGCCTTCTCCTTGTCCAGAAGTGCTAAGATTTTATGACATGAAAATTTTTGAAAAAATGACTGCCCCTTTGTAAAATTTGTTTCCTTGCCCAAATTTAGAAATAATTAGCCATTTCTTGCAACCACTGTGATGACTACCCTTCTTAGATAAAATATCATGAATCTGAGCTTAAATGAAAGCATGCATAAAAGCTCTGGAAAATGTCTGTCAGGGCTTATCTTTCCTAGATACTGGCAGAAAGCTGATTCCATTGAGGAATTTCTATAGCACTGCTTTATTCACTGAAATGAATCAAAATTCTGAGAATTATTCCTCTTTCAGCAAAAAGCAAAATAGCAGACATGATCAATTCCCTGTGAGGCTGGTGGGTTTTTTTCCATTTTTTGGGGGGGTTGTTAGATTTTGTACAGGTTTTTTTGTTTGTCTTTTAGCACTGAATTATAAGGACAATATGGGAATTCAAGGAAACTCATATTGTAGCAGCGGTAGTATTGCACCTGCCAACTGAACTGTCCAGTTCCTTCCAATCCAAGCCGTTCTATGATTGCTAGATTTGGCATCTGAAACAATGCATGTAAAGAGGAAGTGGATCCTCAAGAGGCGTAGCTGTTTGGGAGATTTCTTAAACTGCATAAAGGAACTTGTGTAAGTTGACATGTAATGATTTGTCATTGATTTGGAAGTTTACACTTCCTTTTGGTTAATGGGATGATAAGGAAAAACTGCTTTGGGGTGTGTAGAATTATTGGATTGGAAGTGGCTTAAAACTGCATGATGAAAGCATTTTCTTGAAATATTTATGAATTTGGATTGTTTATGTTCTGATGCAGAAGATCCTTGATATTTTTATACGGTCTTTGTGAAATTACTACTAGTATTAGTGTGGAAGCAAGGTGAAGAAATAAGAACTAATATTTCACCAGTGCAATAAATACTCCTAATGTATAGCGGTGTACATGTGACAATACAATGTTTTAAT
Organism: Acropternis orthonyx; assembly: GCA_035583155.1. Classification (NCBI taxonomy): domain Eukaryota; kingdom Metazoa; phylum Chordata; class Aves; order Passeriformes; family Rhinocryptidae; genus Acropternis; species Acropternis orthonyx. The sequence continues at coordinate 17,527,928 of JAWWEU010000125.1, read as the reverse complement.
TTAGTATGAAGCTCAAAAGGTACAAGAGAGCGCATCTGAGGAAACATAACCATTTTCAAAAGAGATACCTTTAAAATCTGCATATACTCTCTGCCAAAGACAAGATGTTATGAATAAAGAAGAGATAACAAGGTATTAGACTAGCTTTGTGAAAGTGAGTCTTTGATCCTGGTAGTAAAGGACACCAATTTTGCCTCTTTAACCTGTTTATGTAGCCCTATGATTTTAATAAGTGTTAGTAGGACTAGTCAGAAACATTTAAGAACAGTAATCCTTGTGAATGGGACCCTTCCAAAGGCAGTGGTCAACAGCTTTTGTTATGGGCTGCCTGTCTCCCACACTGGTCAGGAGAGTTCCTTTCTTTTTTCATGCTCTCTCTTATGCCTGTTTGTTCTGTGTTCACAACAGGTTCAACCATGCCAACATGGAGGACATTAGATGATGATCAGAATCCCACTGCAATCATCAGCTATGTCCATGCATGTCTAGGCTCCCCATGGATCACATCCATGAGACATTTTGACAGGATTTGATTAGGTAATTACCTCCTCCACAAAGTAGGGTGCAGCTGCTTCATGTGTCCAGTTTAGGGTTTTTGTCCTCCATAGTTGCCTTGGCTGCCAGTGGTCATATCCTGCAAAGTCATCACTCCCTTCCTGGGCCCACGGGACAGAGAGTGAGGCATGCTGAAATTTAAGACAATGCAATCTTACAAAGTTTTTATGGCCCTGAGAGAGTAGGGTCAAAAGGGAAGCAGAGACAGAATCAAAGATGTTGCATTGTGATGGGAGTTATCGGAGGTGCAGGTTCACCTGCACTACCACCAGTTGAACCAAAATCACCACCAGTGTTTTTGATATGGACACCACTTTTGGATGTGAAGCAGGAGACTTAATGAAATGAAGATTTTTTTAAGAAATCATTTTCCTCTGGAAAGACATTTTCATTAAACATCTTGTTCTATCCGCCAGATAAGTATCATAACAGAGGGAAGTTGTTCTTGACAGGAAATATAAAGAGAGAAAGGTGAAAGCACCTCTCTGTCTCACCATAATTGCTTTCCCAGAAAACAGTAATAGACTACAGTATATGGAGTCTGCTTTCAGTTTTCTTTCTTATATATATATTCTGCTGTAGAAGTTATCCAGTTTACAGGAAATTTTTTCAGAAGTGGGAGGCATTGGATTGGGGGACAGAACTATCTTGTATGAAATTTATCTCAGGCATAATTTATCTGTGTTGCAGCTGTATTATAAAATCACTTAGAGAATGCATGAATGCCAGAAATGGAAAGATGCCACCAAAATATTTCTCTTCATGACTAAATAAATTTTTTTAAAAGTGGTTTATAACTGAAAGAGAAACTCTTCCATGAAAGAGGGGTGGAGCCTCAGTTCAAGTGGAAAAAAAAATTAGGTACTTCAAAATAAAAACTAATGTTTTTTGATTCAGAGAAAACCAATCAAAAATTCATTTACTTTACCTCAAGCAAATCAGAAGACTCTAGATAGATTCCTGTCCTTTTAAGGTAGCAATGCCAGCAGCACATATCAATCAGCTCTAATATCAGCTTGTCACAGCTTCAGGTTTTGCAAAAAACAGTACGGAGTGAATAAGAAGATGGAAAAAAACTGTCAAGAACTTTTTAAGGTATGGAAGTTGGGGTGCAGTCAGAGACAGTAAGAAAATGAGGATACTTTTTCATTTTACATCCTCATGAGGTAGTACCATTTTGAACCACAATTCTGAGATCATCAGGCAATTTCATTAGCATTGCTTTGCCTCTGAAGTAACTACAGAGTCTGTTGAGCATGTATGCACCGTTTAGGCTGAATATAGTGAGTAACATCACCTTATGTAATTCTGTAAATACTCACTGCTCGTAGGGACTTGTCTAGTTTCTCATTCTTTTGGGCTTAAAGGGAGATAGCCTACATAGATCATGCCCTCTAGACCTCATTAATGGTGTCTTTCATAAACTGCAGCAATCTATCCAAATGAATCATGTATTCCCAGGGGCAAAATTCAATACTGCAGAAACTCCTGGGTGGACTTCTTCACATTTAGCTAAATACGGCTAATTGAAAAAGTTGTATCTGAAGCCAAGTAAAGCTTTTGTTGACTAACAGGGAGAAGGGCATTAGGTTTGCTTTTGGCTTTGAATATCTGAGGTGCCCAGAAAGCAAAAATTACTTCCAGGGGAAAATTACATCACAAAAGGCATCCGAAATTTGCATGGAAAACACATGCACACACTCATTTAAGTTGGGGAAAGTATTCAAAATAATTAAGATCTCTGTCTTCAATTTACTGCCTTTTTACTCTTCAAGAGAAAGTAAAAATCACTGAGCAAATTCCAGGAGGCTGAATCCTGACTTTAATGTCTTCGAGTGCCTTCTTCCATCTTCTCCTGGGAACTCCAAGGAAGTTAGAGAATACATGCATGGACTTTCCAGGAGTCTGTCTACAGATAAGAAAATAGAAACAATCAAGCTTGCAGATAGCAACCTACCAGTTTCCAATTTTCCTTGGAAAGAAAACTTTGTCCAGCACAACTGCATCTTTTCAGTGAAAACACTTAAGCTTGTTAGATGGGAACATTTAATTGTGAACTGCAACTGAACAGAAATATCACAGGGACTGATACTAATCCTATCCTTAACAACCTAAGAAACTAAAAAAAAATCCAAAACAATCCAAAACAGAAAAGCAAAAACCTCATACCAAAAAGCCCTGAAAAAAACCCCAACACCAAAAGCCCCAAACCCAAAGTACAAAAGAGAATTTTGCTTTCCTAAGCATTTGTCCCACATTCTTGCTACCACATTCCACATATGGACGGCACCATATCTTATTGCAAGTTCAGAATTGTTCAAGTAGAAGAATCCAAGTGGAGGTAAGAGCAGAAGAAAAGAGAGGGAACTGCCTGTTTTCTAGTTCCCTTGTAAATATTCAGGCTCTCACAATATTGCTTAACAGCAAGAGCTGGCTATAAATGTGACCACCTAGTCCTTTTGGACCTTTTGGACCCTCTGGACCCTCTTTAGGTCACGTGAATTTAGGGAGATCAAGCTTTTTCAGCATGCTACTTTAGCTTTGGAACAGGTGGCAAGGTTTTTCCCAAGAAATGAGAAATGAGACATGTCAAGGAGTCTCATAGGATAAAAAAATATGTAAGATGTTTTAATGGAGCACTTCTTAAGAAAAGAAATGCCTCTTTTGTGGAACGAGTTTCAGAGATGATGAATCTACTCTGTATACTAAATAACACAGCAGAAGATCTTCCTCTTGTAAAGAAATTAGAGAGGAAGCCAAAAGATGAGGTAGCAGGAAGCTCAAGAGTTTGTCTTTCATTTTCTCACTGTGCTGTTTCAGATGAAGTGGAAAACTAAGTTAGAAGAAGAAGGAGAGAAGAAGCGACAATAAATGTCATCCATTTTGAAGAGCTGCATCTTAAGCTGCAGGAGAAAAATGGAAATAACTAGAAGATAATACCTGAGTAAGTTCACAATAGAAAAATGATTTTTTTATATGGAGTGTATGATAAAAATCAGCAATGCTTTAAACCATGAGAAAACAATCATATTCTGCTCAGCATAACTAGTTTACCTGCCATAAATCTGGAAAAATAACACTCGATTGAATAAATATGGAAAATATTGAGATAGGAACTATTCATGACAGAAGAATAGACAAAAATCAGAAAAGCATTTTCCAATAGTTGCTGCTTAAATAAAAAAGTTTGCTTTTCTCAAAGTCATGCACTTCCTTTTAATTTCAGTGAGCAGTACAGGTGATTTGCTAGGATTCTGCAAGCTAGCTTCCTACAGGAAATATTTCTACTGAACTCCTATTTGAACTCTGAATTTGAAAGGGGTAGAAAAGGGAGATGGACTCCAGAAAGGCAATGACCATATCTATTAATGAAGCACCTGTCATAATTCCTGAATTCACTGTGGAAATGAAACACTGAACCCAGGCCAGAAATTTTAACTATTTGTAGCACCTGAGATGAAGGCTTTGTATATCGGGACTTGTATTAGCCAGAATAAACTTTGCAGTACAGAAGATGAGCAGAGACAATGTTTAGTTACATATTTTTATAGCTTCATTATTTGCTGCTTAAGGTGTACATTTATTGCCCTAAAGGGTTCTGTACAGCCCTAAGAAGACAATACATTGGTATGGATTAAGAGTAGTTTTTCATTATGAAAAAATGTTGGATGAACTATATGGCATCTGGAACTCAGAATGGGTAGGATTCACCTGTGTTCAAAAGGCTGGTAAGTATAAGCTAATCATCTAGGAGCTCTTTGTAATTAGCAGAGAAAACATTAAAACCAGAGGTTGATTCATTCCTCCCAACAGAGGTGGGATGAGCCACCATCTGGAGGGTTAACGTCTTATTCTGTCTGTAAAGGAAGTCTAAAGTTAAAGTTCAGGGAGGTAAATCCCAGACTATCTGTATTATTTTAAACCCTATAGTAATTATCTTTGATTTCTCCCTCAAAATATTCATTGAAATCACCTTGCACACTATGGTAAAAAGTTAACCTCATCTTTATTGGTGAGCACTCTTTTGTAACTTTCACAGTCCATGCAGGAAACCTTTCCCAACACATGTACATTCATTGCTTCAACAGGAATGGCATCTGTTAGGCTTTGGGATGACTGTGGGTGCCAGCGGTCTCAGTCTGCTCATGATTCAGAGTCTTTTTGGCAACAATCACCCAGCTACAGCTTGTTAGACAGAGCATCCTTGCTGAATGAGTTGCATGCAACATGTGTGGTATGTGCTAGAATATGCAGCCTTTGCAAGGTGGAAGCTGTTCAGAGCCAACTTGCTCAACCTTGCTTCAGAATTGATAATGTCATTCAGTGACACCAGCTGGTATTCTTGTATGGGATTACAGATTGCAAGTGATGTCCTGCAAGGTGGGAAAGAATTCTTTTCCCAGTTTGGACAGGATCTGGTAGGTGTGATTTCATGAATTTGAAAGGTGCTACCTTTCTCTTGTCTTCAAAGTTGACGTTTTCTACCCCAAAATGTTATGTCAGTCATATAGCATATATGTTCTATTTTATTTTTACCCCAAAGAAAGGAGCTGTTAATGAATTTTAGTGACTCTTATCCAGGTACTTTGATTGTGCTGGGCAAATACACTCCAGTTGAAGCAATAATAGAGACAAGGGTAGTTGTACCTTCTGCAGTGATTATGACTTACTTTTCTGTGGCCATTATGGAGGCATGGAAGGCAAACCCAGTAACATGTCCTTTTCATGATATAATTTAGGAAGATCACTTCCCTCTCAATGGTCTTGATTAAATGTAAATAAGGTAATTTGCATGTGGCATCTAGAAATTTGCCATGCAACCTCTCTCATTCCTTTTTCTGTTGTTCAAATGTGAATTTGTGGATATTGGTTTATTGTTGGGCGCAGCTGAAAATTTCCTCTTGTGACCCGTCATTATGTTCTTGGTGGATAGGGGTAAGCAGAGCAAGTTCCCAGTATGTAAGATGTTAGTGGGCTGAATGCCTCACAACCAAAGATCCCCCAGCATTATCCATGTTTTACTGCTCTGATTTGCTGGCAACATCCTCAGTAGAGCAGCACACCTTTAACAGATCTGGACTTTTCATCTTAGACTGTCTGTCCTGTTGTATTTGCAGAAGTTTCTGTTGTTCAAGGGGAAATTATTCAATAATTTCTTAATTTCTGCTGATACTCTGAGGATTTTAGCAAAGCAAGAGTGAAAAAACCTTTGAGATGCAAAAGAAGTAAAAAATACCAGAGAAAACAGTGTTTCTAAACAATCCATTCAAAAAACATATGAAGCAGTTTATCTATTGTCCTAAATAGCTATTGTAACATTAAATAATGAATAAGGCAGTAATTAAGTTCCACTTTACAGAGGGAATAGAGAGTTTTCCTTGATAATTCCTTGATAAAGATACCTTTGAGGAAATGTCATATGAAATGACAGTTCAGAAAACTAATGACCACTTTGTCTACAGAGTGTAGACACTCAGACTACAGAGTGTAGAATGTGTGCCGCGTCTTCTTAATTTTTTTTAAACTTTATTTTTTCCTTTCCATTTACCATTTTAAAGTATGCCAAAGAGTACATACTAAAATGCCCAGAAGATGGGATCAGTGCTTTACAACCTGCCACATGCAGTTAAACAGCACTTTATAAGGGCTGACTTGCTATATTAGAAATCCACTTGCTTGGAACACAGGCTTAAGCAGGTTTTTGCACTATTCTTGTATTGCAGTGGGCAGACTTAGCACTTTAGTGATGATAGGGCTCTTGTCACTTTTCAATGAACTCACAATATGCTCATTAATACTAATGGGAATCTCACACACACAAAAAAATGGAGAGACTTCTATATATCTTCAAACAAACAACTTCTTGGTCATCCATTATTCCATTCCACTGCAACAGGATGTTTCAACTCAGTAAATGCCTACCTCAGTTATAGTTTTAAAAGGATGTATTTGATAACTGAAGGGGGGCAGGTGGAGGAAAAACCAAAAATGGAGGGGGGATTCATCAGAGCATAAAACTGAAAATTTATAGTTAAGTGTCCATAGTGGATAGTATAAAAGAAGGATTGTTCATAGAAGGCATTCATGTTGGTGTAAGGTTGTCTCCCAAAGGGGACAGTTAAAGCCGCTATTCTACCAAGATAGCAAATTGTCTTCTCAGGAGTTTTGGTCTTTCTTGTTTGATGTCTAAGAGACATCCTGTTTTCTGAGCTTCATGCACTCTCTCACCTGGCAGATCTTGAATCCTGTAGCAGATGGTACACATGTTTCTGCAATAAGTGCTTGCTTTCACCATACTTCATGTGCAGGAGAGGGAAATTGGGTACATTGCAGAACTAGTCAGAATTATTACAACTGCTTTTAATGAAAATTTTAAAAGGATAAAACCAAATAATTCCAGCTTGTGGACTAAAAAGAAAGTAATCTTTCACACCTGAAACCACTTCCTCTTTTCTTGTTTTATGAACTCCATTCAATGAAAAAACTCTAATTTTCAGTGCCCATAACATTTGTCAAGAATTATAGACAAAGGAGGAAAGTGCCCAATTAAACCAGAACACAATTCATTTTTTTGAGCAGACTATTTCCCCTGCCTCAGTATTCTTGCCATTTTTCACTAAACTCAGAAAGCTTAAAATAACCTCTCCATGACAGTTTTATCAAAAAGAGAACGCATGCTTCCAGCTGCATTGTCTGATGGACAGCGGCATCCTTCAAACGGTTCAGCTTTTCTTTTTGTGGGAGAAAAATAAAAGGAAGACAGTGAGTAAAATAGGAATTCCACAGAAGTATTTGCTTCCCCAAGTCCAGACAACTCATGCATTCAGTAAATTACCTTTCAGCATCGCAATGCATCTACAATAATAATTTGAAGTTTACTCCTGCTGGAAATGTCCAATCTATAGTCATTATTTTTCACTAACCATGGAAAGTAGAAGCATAATTCAGAGGAATCTGGGGAAAACCTCAGCAGCAGAAGGATCCACTTACCCAGCTGGGAAAGTTTTTGTTTTTGCCTCCACAGAGTTTAGATCCACATTTCCTTTTTGTCCTGTGCTTTAGAGTCCAGTGACTAGGCTAGGCAGAGACAGTCTTTTCACTAACAGACGTGTGTAAATCTCCTTAAGGCCTGATGTGACTGGTCTGTCCTTGCATCTCGTGCCATGCCACAGAAGATACATTGTCTGTGGCTTATCATTTCATAGAACTGCCACCCAGTGCTGTTTCAGGTTCCTCATAACTGGCATTTATGTTTAAATACATGTCATTGTTTCTTTGTAGTAGTTTCTAAGTGCTTTGTATGAGCACATATCATAAATGCAAGTCACGAGACTAAGAAAATTTATATAACTTGGGCCTGTTTAACAGACTCCTTATTTTCACAGAGAAAGACAGACGGAAGTTTGAAAATGTGGTCTTTGAGTAACATTTCTGAACTGCTGGTGGTCACAGAGCCACAGCAAATGATTTACAGAAGGTGTTGCCCATTGGGTATCATGGTAGAAATGGCAAGAACCAAGTAATGGTACCTGACCTGTCCATCCTCTCTCCAGAAACCTCTCTGCATTGCTCAGGAAAAGGGCTTTCTGCTTCATCATGTTGTCAGGTGACCTCCTTGTCATGACAGTGAGTAGGCAGGAGTGACTAGCTTCATCCTCTGCTGTGCTGACAAACACTAGGGAGGCAAAGCTCAGTGGCTGGAAATTAATAATGTCTTGTAAGCAAAAGCAGATTAGCAGTTTGTGCAGGTGGACTGGAATGTTTCTGTAATCTGGACTTCTCTCTCTCCAGATCCTGAATATTTGGATGATGGGAGAGAGACACTTGAGAGATCTCATTAGATTACACCAAAGCAAAAATTTCCATGGGGATTTTTTTCGTATCGTGTTGCTTGGGAGGATGTGACGGGCTGTGGAGTGGGGTGAGGGAGGAAATGTCAGGCTCACCTGAAAACTGCCTGAGAGTGTTGAAGTGCTGGACTGCTGACTGCTTTAGGATGACTTTTCTGTTGTCTCCCTGTTGCAGCTGTGCCCTATTTCATAAGTAATTAATAACAATTTAGACAAGAAGAGACACAGTGATTATAGTGCCTGGTGTATTCATCTGGGGTGAAGGACAGTGCCAACTTTCTCCTCTGCCTGATTCATTACAGGTCTCTCAGTGTGGATTTCCTGCATAGGTAGGTACTTTTTGTTTTCTGTACTCATTTTGCTTGATAGTCTTGAGAAAACCTAACTGCTTTGTTCCTTGGTAAAAAATCTGAAAATGTTATTTACCAGACAGACATTTATGCTCATGATATAAATGGAGATCATGACAGAAAGTAGTATTACTGGAAATCCAGTATACAATATATATAAAAATACAAACTTTCTTGTACAGTGCCTGAGCTTGCAAATTTAAAGGGGACTTTTAACTTCATTTTATCTGCTTGCACTTGAAAGACAAACATCACAAATAAAAAACTGTATCAGAATAAATTGGATGCTCAACCTGAACAGAAGGAGATTTTCTCAAAAAATTAGTTCTGGTCTAGTAAAAAGTAGTAGAGAAAGTAGATAGACACAAAGAACAGTGATCCAAACTCTCCAAAACAAAATTGAAAACTGATATATATAAATGTTTTATGGAAGGGTCTGGATTTGTGTGTTCTCAAAGATGATCTGTTCCACAGAACGTTACAGTGGTGATTCTTCAAATGCTTATGGAGTTGAAATCTGAGCAGTTCCCCAAAATCCTGATGCAGAGGAGGACATCTTTATCTGTACTGTATGTGTGACTCAAGGGACAGTGGTAATGTTCTACCCTTTTGTGAAGTTTATGAACATTTTATTAATATTTTATTTGTGGTTAATGGATATTCCACCAGATTTTCCTCATGTGTTAATAAGCATTTGCTAAATTTTTAATTTCAATGGCTGCAAACTGATAAATTGTTTCTAATAAAACCTTTCAAACCCCTTTATTTTTCACAAGTTTCAAGTATATTTTTATGCATATTATGGGAAAAGAACTTTGTAAAATTTCTTGATTTTTCCAGTAGAATATTTTCAAGTTGTTCTTCATCTTTTATATCTGTACTTATAGTGGTATTACCTTTTAATATTACCTTTTGCCTATAGAATTCCTGTAAGAATTGTTTCTCTGACTTAGATCAATGGTCCGCATAGCCCAGAGATGTTGTTTGAGGTGGTCACTTGAGCCTGAATGCCACTAGTATGTGCACAAGTATGTTCACTCTCACAGGGTAAGGTCTTCCTTTGACTTCTGGAAACATTTCAGCTTTCACCACTTTGTATTCTCCTGGTCTGCTTCTCACCACTGTACCAGATGCTCCAGTGGTGGCTTCACACTCCCATGTATTTGCAGATTTTATGTTGTAAACGCTGGAAGTTGAAAGAAAAGGAGGAAAGATCACACTGTCATCCAGTTTAGAAAGCTCAGAAAACCTTTCTGGAAGTCTTCTTGTAATTCCATAAGGAATATCTATGAGAAAATTCAGATGTGGGAAGTGGCCCATGATAGACGCCTTTGTAGTCTAAAACACATTGTAAACTTTCTGCTGGTCTGAGAGAATTCGCTTTGGAAGTGGAAATTTTTACTTCCTTTGAAAGAACAAATCTAGGAGAAAGTGTCTGTAATGTTCTGTGAAGGGCTGACAAAGAATCCAAAACAGCAGATCATTTCCTAATTCATCTAAATAATTTGTTATGATATTGGACTGAGATGAGGTGAAACTCCGGATAGAGTTGGTTTCAGTTCTGCTCATGCCTTGTCGTAAACTAGAAAATAATCTGTGAGGTATTAAAAAAAAAAGAGGTAAAATTAATATACTGTGAAAAGGCACTACTGTTCTTCCTGTTGATTTATGTTTCAAATTAATTCTGTTTTAATGTGTTTGCTGCTTATATATTTAATATTACTTGAAAAATCTATGTTTTGTCTGTACTAGACCAACTAGACTTTTTCTCTTCATGCTGAATTTAAATATCACAATGTAAAATTATTAGTGATTACTCACATATGGGACCACAACAGAAAGTCTATGCTAGTGATGGTTTTAATCTTAGCTTAGCAGCATTGATAAAACCTATGACTGATGCAAAATTCTGTCTGAGAATGAAATTATATCTAGCATTTTTATTGTGATTATTCATACCTGTTCAACTTTCTACTCCTTCTTCTTCTGTTTTCTATGCTTCATGCTCCAAACACAACCAGGCTGAAGATAACCTAAAACAAGAATCCCGTATTTCAACCATTCTTTGCAGTTTACTGTAGGTTTACTCTCTCCATGGAAAAGACCCCTTCCACACAATTGTACAGAATCCAGCAATCCTGAAGAGACTTGTAAAATACTTGCTCTGATTTTAAAATTTTTAATGCCTGAAGGGGCTATGGTCTGTGTTTAGAAGGACAGCACAGAGCCCAGTGTTGGCTTCCCAGTAGAAACAGACTCATTGCTCTCCTATATATTATTACTTCAGGAAGGAGAAGGGTCCAATAATGCACAGGGTAACCTTTTCCTCCATAAAATTTAACTCACTGTTAACAACAGCTTCTCAGGTATAACTCAGCCTTGAGTATTAACTAGTCAGAGCTCAGAGAAAAATCCACTGATGGTGTTGCCCTCTTTTCTGAAAAGTTTTGGTGAGCTCCAAAAAGTAGTGTAGCAAGTCTTCTTAAAAAGCAAAATTTGGCTGTAGGTTAAGAATTGGAATCAAGAAATGTTTCTTAATGCTTTCAGTTGACAGACCCTGTGAAAACCACAATTGAAAATCTCCCATAAAAATAGAGGTATTTAAATATACACAGTGAGTGCTAGCTGGCCAGCCAACCTGTGTTTGAAGTGTGTTGGACAAAGGTACCTCAAACATGTGCACACACAGTTAATGGGTTTTCTTTTGTTTCCTGGAACAAAACTTTTTCAGCACATTGAGTTCCTTGTGTCAAAGTGAATTTTCAAGTACTACTGGTTTAGATAGCCCTGACCATATGAAATAATGTTGTTTGATCCTGTCTGTTCTGAAATCTTTAACATGTACCACCAAAGTCAGCTTTCTTCTTGCCCTTCATCCATACCTTTCCACTCTTGTAATGAAACTTCTTCGGCTGAGCTTCAGCACTTCAATATCAAGTTTTAAAAAGTTTAAAAAAATGGAAAAAAAGCATCTAGAGAATGGCAACAAACTGGTGAAGGATCTACAGAACAGTCAGATGAGCTCATAAGAGCAGATAAAGGGACTGTGATTGTTTAGCCTGGAAGAAAGGAGGTTCAAGGGAGACATCACTCTCTACGACTACGTGAAAGAAGGTTGTAGTGAGGCTGGAGTTGGTCTCTTCTCCCAGGTAACAAGAAATAGGACAAGAGGAAATGGCCTCAAGTTGCACCATGGGAGGTTTAGATTGGATATTAGGAAAAAACTCTTCACCAAGAAGTTTATCAAGGATTGGAACACACCACCCAGCAAAGTGGTTGGGTCATAATCCCTGGATCTAGAGATATTTAAAAGACATGTAGATGTGGAACTTAGAGACATGGTTTAGTGATAACTTGGCAGTGTTCTGTTGGACTTTATGATCTTAAAGATGCTTTCCACCCTAAATCATTTTATGATGCTATGATTCTTTCCAAATCAGTCATGTTTTCTGTATTGCTAAAGAGACAAATCTGAGCTACAGCAGATTCAATTTCTCATCTTTCCAAGGGTATCAAAGAAAGGAGTGTGTCTGTGTTGTGCCTGTATGTTTATGTGAGGTGTTGGTGGGTAAAATGGAGGCAAGCAACCTACACCTTGATGATAGACATAGAAAATGACAGAATGATGAACTTTGTTGGATTTTCCAAAGAAGCTCTTGCAAACCAGAATCTGATGAAAGGTTGTGGGGGACAGTTCTGGAGCAAAGCCTTAATACGGGAGCATCCAAAGTCACTAAATTTCTTTGGGAAGCAGGAAGAGAAGAGACAATCCAAACCTGAGAGACTGTCATGAATAAAAAAATGCAAAGGTTGCATCAAGCTACCTTTACCTTTATCCCAGTGTTCCCTTCGCTTGCAGGCATGACAGAAGAAATGTTAATTTTGCTCCTGCAGCAACCCATAATTATAAACCCTTACTTCTGGTCTTTCTTCTCTACAGGAAATAAACCCCCTTATTTGTTTTTGTTTTGTCCCTTATGTCTCTTTCCATGGCATATTTCAAGAACATATTTTTCATTCTACAAATGGATGCATTTGAAATTCAACTGAAAACTGTCATAGACTAAAAAGTTGACAAGTTGATTCTGATATTGCCTTAAATTCTATCAATACTAACGCGTAAAATTCAAGCTTCTTTCATAGGAGACTTAACTTGTATATTGATACGTTCTGTGACATTATTAGCTTAGATTGTACTTGCCAGGTAACTGAATTTCTTTAGCTGATTCTTAATTTCATTATATATGTGGCAAAATATATTCTTATGTATTTATATTACATTTCATATGCAGTTAAAATTCTTTTAAAAAAGATTTATTTGATCTGTAGGCTGCATTCTGCCTTTCAGAAATGGAATCTGCAGAATGATAAACAGTATTTAAGATTCAGGCAGAATATTATAGGTGAAAGAATAAATGTTAATATTGAAACATATGGGCAATCAGAATCTCCTTGAGTGTGTAGCAGCACTAGTTGGATTTGTAGTACCTCAGTACTCATGCTGAGACACAAATTCTGTGGTCTGAGCTATCTCTGTTATGGATCTGTTTTCCTTGGTTTTGAGCTGAGGAAGGACATTTGGGAATCATATATAAAAAAAAAGAAAAGTGAAAGGAAGTTCTAACTTGAAGAAAAATATAGTATTTTGTGTGATGGGCTGCTTTGTTATAGTACTGGATTTGCTCTACCAGAAGAACTGAAAATGTCAATGGATCTTTCCCTGCAGGCAGATACAACCCAAATTCTAACAAGAAAGTTCAACTGGTGTCCACATAAGGATCTGGTCCAATATAAAATCTGAATTGTCAGCTAGTACAGACAGAGAGCAGCTGACTTCTGTAACCACTCCTCAATGCCCTTTATCCTAAAGGCAGTATTGAGTAAATATGACCAGATTGTGATGATGCTTTGTTTTATTCTGGAGATTGTATGGTCTGCTCAGTATGATGAGCTTGTGGAGATGAGCCTGTAACTCTCTGCTAAGCTCTGAAAATACACAAAAGGCCTTAAATCTAAGGAGAACTGCACATGTCTTCTCTCTCCCCTCTGCCACACACAGACCATGAGAGGACAGTTGACAATCTAGTTTCACCACAGTTAATCTCCTCTCTGTAGGGAAAGTCAGACAAGTTTCTGCAGCTGTAAGTCAAAGTTGGCACCAGCCATCTGTCTCCTCAGTCCTTTCTCATTCAATGGCACATGCCTTCCATTAATGGTCCCAAGGCCTTTTCTATTTTCCATTAGCTGCTGCTCTTAAGCCAATGGTTTGAAACAAATCTGTTCAATAATATATATATAAATTTACAGACAAGCAAGGCTGTTTGAATGGCTGAAACTACCAAAGAAAATGGTTGACTTTACTCTGATGTGAGCATTAATATTTCTGTTCATTTGGGCAGAACAGTTTTTCTCAATCTCTTTAGGTCCCTTGTGGCTGTGCTATACCTCCCCACCACAAGGCCTCTACTTGTGTGCTAGTTTGAATTCTGGGCTCCTCTTTGAATATTATCAGAAGTAAATGAATTCCTTACTCAGTACCTGAATTTGTTTAATTTTTACATAAATCTCAATAACTCTGCTTTTAAGCTTCCATTTCCAAATAATATCTATATGTAAAGGATTTAGGAAGCGTTCCCCTTTAAATATATTGTTGTTATTTTCAGAGAGCAGACAACACGAAAATATTTTCACTTGCATTTTTCATTTCCTGCTACAATTATCACTGGCTTTACCAGCTTTATAAACCACTAGTGTTTTTGCACAATGTTCCTTTGTAAGTCAAAATGCAGATCAACTGAAAACATGACATGGTTAAACTGAAGGTAACAAAATTCTTGATGCTGTAACAGATGGTTAATCAGGCAATATCACTGCAGGAGCAAATTACGTGCCACTGGCATCAGCACCTGTAGCTTTTTACCCAGATTTTGAATAAGAAATGCCAAGCAGTGTGCCTTTAAGTTTATGTTTGGAATCAGAATATAATCATAAGACAGACATCTGCAGGTACAGATTCTGCTTTGAAAATGCAAATTTTGCCAGTATAGATGTGATTTTTTTTTATTATTTTTTTTTATTTTTTTTTTTTTTAATTTTATTTATTTTTTATTTTTTTTTTTAAACAGAAGTTGGACTGTGGGGACTGGTATGGGGAAGGGAGCGGGAATATTGTTGTTAATGAGTCTGTTACAGTAGTCCATGATTCAAAGAGAACTGAACTTGTGACTAAAGGCTCTGAAAGTTGAGTATTCATGTGGCCATGGCTCTTTACCTAAGTACAACCATGCTCTTTTACTGATATATGAGAGTGGTTCACAGCAGAAGGTCCCTCTAGACCAGTAATCTCGTTTTCATCCTGGGTTCTGCTGATCAGCAACAGATATTTATGTGAGAATATGAAAAGTGAGAGGAAAGTAGATATTCTTGCTTGAATCAGATGAAAAGCTACACCACTTCTGCTGTCTAATAGCACTGCTCTATCCTGTGTTGCCTGAATAGGTTATTTATAACATAGTTCTGCTCACCACTTTTTTGCCGTTTTTTTGTCTTCCAAGTTTTGCTTGTATTGTGTTTAACACAACATGGAAATATTTGCCTTCAGGATACGATAAAAATATTATGGTCTTTTGGAACAGCTCTGTATCCTATTTCTTAATCTAGGTATGCTGTTGCTTCTTTCTCCTCTGTTACTAGTCCCACTGGGATACAGGAATCCGCATTGAGTTCTTTTCATCAGGGAAGAGACAAATTAATTTTCTGCTACAGGAATCCAAATTATTGGTGCAGAAAAGTAATTTCAATACTGTCCCCATCTCAACTGTGGAGGAGGAGTGGTTAGTGCAAACACAGATGTGTCAGTTTCATTCTTCTCATTAAAAATCCTGCTCTTTAGAATACATGTGGGTGAAGCAGAAGGTAGAAGTTTTCCCAAAGGAGGTAAATCAAAACTTGGGCTAGATCAAACTCGTGCATATAGAATCATAGAATGATTTGGGATGTAAGAGATATTCAAAGATCATCTAGTTCCAAACCACCTGCCATGGACAGGGGCACACTCCATTAGACCAGCTTGCTCATAAACCCATGCAACCTGACCTTGTATTTGGTCTTGTTGAACTTACGAGGTTCACGTGGGCCTGTTAAGGCCCCTCTGAATGGTCCTTCTCTCTACAGAATTGACTACACCACACAGCTTTTTGTCATTCACAAGCTTGCTGAGGATGTCTTCAATCTCATTATCTGTATTGTTGATGAACCTATCAAATAGCACTGGCACCAGTACAGACCCTTGAGGAACACTGCTCGTTACTGATTTCCACTTATGCATTGAAAAATTGACTTTAACTCTTTGGACACAACCAGCCAGCCAATTCCTTATACATCTAACAGTCCATCCCTTGAGCCATTTCTCTCCAGTTTAGAGCATTGTTGTGTAATGCCATTTGAAAGGCCTTACAGAAGTCCAGGTAGATGACATCCATAGCTCTTTCCTTGCCCACTGATACAGTCACTCCACTGTCAGGCACAATCCGCCCTTTTTGAAGCCCTGTTGGCTGTTTTGCTTTCCTGTCTTCCATATGTTTCAGCTCATCTTCCAGGAGGATCTGTTCCATGATCTTACCAACCACAGAAGTGGCACTGACTGGTTGATAGTTTTTTAAAATGAGTGTGAGGTTTCCCATTTCTCTGGTTGCTGAGGACTTTGCCTGACTGCTATGACTTTTCAAATATGAAGGAGAGTGTTTTGGTAACTCTATAATCCAATTCCCTCAGGACCGTGGCACCAAGGATCCCACAGACTTCAAGTTCCTCAGGCTGTCTCAAAACTGATATTCTCCTTTGAGATGATGGTGTCAACCTCTCATCATCACAGCCAGCATGGAAGGGAAAAATTATTTTGCTTGGACAAGCCGTGTTTCCTTCTGACATTCTCTGCAAGGTCTTTTACTGCTTATTACATGCAAATGCGGAACATCCCTTCCCTATTCTACTCCTAAGAGGCATGTTTTCTGTGTGTCTTACAAGGTTAGATTGTAAAAACTGCAGTGCATGATGATATGAAAACACAATCATGATGTCACTGAAAAGGACATGAAGAGCCAAGGCTGAGGGTTGAGATGAGAAAGATGAAGTTATTTTCAATGGGACACAGGAGACTCCTCTTAGCAGCACTAACTGGGAAGTGCTTGTTTGGTATTTGGGCTTGAAGGAGGGATATGGTCTTTGAGGTTGCATAATCAATACATCACTGCACTTCTATAATACTGTATTAGCTAACTGGATAAATTGTAATAATATTTACAGAAATCTAGTATCCTCTTTATTTTTTGGTTCAGAGCAACACTCTTGACAGGGTTAGCAATTTATTATACGTAGGATAGAGAGCAAATTACTGCATTTTGGCTCTGATACTGGGAGGATGAAGGGACCTGTGCAGACAGAGGGTCTGTGTTCAGTTGTTCATGTGTAGTGTGGGTTCCATGAGCCAGGCTTATTATGGGTGTGTGAAACAAGTATTCTATCTTAGGATATATCTGTCATCAAACTTAGAGTGATCATCATAGTACTCCTCAAATTGCACACCATAGACTTGAACTTTTTTAAAAGGCTTGTAATGATAATGCCAAATGTAGCATGTTAGGAGTTGCCAAAGGAATTATTTTATTTTTATATATTTTGTTACTCTGAAAGACTGGTACTTACAAATACCTAGGACTGAAAAAACAGACACTTGAGAAAAGTACTAAAGGCTCCCTTCATGGTGTTTGATGTACAAAATCTGTACAGCCTGCATTGGACTTTGGATAAAGCCATTTGCACTCATGACATTGTACCTGTTTTTCTCAGCTGCACTCTTCTCATTAAAGAAACTATGGGGGTGCTGGAGATAACAAGTAATTTCTCTGCTACATACACCTCAAAGGCAGAGACTAATGAGAGGTGCAGATGTGGTTTACAGTTTGATTCAAGGTCCCTTTCATGCCAGCTGAGAGGATCTCTTGTGTGAAAGCTACTGTTCCTCCATCTATCCAAAATCGGACTAGAAAACACCATCAAGTTAGAGAGCTCTGAGAATAAAGGATGGTAATAAAAAGACTACTAAAAAAGCCTGTATTTGTAGAGTTCTCAGTTTTCAAGGAAATGGTGAAGTTCAAGGACTAGATAATTGCTTTTTGGTGTGTTACAACTGCTGCTTCCTTAACTCTGTTCTGGTTTACCTCTCAACTCAAATTCTAGTGCCTGGTAGATGATAAGTAAACCCATTACCATATAAAACTGCATCAGCACAAAAACTCACTATATTCTCCATGTATGTATGTAACCACCCACAGACAAGGTTATTTTAATGGATAGGTATCTTCATGTTGATGATGCCAAGTTGCAATGAAACTTCACACTCTTCTTTTGAAGGGCCCTTCTTGTAGAAGGGCAAGAAGTTTCATTGTGGCTTGGCATTAAAATCTTTGAAAACAACCAATCAAGTCAGTGCCCACTCCTGTTCTGATCTATTTTATCCACTGATATCCATAATGGTTTTTTGCAAGTACTCGGAGTCTTAAAGTCTCTCTGACATAGTTTGTGTTGCTGGGCACTCTTGCTGATGTGCTTAGCCTACCTAGGGAGTGATGCACTGGGCTTATAAC
This sequence comes from Acropternis orthonyx, assembly GCA_035583155.1. Lineage (NCBI taxonomy): Eukaryota > Metazoa > Chordata > Aves > Passeriformes > Rhinocryptidae > Acropternis > Acropternis orthonyx. The sequence continues at coordinate 17,509,529 of JAWWEU010000125.1, read as the reverse complement.
AAATCTATTCCTTATTTCAGGAAGGATGAAAATGTATGTGATGGGCAACCTGAATTTCTGCACTGACTGAGATGCATCTCATTGCAACATTCTGAGGGTTGAGAATTACTCATCTTAAAAAGAAGTGATTCATGATGCTTTGGAAGCAACTTCTACTTAAATTCCCAAGCATTTTCAGAAAAGTGCCATAATCCTCTTCATGTAGATGTGTGAAAATATGGGTGCGGTCATCAGAGCTCCTTCATGAGCCAGAGCAACAACTCATCCTGTTTGAAGGCTCTCCGTCTTTGTTCTCCCATTAGCAGGACAGGTTTGATACTTCCAGGAAGGGTTTTCATATGGAAAACATTATCAGTAAAAGTTGCATTCTTCTTGGTAGCAGCAGGGTCCCATTTTAAATGCTGTTCTACTTTTGTGCTTTGCTCCTCAAAAAAGGGACAAGATGTGATAGAGAATGATAGGTAATATTCCAAAACATCCTAGGAGAAGAACTGAAGTGATAAAGTCTAAATGCTGTAGAAAAAGGAGTAATGATAATTGTCTTCAGAATATGTAAAAGAGTGAGAGAATAGACTGTACTTTGCTCATGAGGGATGGGACAAGGATTTGCAGTCTGCAATCACAGTAACAGAAATTTCACTTGAATATAAGAAAACTTCCATTCCAGGAACATTGACACAAGCAATAAGTTACAGGACATAGGGGGGAAAAACATTGATGGTTTTTAAATTAATAGTAGATATACATCTGTTGGGAGGGAGAATTTCAGAGATACCAGGGAGTTCTTCGTGGTTCAACCTTATGTTTGTGGATTTCTTTGTCCAGTTTTTCATGCAGTCTGGAAGATGATTAATCTCCTCTGAGGCCTCCTCTCAAGGACTTGGTGTTTTGACATTCTTTGGTTTCCCAGAACTTCCATGGACTTTGGTAAACACACTAGGTATTATTCAGACAAGACAGACATGGGGCAAATACTATACTGTTGTTCAGCACTTTTCAGACAAAGATCCCAAAGCAGTTCATCCTCAAATTGCAGAAAAGAAAAGCAAAGAACATGAAGATGGAGTGAACTGTGCAGCATGACCCTCAAAGCTGTTAATGGAAGATGTAGTCTTGCTCATTAGACCTTCAGGTAGTGTAGTCTGAGGATAGGGCTGCAGTACAAAAGAGGGAGTGAGTCAAATTAACCACGTAGATATGGCTATCAAGACTTATTCCCCGAGACACTCTTATTAATGTGTATAAATACATGCTAGGAAGGAAGGTGGAGCAAGACTCTTCTTAGAGGCATCCAGTGACAGAACAGGAGACAATGGGCACAAACTGAAATGTAAAAAACTCTGTGTAGAGAAAAATCTCTAGATGAATTGAACATCGGGACAAGCTGTGTAGATAGTGGTGTCTCCATCTTTGCAGATCTTAAAAAAGGTAATGAATGGAGCCTTGGGAAAACTGCTTTAGCTGACCCTGCTTTGTGTAGGGGAGGTTGACTTCATGACCTGCAGAGGTCCCTTCCCACCTCAGTTATGCTTTGATTCTGCAAAATGTTTTGGGCACTGTTTTTAGCAACTGCAGGTGTTAGGGGCATCTTAATTCTCTGCCTTTCATATATATATATATTTGTTTTTATTGGATTTTTGTTGCCATCCAGGTATGGTAGATGAATATATTTATTCTGGTGAATTTTCAAATGCTTTGTACCCACAAGTTATTTTTGATGGTCTATTGTTGTGACTACAGTACGGTTGTTCAGAGTCCTGAAATATATAACATGAAATGAGTGATTTTAGTTGTCTGTTTCATCACAAGGCCATTGTAAAGCAGGAACAAATATCCTGAGTTTGGTAAATTAGAAATTGTTAAAAGGGTGAATGTGGTAGCCATGCCCTGAGCTTGCCCTCTCTTTGTGAGTAATACTGACTGAAAGTGATAAATGATATAAAAAGCTGGAGGAAGCTTTTTGTGAATAATGACATTTTTCTCTTCCATGAATCAGTGGGCACTGTCCTGGTGCTCAGTGGGAACAAATACCAGCCTCCATGGTCTCAAATGCAATTCCATGTTGGCTGTTTATGGTAACTCCCCTCCAGATCACAGCCTTTAGGACACAGAATAATATCAATGCCTGAAAGAGCTGAAAGTTTTGTCATTTTCAACTCCAAAGTATTCGAATCAGTTAGTGTCAATCCAGCCAGATAACCAGAGTGCCATACCTGTTTATCAGAGACAGTTTCCAGCAGCCTGTCAGATTCAGCTGGTACTATGGGAACAGTTTGGAAATGGGGTTTGCCTGTTGTCAGAGACCAGGTTGAGGGGTCACCATGTTGGCTCAAAGCCAGCACACTTGTGAGGTTCTAAGCACATGAGAAAGGAGGGCATCAGTTAATTCCAGGATGGAACTGCAGCATGTAGAGTTGTTGAGTCCTTGAATAACCACATTTTCCACTCCTCTGCTCTGTGCTATTTAAGGAATTGACTGGACTCAGCATTATTTTGCAAGTGCTGTAAAAGGTGCCTTTTATCTGACATTGCCTTTACTGTGGGAGAGAAGGTAAACGGAGGTCATAGTGCCATTTGATCTGCATGACAGTTCCTACTACCAAAGAAAACTACGTTAGAAAGAGAGGCACATATCTAAAGTACTTTTCTAGGTCTAGGAAGTACTTATGTCTCTTTCATGACTCACATTCTTATGGGTCTTTCTGTTATAAATTCCTTGTACTCATGATTTCATTATCAATTATACATAAATCTTTGCGCAACTAGAAACTGAAATTGTTAGCTCACAGTTTCCCCATTAGAGAAATTAATCTGTAATATCAGATTGACAGTAAGTGAAATCAATTTGTTGAATATGTTAAATTCAGACCAAAAGTCCATTTTGATCAATTGAAAGATTTCTATTGATTTCAGTACACTTTGGATCGCACCCTTTAAATTGTAGCACACTAATCTAAACATCAAGGCATTCAGGCATTTATCTAGTGAAAGTAAAAGAAAACAAATCTTATAGTTTCATTATACATCACATAATTATTTGTTGCTGATCTTGAAAGAACTGATCTGCATTTGCTCATGTTTTTTTATCTAAGAGATAAAACACATCCCCCAGAAGCTGCTGGCCTGAAAAGTGCTCATGAAAAATAATGTCCTATAATGAATGAAAAATAATGAAAATGTTATGAAAATTGCATGTATACTGCATGGTAAACAACCTCCTCCAAATTATTTTGCAGAGTCTAACTGCATAAAAAAGGAAGTAAATATTCTTAACTTTTGCTAACACCCACATCTTGCTACACTTAAGACAAAAGAGAGATAAGGGGAAAGATTACCAGCCCATGCTACAACCTGCTAAATACTTCAACATAAGCTATATGTGAGTCCTGTACTTAAATTTAGAAGAAGGGAAGGAAAAGAGGGGAGCTAAACGTCCCCAAGGTCTCAAACAAAGGTAGACTCACGGTGAAATACAAAAGTTATAAAACTCAGACAAGATACACAGGAGTTTGAGCAGGTCCAAAGAAATCTGTTTAAAAATCTTTATCACAGGCAGTAAGATTAAGAGATGCAAGGATTTCTGTGATTTGCTCAAGTTTGATTTCCAGTGAAATTATCAGCAGTTGAATTTTTATGGCTAAGCATTTTATTTGGCACCCATTAAAAACTCATTAAAAGATATATATTTTGGGGAAGATAAACCTATGCACAAATCCAAGTAACACCTCCAGAAAAAAAAAAAAGAGGCTGAAATCTTCAGTAAATACTTTATTGAATACCTTAAAATGTCTCAACCTTTACAAAATGGATTGATTTCCAAAATATTTGAATTTGACACTCTTGAAATGAGATTTTTTCAAACTTTTTTTTTTAAAACATTATCCTTTATTAAAAATTATCTTTGTATAAAACAAAAAATCCAGCTAATTAAGTAACCTATAAATATAAAAAAAATAACACCCAGGGTGGGAGTGAGGGGGGGAGAGGGGGCACAAATTTTACCATATCAGATATTATCAAGTACAAAAACCTTGCAAAGAAAATGCTCTGGGCCTAATAGAAAGTCCTTTGAAGTCAGTGGGAGTCTTTTCATTTACTTCAAAGGGCTTTAGATCAGGCCTTATTACAACAGTATAAATAATGCAGTATGAGCACAGTGAATTGGGACTTGCCACATGGATATTATGAAATCTGAAGTATGGACTAGTTCTACGTAAGATTGTTCATAATAACAATGGTTTGGAAGAAGAAATCTCAGATCCAACTAATTTAAATAAATGAATTATTAAATATGTTAACCTTAGAGTTAATAATCTTTATTGGGCTGTTAACTTTGGTAGAAGGAGTTTAGTAGGCAAAGAGAAGATTTAATTTTTGACTACCTATAGTTTCCATTCTGCTACTCATATTCTTGGTGGAAAAAAAATAAGTTTAAGAAAAAATCAATGGCAATTTAGGTCAGGTTTTCAAATGTTTTTCTGATGCATTTTACTTGCATGTATTTTTAGCCCTTACACCCTGATTAATCAGCAGTTTTCATGGGACATTTTTGGAAAAAGTTGATCTTCTACGTAAGTATAAACTGCAGCATCATACCATAGAAATGAGCACCTTGTCTATGCTTTTACAAAGGTCTTTCTGATAAAATCTTTCAAATGTGTGTTTAGTTTTCAATCATCACTTTACACTTCTCTTCTGGACTTCTCATATTGTTAACACTTAGTTTAGTTTTAGCTTTGTTTTCACTATTATGTTTCAGAAAGTGCTGTGCAATTTTCCCTTCATATCAAAACAAATTCCATCAACTCATAAAGTAGCTGTGATTAAATAATAACTGAGAGTCTCATGAAGTATTCATTAGTTCTCTGTATGTCACAATAACACTATGGCACTCCTACAGATGATAACTGAGATGCATAGAAGGGATATAACCTGCACATCACTATCAGATTTCCTGAGTGAGAGCAGAACTGCATTTCCTTGATACCTAAAACTCTGCCCTGATTCAGCAAAGTATTTGTATCTATGTTTAATCTTGCATGCATGCCTTGATTCTACTGAATCACTGTGTGGTACAGATTGAAGTTCTCTGATAAATATGGAATAAATACATGCTTTAATCTAAAGCATGTGTGTTAAGTTAATTTATAAAGAAGTTTTCCACGGTGAGATATCTCCTGTATAAGCCTTTTTCAAATTTTGTTTTTGGAAGCTTTATTTATTTATTTAGTGCTTTTTGTTTAGATTTCGGGTGGTTATTCTGTTTGTGCTTTTTCTGGTTTTGGGATTTTTTTTTCCAGCCATCTTACTTTTATTATCAAAATGGAAATTTAACAGAGATGAGTGCTGTCTAGTTGATTTGTATGTGTTTCAAGAGTTTAGTGAAGAAAGTCTGACCTTTATTCTAATTTATGCAGGGAGAGTCTCTCAGTTTAGACTGCAATAAAATTTTCAACCCCTTATGACCCTCTTTATTACCTTTCATGCTCTTTTGGGAGTCAAGTCCATGTGCTTACAACCTCCTCTATGCTCCAGATACTCCACTGAAATCACACAGTTTGGGTCTCTGCTGAGAATACTCTTGATCACTGCCCCTCAGTGTATCCCATCTTGGCTAAATGGACATGGATTTACCCTGAATCTACACTTTTTCCAGGGAAGCATACTCTCATACCCTCACTTGCAGAGAACTTCTGTACATTTTTGTGGCCAAAGGCCTGAAACAGAGGGTGAGAACCAGCAGATACGCTTGCCAGTTGTATTTTTGTGAGCCAATGCTGACTTACTAGAGGGAGGACACCAAATAACACGTATTTTATTCCCCAGCTGACAATTCTGATACTGCTTTGTCAAATGAGTAACTGAATCCACAATTATCAATGGGTAATTTAATTTCCCTGCGCAAATTACCACTTGAAATGTCAGAGCTGTGTTGTTTGAAAGATGGAAGCACCTGGATGGATACAGCCTTAATTTAGAGCCCTGCTGAACACATACTGCCTTGGATTTGTTTTGCATGTTTGTAATTCAAGATAATTAATGTATCTTTACCCTTTTTGTCTGAAAAAGACCAAGTTTATTCATGAAATAGTTGTGATTATCTAACTTGTATACTCTGACTTTAAAAATTACTCCCACGGCTCCTACTCCCTCACAGGGAAAAATAAAAAGAAAAAAGTCCTCTGCCCTCCTCCAAACAAACCCAGAAAACTCCAATGTCTGTGAAAAAAAGGTTTTGGGTTGGACAATGATTTTGTCTAGGTATTGTCCAATGCATTTTCCCTTTCTTCCCATTTGCAAGTATATTCAGCTTTTATACGAAGTAATAGAAAATATCTTCCCCACACCTTGATATTCCACTGTAAATAACTGATAATTCAGTCAACTGCGATGGATTGTAAATTCAAAAACAACGCTCATGTAAATTCCTCTTCTGTTTTTCTATTTACCTTCTTCTCTTTCCCTTGTTTTCTCTTTGTTTGTTTTTATGTTTTTCTTCCTGATCTTTTCTTGCATATTTTTGAATGAACACCATCTGTTCTTCCTTCTCTTTTTCCTCTCACCCCCTCCTTTTCTAAACTTCCCTGATTGTATTGCTCTTCCCTTCCACCTCCTCTCCTCTAACTTCACAATCTCATTTCAGTAATGGCTAGGATGCTGCTTTCATTCTCTGCCCATGTATCACAATGGAATCAATTCATCAGGTTTCTTGATTGAAGACTCCTCCATCTCTACAAAAACTTTGGCTTGAAAGTGATACTGTGCTGTATCAGCTGTAGTTGTCAAATCCTGGCACCATGACAACGGGTGGCACATTGGTCTTGTTCTGAATTTCTGTTCAGGGAACGTAATCTTCATTGCAAATTCTGTGTGTAGGTTTCAGAAAACAAACAAAAAAACCCTGTAACTGTTTTTCAAAAAACTTAACTGCAACTTTATTCATATGACATTTTCAGGAAACAATAGATTATGTACCTCAATATGTAAGAATATGTAAATTTGGAGTATATTTTACAGAAAGTGACTCCCATGATTCCTGTCAGTTTTTTGGATAATAATGCCCAGGAACACTATTTTCTCTCTAGTCAGATTTTCAGAGTGGAGTGGGGCTCTTCTTCGTGGCAGTGGATTTGTGTTTTCTGAATCCTGTCACCAGAATATGAAACAAACTCTACTCATAAAACAAAAGATATTCAACTAACCACATGAATCCAGGAGCTCAGGGTAAATAGTTAAGGATGCACATCTTCATAAAATCAGGAGTTATTATGCCTGCTTTTTTTTCCCCCCAAATGAATTCTGAAACTCTGAGATGTAAATAGAGAAATAACAAAGAAAACTATAAAGCAACACATTAAAAGATTACACACATTTGTCAGTAGAGCTTGAAAGCATTAACTTTTATGCCAGCAGAAGTTTGTGTCATGCAGCAGTTTAATTGTATCTGTCACAATGAAAACCTCATCCTGTGTGTTCCATGTGTGCTTTCTATGTTTCACAAGTGATTTCAGAAATTGTCCAAACTTCCCAGAAAAAACAAGATCCTGCTACTTCAGCTAAAATCCGTCATATGATGAACAAAAGAGCACATATTTATTAGCTCCCGTTACTGTTAACGTCTGCAGCCTCTACTACACTTTGGAAGAAGGAGTATTTTCTGTCCAACACATGGGTTGGTCCTTAGCTGCCTGTGAAACTCACATACAATGGTGATTTTTAATTATGGCATGGGTTCATGAAACAACCTTATGCACACTGTCAAGGAGACCAAAGGCAAAGGTAGCAATGGATTTTACTATAGAAGCTGTGGCAGACTTCAAGGAACAGAAAATTCTTGTCAAGCTCTGTACGACTTCATGCGTATTCTGCCACTGGACAAATATCCTGGCGCAATCAAGGCTCTCTGGACTGCTCTGTCTTCGTGTCTGTGTCAGTCTTTGGTCTATCAGAGCTCTCTCTATGGATTGCTAAGGTTTATGTTTATGAGATGGGTTTAGGATTAGGTCTTTGTAGAGGTGAGCTGTGTGGATGAGAGTTCTATATTTCCTGTAGACTTTTTGGCTTGTGTGCATCTTCCCAGCAAGGTTTCTTATCTTCTCTGGTGATGGCTCAGATGTTCTTTTTGTTCATGCTTCTTTTCTTGTTGTCTTCTGCTTTGACACTAGTCACTTAGTTTTGAGCGAGGGACCTGTGTCCAACAGTACTGGTACAAGTACTATTTTAAACTCCCTTTATTCTTCATAACATGTAGAGGTTAATTAGCCTTTATTGCAGATCAAAACTGGAAATGTTAGCAGAGGGTCATGATCAAAAGGCATGTGAACAAATTTATGATTGACAGGACAATCTTCCATAACAACATTTTTTCTTACATGTTGTGTTGCCCTCTGACACTGTGTTTAGAACTCAGATTAAGCATTGTATATCTCATTAGGAACTGGAAGCTGAGCATGTTCTGCAAGAACCTTGAAATTTAGGAGCCAATAGCATTCATCTACTCAATTTTCCCTCACTTTTACACCAACAACAGATTCTCCCATAGTATCCTAGCAGCAGCTCAAGTTTCCAGATCTGGAAAAGCCATATCATTACAGAATTCTACTAAGTGTGTTTCGTTAGCCTGGCAAAATGTGACAGAAGTGAGTCTGTAAAAAGTGCCTGAGGTAAAAACTGAGCTCAATTGGTAACAATAATAGAAATAACTGATTAATATTATGTAACTTCTATTCATCCCATCCTGTGGTGACAAAAAAATATTTGATTGCCCTATATCTCCTCAAACAGGGTCATTCCTCCACTCTGCCTCAGGGGAAGAAAACAATTCCCCAAGAACAAAGTGCTTAGGGGATCAACATCATAAATAAAAATAATGTATTTATTATATACAGGGAATTAGGGAGTTAACATGTTTTCAGGCAGTCTTAGGACAGAGGAATCTCCTTGCTGTGGCACTCTTTCTGAGAGCAGAAAGCGTGAACACTGTGGCAAAACAGCTTAATTTGAAACCTGGGAAATATTATTGCCTGTAGCTTTTTTGAGGGAGGTGCTCTTTGAACTCTTGAAAACTGTGCAGTGTGCCCATGTGGAAAGAAATGTATACAGAGAAGTGAAACATGAAAAGCATTGATTAGCACAGCTGTACCAGTTCTGCTCACAGGTCCAATCTAGTCCCATTTTCTGTCTTCAGCAAAGCTTATATGATACTTCCCTGCTCTTGGACCACATGCAGAGCAGAGTTTTTCCTGACATAGTCTGTTTAGAAATGCCTTCATGGTTCTTTCTTCCAAGTGTTTTATCCAGTCTCCCCTTGAACTCATAACAACCTTTTTCAGACACAAGGTCCTTTGGAAGGGTGTTGAACAGGTAGTTCTCCTACTTGTTACCTGAAGAACCATCTCCTGTATGTGCTTTTGCTCTCCTCATTTGGTACTATTGATGCTCGTAATGGAAGAGAGTGAATAGTCAAACCCTCTCTATCCTCTGCATGTTATTCATAGTTTTGTATTCACCCGCTAATCTACCTTCAGTTGTCTCTTGCCCAGGGTGCAGAAATTTACTCTACTCAGTCAGTCATTCCGTACTTGACATCTGCTCCAGAGTTTCAATATCCCTTTCCACTTTTCTTAGACTTTGTCCATTTTCCAAGTTGTATTAAAAGAGTGTGAGAACTGTGGATACATATGGTGACATAATTATCTTTCCCGGTTCAGTAAATGCTTAATTGTTACAGGATTCTCATAATTGAAGTAATTCTGAAAATTAGCATAATTTTCAATTCAGAATAAAATCCCATTTGCTACATAAAGAACATCAGATATCTGACACTATGTCTATTGTTGCCCAGCTAGATGAATGTTACAACCCAAGCTCCATCCTTAGATGAAGACTGAGATGTGTGTACTGATGGCAATGAAAAATGGGACTATAAATGCCCTTGGAGAAGAGAGTCCATTTTAGATGCTGATTCCTAACAAAGCACAGTTTTCGTGCGAAGGTGTTTTTTTGGCTCTCAAAGTTGCATAATACTCCATGAGACAAATACAAATATCCTGTTCTCATCTGAAAGTAGCAATGACGGATGTCAAATGGGTCTGGTGATAGACTTGAAGTACTTATATAACTCGCCTGCAAAATGTTTCTCTAGTATCTGTATGGTTGGAACATACTTGGACTAGCCAGGCAGTCCCTGATTTCCAGTTCCATATTTCATCCTGTGTCTTCAGATTTCCAAAGCAGACATGTTAATTAATGACCTCGAGGAACTAAACTGGAGACTACAATGTCCATGAACGTTACTAGCATGACAATATCTTTTAGTGGCAGTTGATCATGGAACTAACATGTATCAGTATCTTAACAGCTGATCATGGATCTAATTTGTATCAATATCTTAACAGCAGAGGATTTTGTATGCTATTAGTACTTTTTCTCTCTCCAATTATCTTTCCAACCACCTTTTCCTGGAACATAAATTTTTGCCAGGTCACTGATACTGTTCTGAATAAAGAAATACAGAAAAAAGATTTTACCGTGTATGCTCGTAATTGGTTAGTACAAGAATTTACAGTGATCTGTGGCATAATCTTTCTAATTTACACCTCCTACCAGCCTCTGACTGCTTGTAAAATCTCCAGTCATAATTTTCAGCCACTTCTAATAACTTTAATTTCAGTCTGCAGACACAAAGGTGGCATGTCTATAATAGAGGTTCCAGATTTTTAATGAAAATGCTTTTTGACATAAAGACAATGTGTGATTTGGATAAGTAGCAGGCATATAAAGATCAGAAACTTCAGGAAGGGTCAGAAATGCACAAGGCAGATATGTGTATTGTAATTTTTCTTATCTTATAATTCAATCAGATTACTTACGTTCTGAGTCCCTTGAAGATGAAACACCTTTAGACTTTGACTTGCCCCTGGGTTGAAGGATGCAATCACAATTTGTTGCCATGAATAAACACATTATATGGTGGAAGACATTTAAAAAAACTAAAGCCCCCAAATGAAAGAGTGAATATGGAATTGAAGTGTGTTTCTTCTTATTTTTTGAAAGTAGAAATGCTGCCTTTAGATTAAGGAGTTAAATTTCTTCATAGTAATTTGTGTGGGGCTGTATTTGGGATTTGTGCTGAAGACATTAAGGCAGAGATGTTTTCATTATTGCTTTGGAGTGCTTACACAGAGTCAAGGCCTTTTCTGTTTCTCACAATGCCCCATCAGTGAGTAGTCAAGGGGTGCTTGAGAGGCTGGGAGAGGACACAGCTGGGACAGCTGCCCCCAGCTGACTAAAGGCATATTCTATATCATAGGACATCATGCTCAGCATATAAGGCTTGGGGAATGTGCTGGTTTAAGGTAAACCAGCAGGAGAAAAAGAACCCAACTCACAAAAAGACTGCAAGTCAGAACTACAATTTA
>JAWWEU010000125.1:17460038-17498009 GCA_035583155.1 Acropternis orthonyx | reverse complement strand
ATAGAGGGTGTAGAATACAAAGTCTTAGCCACACCCACACAGTGACAAACTGGTCCTGGTCACTATAACCAGGACAGGGAACAAGGAGGAAGAGTGGACATTTTTCTTCTCAAGTATCTGTTACATGTAACGGAGCCCTGATCTCATAGGGATGGCTGAGCATTTGGGAAACACTGAAGGAATTTGTTATATGTTGTGTGAATACACAGCTTTTGCTTTTATCTCAATCCACAAATGATTTTGACTTTTTGATCCTTTTGATGTTTTTCCCCATTCCATGTGGTGCTGTGCAGCGATAAGTTGCCAGATAACACCTTCTTATTCCTTATCTTTTTGTGGAGGGGAAGGAGTTAGAGTTTCCTTTAAATTTCAATTCTTACTAGGAGTATTTATTAATTAATTTATTTTTAGCCATGGTTCAGCAAAGTATGATGTAGTGATAAGAATTTTCTGCATTTTTCAGTACTTTAGCAGTGAAGTGAATTTGACAAAAATGTTCTTTTCCTTAGCACTTTATTTTCCCCATAAAAGAACTGGAAGATGATCCTTGTGACCCCTTTGAACAGAAGAAACATTAAATAACACCAAGTGGCTACTTGCAGTCTGCCAATTTTATTAACTTTAACCTCTGTCTCCTGCAATCTTCAAATCAAAATGGCCTCTATGGGGCACTGCTACAATTTCTATTTGAAATCAGAGTTTGGAAGAGGTCAAACAGACTTCTGTCAAGAGATAGAGCAGAAACACAGAAACAACTGACCTAAAGCAATTCACATTATCAAGATGGTTTGACTTTTGGTCACAGCAGGTTTACATCTGAATAGTTCTGTTGGCAAGAGGAAGGAATTGTTCCCTTGAAACATTTTTGAACTGAGGGGAAATAACTACTTATTTTATTTTGATGAAACAATGTTGTAAAAAAATCATGGGACTGCGAGTTGTGACTCTTTGAAGGCTCAGGCTTGGCCCTGCCCTCAACCTTTAACTGTCCTCAAATAAGTTATGCTTCTGAAGTTCAGTTTTTCCTTCTGTAGAAACAATTTCTTACCTTTGAATGCATCTTAAGGCTTGGTGTCCTCAGATGAGAAATGTTATTGGGTTGACTGTAACAGTGACCGTAAGGTCAAGTGTCCCCCCTGCCAGTCTTGACACTTCCAAACACAAAAACATTTCAATATCCTCTGCTGTTCTTATGTGCTGGAACTTGCTCAGGGACTTTGAGAAAAATTTCCCCTATTCCATGAGAGCATAAGTGCCCTCTTCAGGAACCCAGCCTGAGATAAATCAAATTGTTTGCTCATGAGGAAAATTAGTTGGCCCTCTTCCTTATATTAGGGGTCCTACAAAAACATATCCCTTCATCTGAAAAAATAGAATGTGGTTTTGCACAGAAGGTGAGTTTGCTTAGGCTCCTCTCCTCCAACACCTCTGGCACAACTGTCCAAGGAAACAGTCTTCACTGATTCCAGAGCTGATGATGGACTATCTCAAGACCTTGGCTTTCATGCTCTGTCAACTTCTAGGACAAGATTTGTTAAGCAGTGATGTAGTTCAGCATATAGTAATGGACAGCCCTGGAGTCACTGGACCCCATGAGGACACTAATAGGGGTGTTTTTTCTGCCCAAAGCTGTCATGGGGGTGAGGAGACATATGAAACTCCAGGAAGAGATGCTCTGAGCTACTGAAAAGAAGAGGTGAAGATGAAGGATTGAAGTTTCTTCTGACTGAATTGCTTGGGCTTATCCTTAGCAAACTGAATTACTTTTAGTGGCATTGTATGCAATAGTAATACAGAAGCACAACTCAAGAAATGCTGATCAGCTCTTTCTAGTCTCATAGCTCATTACAATATTGCAGGAAAACAAGGAATGTGCTTATATGTGTTATTAGGTTCCTGTCATGCTCGTACATTACAATTACCTGAAATGCAATAGTTTTGCAAATACAGAGCAATGGCACTCAATAAAACAATTAAGTTGCAACTTATGAATGCAGTTGTGCTGATAATTGCTGACTTAACTACTCACATTTGCCTAATTATACAACGACTTACCAGATATTCCTTACTAATGTAATTAAATTGTGCCAAGTTGAACAAGATGAACTTTATAACCTGGAGATATTCACTTGTAGAAAACTATTTTGCTGTTGTTTCTCTTATCTTGTGCCATTTCTTTCCAACCTGAATGATATCAAGGTGAAATCTGCAATACATTGTGTATCTGATTTTGATCTTTTTACCATTAATTTCTCTGCATTTTTCTTAGCAGAAACTACAGGTCAATCTCTCTGTATTAAACAGACTGATTCTAGAATGGGGTTAGCCTAGCAGTCATCCATGTTCCACATTTTGCTAAGGAGAGTGTACCACCCACCACCCCTGGCAGATGAGAAGGTAGAACTGGTGACAGCAGATATGCAGAAGGCTGATGTACTCAATGAATTGTTCACCTAAGTCTTCACTGTCAGTCAGGCTTCCCACACCTCTCAAGTTCCTAAACCTCTAGGAGATGGCTGGGGAAGAGAAGCCCCTCCCACTGCAGGCAAAGAGCAGGTTTGAGATGACTTGATGAAACTGAATAGCTAGAAGTCTGTGGGGCCTGATGGACAAACCTGAGAAGTGGGCCCACAGGAACATAATGAGGTTCAACAAGTTCAAGGTCCAGTACCTGGGCCAGGGCAATCCCAGACTTTTGTACAGACTGGGAGAAAAACTCATTGAGAGCAGCCCTGCAGAGGATGACTTAGGGGTTCCAGTGGATGAAAAGCTGGACATAAGCCAGAAGGTCAATCTCATCCTAGGCTGCATCAAATAAAGTGTGGTGAGAAGGTCAAGAGAGGTGATTCTACTCCTCCACTTTGCCTTTGTGAAGCCCCACTTGGAGCACTGTGTCGAGGTTTGGAACCCTCTATACAAGAAAGACATGAACCTGTTAGATGGTCCAGAGAAGGGCCACGAAGATGATCAGATGGTTGAAGCACCTCTGCAAAGACAGGCTGAGAGAGCTGGGGTTGTTCAGCATGGAGAAGAGAAGACTTTGGGGAGACCTTATTGTGGCCCTTGAAAGGGGGCTTGTAAAAAAAGAGGTTGAATGACTTTTTACATGGGCAGGTAGTGATACAACAAGGGGTAATGACTTTAAATTGGCAGAGGGCAGGTTCAGATCAGATGTTAGCAAGAAATTCTTTGTTTAGAAGGTAGTGAGGCACTGAAATAGGTTTCTCAGAGAAGTTGTGGATGTCCCATCACTGTAAGTGCACATAGCTGGGTTGGATGAGGCTTTAAGCAACTTGATCTAGTGGGTGGTATCCCTGCCTGTGGAGAGAGGGTTGGACCTAGCTGGGGTTTAAGGTCCCTTCCAATGCATGTCATTCTATGATTCTACAGTTATGTTTTTTTCCAAGACAGCTGGACATCATGGTAGAAGATTAGTGGACTTTTAACTGGTATGTTGAGGGGGTAGTTGTTGGAGGTTTTTTTTCTGTTTACTTTTCTAGAAGGGTTTCTATTGCCTTGATGAATTCAATCTGTAAAAGTATTTAACTTACTCTCTTGGTTTAAGTCACAGGAACTCCAAATGTATGATAATCCAGTCTACAAAATCTGACTTTTTATTTCAGATTGCAGAGTTCTGCTGGAGATACATACCTTAAGCTTTTGCAAGGAAGAAGTACATGGTCAGAAAGGGTTACTATGCTTTGCTGAGTAAAGATATTTCCTGAACATGGCCACAGTTGTTTGAAAGCATGAGACCCTAAAACAGTCAATTTGACAGCTCAGTTAGCAAGAGTCACATTTTGTGCCTGGAGAACCTGAGAAACAGCAACCACAACTCCAAATTTTATTCCAAATAATGTTGAGACACATTTCTCAGGGAATCCTGGATGTGAAATGGAGCCATAGTGACATCAATAGTTACTTGTCTAGAAAGATCTCATACCTGTGCTTTAGAGGTATTGACACTTAGCTGGGTTATAGGATAGGTTACACCCTTGCCTGGGCACAGGTTCAGGTACATCAGCTTCTCTGCAGATTCCTGTGTCTGGAGTTTATTTTAAAGGTACAACTACGGGAAACTTATAACTGACAGAAGATAGGGTTACACAAAATCATCTTGGAGGCTCTATAGCTTATTTTATTAGGGAAATGTTGTCCTCCAAAAGCTAGTGTGGCTGTAATAAACTGCTAACTCCATTTAACACCTTTTTAGAGGAGTTTAAATAATTCTTAGTGTCTAACAGAGGTGCCTTTGCCCTTATGCCCCATAGCACTAATGAGTTGGGCAAAAAAAGACTGCTACAGAATATTCTATCTCCTTTTCTGTTCCTACTTCTTTTCCATTTCCAGTGAAGTCTCCTTGTTTGTAAATTACTTTCAAAACAGCTTGCAGCACACCTGCTCTATACAGTTATTCCCATCCCTTGCTGAGCAGGGCACTAGGTTGCCTGAAGCCAGAGCACAAGCCATGTGCTCAGTAAAGATAGAGAAACAAAAAAGGACAAACTGTAACCAGTGACTAATGCTTCTCTACACCCCCTCCCCTGCATTTTATCCATTACCTACCAGCTCTGGTTTCTCCTATTTTCTTTTCTACATGTAGTTCTTAGTTGTGCATCTGACTGATTCACTCTTGCTGAGGTAGCAGTTCACAAAAGCTTACACTGCAGTTTGCTTCTTTCATGTGCCCTCTCTCTGTTTTTGGTTTTCTGAATGTCTTTGGAAGACTTCTGCTACCATTACAAAATATCTATTTGTTTTTCCTTTATTTTAGATGGAGCTATTTAGTGTGTTAGGTGAATGGCTTTTTACTGACCGTCTCTTGCTTTTTGCTTTCTGAGTTTGGCAGTAAGAAACTTTTAACACATAGCTAACTATGGTAGTGAAACAAAAGATAAGATACTCTGGACAACTAAAGGTCAAAGTTGTATGTCAGATCTGACAGACAATAATAGATTATGCAGGTTGGGTGTGAAAAAAATAAAAGTTTCTACTCAGAAGTTCATAGGCTGAAAGGGCAGCCCAAAGACTATTTGTTACATTTTCAGCATTATTGTCCCTTTAATAGGCTCTAAGCCACCACTACGTGGCACAGTGAGAAAGGTCCACAGAGAAAGCCTGTATCACCCAGATCAACTGCCAGGCTGTAATCAAGATCTCAACAAGACTTGAATTAATGCATTTGATGTCTGTACTGTTTAACTTAAATAGATAAGAGACCATGAGCTTTGGACCTTTAAAGGAAAAAGGACAATTATTTCCTTTGGTTTACATTAAAAAGAGAAAGGGGCACCCTTTCCCCCCCACCCCCTTTCTCCTTTCAAAAGGGATATAACATTTCAGGAAATTCAGTCATAAAAGACTCAAATGAACTCACAGAAGAGCTATGTCTGGAATTTGCAAAGTACAAAGGAAAAGGCAATTAGCTACCCAAATCCTATTGAAAGTCAATAGCCTCAAGGCACTTTGAAAATCCCAGCACATAAAACTCACTAAAAGCAAAGTCTGCAGTAAATGTGAGTGAAATAGGGGAGCCAAGAAAAGAACAAAGAACGTAAGATATCTATTAGACAGAAATAGGTGTGGAAGTACATGCTATTGATGGAAGTTGCACACACATTCAGGTTTTGCTTCACTATCTCTTAACATATGTATTGTTCCCATTACAAATTAATTGATTATATTTTCTTCTTTTTTTCTGAGTTGCCTGTAAGTCTACTCCAGTCACTAGGAGTGTGCGTCGATGGGCAACTTGCTAACTACTCCAGTGATCATTTGTCCAAATACCGGCAAAAAGCTGCTTTTGTAAGAGGCTAAGGAAACAACTGTCTTGGGAGGGAGTGGCTAGGCAGCTGGACTTCATCAAAGCACAAAAATTTGTCTAGCAGTCTGTTCTTCCCGGCAGAATGCATGTTCCGACACCCAAGCTGGTGTTTAGCTTTGCTTTTTGTTTGGTTTTTCTTTTCTTCTTCTTTTTTTTTTTTTTTTTTTAATGTGGTCCATCATCTGTTGTGCTTTAAAAGTGTCTGCCACTATTTTCCCTCCTCCACCGCTGATGCCACGAGAGTCCCCTTGCTCCCTTTGTTGAAAATTGTGGATTTTGCTGTGGGAGATGGCAGCTGATACGGTTTTGAAGAATGCAGGTTTTGACAGTAGAGCCTAAATCCTCCATAATCGCTACTCGAGGCACATATGACTTTCAGTGGAGATGAGCTCACAGGCTTTATTGCTGAATGATGTGCAACCCTCTATTAATTAAATAAGCAAACGTCCACAATCAGTTGCCAATGCATCATATTATCGCAAGGGGTGTAGAATGTCACTTTCGTGCAGACCATCTGCAAATGTGAGCCGCTGCTTCAGCAGTTATCAAAATCTTTTCTCATGAATTTTAATTTCACTAATAAGTGTTACCGAGTAATTGCAAAAAAAGGTTTTGGTGTGATTTGTCGTCTGTTTCCTTGCAAGTTGGACACAATCATTCCTTAATAGAATGCCTTTACACTAAAAAAATAGCAGTTCAGTCATAAATCGGTAGAACAGCAGTGCAGAAAATGCTTGGATTAAAATACAGTCATAAAACAAAATCTCAGTATAAAAACAAAACCCCAGTTTAAAAACAAATGGCCATTTCAGACTTTTAAATGATACATTCACCTGATGTTTGGGGGAGGACATTTTTATTATCTGGCACAGCAGGAAGGGTTAACCTAAATCCTTTTGTACTGTCTGGGTGAATTACCTCCTACCTTTCTTCTTTAGCTTTTTCCTTACATGGCTATTCAGTGAAGACACAGTGCACTTCAACTAATTTGCTTTTTATAAGACTAGGTAGATATGATTTTGTAATTAACCAGAATGTAATGAAATCTGGCTAATAATTTATCATGATTAGTTTAATATTCTATTTAATGAACTTTAAAATGCTGCCAGAAAGCAGAATACACATCCAATGAATGGTAGAGATGAATGTGAAACCCAGTAGCTAATAGCTGGAATAATAACTTAGCCTTACGTTGATGGACCATTTTGGATACTATTATGCTTCACATGTTGCATCCAGGAACTACTTCATGAATCTTAGCACTTGTACTTTATTTATGCACGCCATCTCAGCACTACAGCAATGGCTGTTTTCTTCCTTAATGAAAAGCCTGATCCACGACTTGTTGAGGCCAATGAAAAGCCTCTCATTGAGACTCCTGGGCTTTGGACGAGATCCACAACTTACAGTCAGCAAGATAACAAGTATTCCTAGATTACTGAACTGTCATTTTGACAATTATGATAACATTTTAGTTATTTTCAAAGCAAGTGATTTTCATGAATTATGACAGTGATTACAGTATTCAACTCCTTGCTGTGAAATTCTTCTTGCAAAGGAAAAATTCTAGAACGTATCCGATAAGCAACAAATGAGCATTCCGGTATACAGACAGTTTAGTTTCCATAGATCTGTTGGGGAACTTTGTCACTTGTTGACCAAACAAGCTTTAAGCAGGCTGAGGGACGATAGAGGCACACAGGAAAATATTTACAGATATGTCTAGTTTGGCTTCCTTCTCCAGTAGGACAAGCTTTCCTGAGGTGGCCTTCTTCAGTTTAATTGGACTTGGAGGGGATTGTAGGTGGATTACCTAGGGGTCAAAGGCTATATGACTCCATTGTCTGTGGCTGCAAAGCTTACTCTCAGGGACTGTAAACAAGGTCAGCTTTTAGATGCAGGTCACTTGAGTTTACCCTCCTGACAAGATGTGGGGGAGGGGAGCAGGAATGCGAGGGTGGGGAGCTCATTGCCTCCTTTTCTCAAAGCAAGCACTGCAGGAGTGTTCAAAGATGTGGTAAACACCTGCAGGATATTGCTCACCCCACCACTAAAGAATCCACTGAGCTGTGCAGTCTTATACAACCATAGAATGGCTAGGGTTGGAAAGGACCTTAAAGATCATCTGGTTCCAGCCTATTATCATGGGCGGAGACATGAATAGTAAGAGTGGATCATGAAAAGTTCTTCCTTGGTTTGGAACCAAACCATGACTGTCAACTGCTTGGTGTCAGTTACCATGTTTGGCCTGGTTCCAAATGCTGATGCCATCTCTGGTATTCTCATATTGATAATTTTACAATGGGTATATTGCTGTTCCTGTTTGGTCTCATTTCTCCTTTGTCACTGGAAACAATTTTCTGAAACTCAAAAAAATAATAAAAAAAAAAATCATTCTTCATTTGTTGCAGTAGGAGAACAAAGAAATATAAGGGTCTGTTGTGACAGAAAAGAAACCTTTCAGTTCATCACACAATATTGTTCTTAATTCATATTACCATCCCATGGAAAATTGAAGGACTAGCAGGCCTTTCCTCAAATTCGGGTTTCTAGCTACTTAAAGACAAATGTATTATCACGGTGTAGAAGAAAGTTTCAAAGTAAAATAGGAGTTTAGAACTCTGGGCATTCATCTCATGGATAATGATCAAGCTTTCTTTTTTGAATAAGATCTGAAATTTCCTAAATCATTAGGAAATAACTTTTTGTAGCTTTCACTCGTTTCCACAGTGGAATTTTATTATTTTTTTGACACTTGAGATAGATTTATACTATATATGCAATAATATAAATAATGATGAAAATTATACAAGTAATAAATTAATTCACACATTTGCACTGTAGTAATAGATGGGATCCTGTTGTACTAAATACTGGACTACTACCATCAAGAAGATTGGTTATTGTCCTGAGGCCTCTACTCTTCAGATGAGCCAATTAATGTCAGTAGTCTACATAGAAAAGGACATTAAGGTTTGTTTGTTTCTCTAAATCTTATATTTTCTGAATTTATAAAAAATAATTCCCAATTAGCTATATTGGTACTTCATTCAAAATGTTGACCTGGCAAGAACCCTTTTTTCCCTGAAATATTTGACCATATGTTCTTCTGGTCTTCCAGACTAACAGATCCTGAGATGTGAACAGTATAGCTTGTTGGAAACATGAAAATGGACATTTAAAAAATGGTATTTGAGTTTGATTTTATTGCTGTGGGCAGAGATTTGTATCCTTATTTTCCCGTAACTAGGTTTCATGACATCAAAGGTCATGTTAGAGAAATAACATCTAGAAATAGATGGACAATAATGGTTCAAATTTTTAAGAGGATAAATGAATGCTGGCAATGAATGCTGCATGTAAAATGAAGAACCTTATCTTCACAAAAGTCAAAGTGAGGAGTATGAGCTTTTCAAAATTTTATTAAACTTAACTTGCTCAAATTCTGGCTTATCAGAGATAAAAAAACCCACCAAAATATTTTCTCTTAAAATCTTTACAGACATTGGATGAAGATAATTTTTTCTTGAAGTGGCTCTGTGTTTTCAAAATTGCTTGTTTTCAGCTGAACACTTGTGACTCTGTTGAGACATTTTGTGATGAGGAACAGAGGTTTGTTGACAAAGATACCTTGCAACAGGGTTGTCTCTGCAAATTCTGAGAATATGGAAATTTCTGGAATGAGAGAGTCAGAAAGGGCTGTCTTGGAGCTACACATGTGGAGCATGTGGAGCTTGCTGAGGAGCAAGCTGTCTAGTCTCCTGCTTAGCAGCTCATTCACTAGGAATGTCACCCAACAATCCCAGCTGCAAGCTCTGTCTCACAGATGGTACCACCCCCATATTACAGAAAGGCCCAGAAGTGTGACAGTAACTCTGGTACATTGTCTGCTGCAGCTCAGCTGTTACTGCCACCTCTCTCCAAATCACAGCTACCTTCTATATGGTGCTGTGGAATAAACTCTTACCTAACAAACCCCAGCAAGTTCAGCTTAAATTAACCAGAATATGATCTACCTGGGTCACTTTCATACAAGTTAACATTATGCAAATTTCCACCCACCATTTATTCGCTGAATTTCTTCATGGAGCAGGCACGATGGTTCAGTTGAGGTCAGGATAAAGCTGTAGCAGTGGCCCTGCACCTCTGAAAACACAACATAACATAAGAAGCTGAACATCTCTCAAAACTTGCAGCCTGGATGGACCCATTTCACTAGCCCATTGTTTTGGCTAGCTCTAGAGTAGCCAGGGTTATCAAACATTCCTACTGTCTGGTGACATGAAGTTCTGCACTTAACAGAGCAATAAGCAGGACAGTACTTACTCAAAATTACAAAAGCAACTGTGTTTTTGATGGACCAAATTGTAATGGTAGTTGCCCTGGGAGATTATGCTGTTAGTATCCTGTCAGTCAAACTAAATCACCTTTTATCAGGCTTCACAGACTGAAAGAGAACTGTGGCCTCACCTCTCCCAACTGGCAAACATAAAACTGAGCAGCCTTGGCATGTTACATATGTGGGAGATTGAACCATGATAAAGGAGGAGGATGGTTTCCAGCTTGGCAAGCCCTGGAGGCATGCATCTGTTCTCATCCGGAGCCATCCAGTACCATCTCAATCGTTGAATTCTTCTTCTCCCCTGACACCACAGGAGAAGCTCGTTATGCTGCACTATTCCTTTCCTCAACGTGTCCCCCAAGGTATGGAATAAAATGGCCAAGTTACTTTCATAGCAGAGGTAATTATGTGCATTTCATCCAGCAATGAGGCTTTAGCAGAAATATAAATGGAGCAGATTTGGTCTATTGAACAGAAAAGGGAAAATGATGAAATGTAACAGCTCAATTCTATGTGATACCCTGCTGCTGTTCCTCCATTTCAGTTCAATTCAAACGTCAGTATCCCAGTATAAACAGCTCTGTGGCTTTTGTCACAAACTGAGCCCTTCCTGGGATACTCTGTAGCCTGGAGCTAAGGTGTCTGAGAATGTTTTTTCCTAAGACCCTACAGCTGATGTAGGGCATGGCATATGGACTGTTCTATAACTTCACAAGTGCTGACCCTCATTAGCACAATTGTCATTGCACTCCAGACTACAACAAAGGCACAATTTGAATCCAGATTTTAGGCACAGGTTCATAACTGTCATTGCTGTGTTTTCCTCTACAGTGTCAAGTACTTGAAATATGCATATTCTGCTTTTTGTGCGCTGCCTTCTTTGTGCATCACTCTTCAGTGGGAAAGGTTTCCAGTTGTGTGAGCAACTGACATTCAGGTACAACTACATTACATCCTGGTGATAATTTAAGACCAGACTTAATCTGTGTTCAAACTGCAGCTTTCCAGGTGCAGGTGATATTGGAAATATATTTTGCATTTGGTACCTTGATTTAGTTGCTGATGAGGCCCAGAGAAGCCCCCATGTACGGGATGGGAGAACATCAGGTGAACAGTGCTTCTTGCACCTGTCAACCACACTAGATACACACTACAGACTGAGTCTCCCTTGCAACATCCATGTGCCAAGAAGACTCTGACAGTCCTCTCTTTCCTGCACTTTCTTTTTCCCATCCACAGGGTCATGCTTTTTAAGCAGAAAAGCTAGTGGCTTGTATAATTTTTATGTCCTTTGTTTATTTTAAACTACCTTCTTTTGCAGAGCAGGTGAAAAAATACCAGTTCAGAAAGCTGTCTTTATAGTCATAAATCATTCATTTGAGCATATAAGGAAAGCTGTGTTTATCAAAGTTGGAATAAAAGTTCAGTAGCAAATAATACTGTAAAAGTATACTTTATAATTAAATTTTATTTTGGCTCTGCTGAAAGCAGAAGGAGTACTTGTTGTGCTCCCAGCAGAACTTCCCTGAAGAGTATTCTGCACTAGTGGGAGTGAGGGTGAGAGAGAGACAAACAATGTGATCCCAAACAGGCTTAGTGGAGGGTGACTGAGAGCAGTCCTGTGGAAAAAGACAGGAGTATTGGTGGACAAAAAAAATAAATTTAAGATGAGCTGGCAAAGTGCAGTCACAGCACTGAAAGCCCCTTCTTTCCTGTGGCCATCAGGTCAATTGAGGTGATTCTCTGCCTTGACTCTGCTCCTGTGAGACCCCAGCTGGATTACTGTGAACAGCTCTGGGGTTCCCAGCACAGGAAAGATACAGACCTGTTAGGGCAGGTCCAGAGGAGGGCCATGACAATGATAAGGGAGCTGGAGCATGTCCCCCATGAGTACAGACTGAGAATTGGATTGTCTAGCCTGGAGAAGAACAGACTCTGTGGAGCCTTACAGCTGCCTTTGGGTACCTAAAAACGGCCTACAAGAAAGATGGGGAGGAGTTCTTTATCAGGGATTGTATCAATAAGATGAGGTGCAACAGCTTTAAACAGAAAGAAAGTACGTTTAGATTAGACACAAGGAAGTCTATGAGAAGTTACTATGGGAAGTTACTATGAGAGTAACGAGACATTGGAACAGAGAAGTTGTGGAAATCCCATTCCTGGCTGTTTTCAAGGCCTGGTTGGATGGGGCTTTGAGAGACCCAGTCAAGTGTTCCTGCCCATGACCACAGGTGTACAGACTAGATGATCTTTGAAGGTCCCTTCTAACCCAAACCACTCTCTGATGTTTCGATGATGGTGATGATGATGATTCTTCCTGGATCTCTGTAAGAAAGGCCCAGTAACAGTTGGCTTAATAAAATAGCTGTTGTAATAAGATAGATAGATAGACAGATAGATGATAGATAGATAGACAGAGAGACAGACTAGTATAAATAGCAAAAAAATTTACATCCTCTCAGTTGCTTTTAACTCTTCTTTTGTGCAGCATCAGGCAGACCCTGGATAGATTTTCTCACAGTACAATGTGCAGAGCAGGTAATTTTTGTTCATGGAGTGAGAAGTTCATTCTTTTTGGTCTATCAAGATCCTGTATAAAGTTTCTTATAAGAAAATAACTTTAAAGGATTCACATGAGAGCTTCTTGCCACCCTGTGAGATAACGTCTCATTTTTAACCACTCATATTAGTAGTATTAGTAACAAGTGTATAACTCACTCAAAGAATCACCTAATCAGTAAGACAGCACTGAAGAAGTTTTCCTGATGGAGAAGTTTAACATTGAGATAAAGCACTAAACTTCTGTTCAGCTGCAGTAATTCTTGATGACACATTTTCCTGACTGCTTTTCAGTGTAGATTCATGTTTAATTGAATAGAAAATGTCATTGGACCTACACTCCTCAAATTGTAAGCCAATAAGGCAACTTAATGTCAGATGTGCACATAACCATATGCTTACAGTTAAATACTCACCTTAAAGCTGATCTGTACTGATATGTGTCCATATATGTCACCCTGAATCAGGGCACAAAGGACAAATTCAACTCTAAGTGGTGATGCTGAAAAATTTTCAATGGCCATGATGGCCAACAGGACCTGTTGGTAATCCCTTAAAAGGAATAAACAACAAGATTATAGAAAAGTTTGAAATAACTTAGTGGGAAGAAAAAGAATAAAAATCTAATCCCTCTGCAAAAATAATTATTTACTGATATTTTAATATTTTATTAGAGTAACTGCAGGCAAAATATTTAAAGAATTTTAAGTGTATTTTAAACTGAGCAATATTTTCATTTGATCTGTAGTCCTTATTTCTGCTCCCTTTTCCTATATATTGTTTCACAAGCAAAACTCACAGTTTATCTTTCAAATTGAGTATACTTCTCCTTTTGGGGGAAAAAAGAGAAAAAGACAGGTCAGATGGCATGGGACCACAGTTGCCAGAGTGCAATCTCTTTTTTTTTTTTTTTTCAGAGATGCAGGGAACCACACACACAAATAACAGGAGGAGAGAAAGAGTAAAGAATGTTCCTCTTCACAGGCAAGCCTTACGTGCAAAATCATGCTGAGCTGTTTGACAGACAAGGAACTACGAAATCTAGAGGCTAGAGGTGTTAATAAGGTATTAAATATGCAAACAAATGGCTTCATCTGGACACCTTTTTTAATATATCTTTCTGAAAATCTGCTTTCAGAACTTATAATCACAGCTGTGAAGACAGAAGAGAATGCTTCAGTGCTAAAGAAAATGTACCTCTCATTGACGCATGTCATAAGGCAGGCTGTGATAATTTTAAATCACAGCACAGTGTAGGATGCAGTGTGTCAGAGAATAAAAATACAAATCTGATTAGATACATGCAACAGCTTTGTCTGCTTAATATCCAGTCTGAGAAATTAGTGTTCATTCACCAAGCTGGTTCTGTTCCAGCAGTGGGAGTTTTCAATTATTAGAGCGAGATCAAATCCAGGGATAATTTAGTATCAGCACATTTCTGATTGAAGGCTTTGTCCTACAAAGCATCTGAGGAGGCTAAGAGGTTCTTTTCTTATGCTGTTTCCTCACAATTGATTTCTCTCCCTGCTTTGCATTTTCACATAATTAATATTTTATCTTTGTTAATTTAATGCCATTCTTTCTTTTGCTTATGTGTAATTTCTTTCCTCTTGGCAAAAATAAAAAAAATAAATTATAATAAATCCTCACTGGTACAATTCCCATACTTAAAAGGTTGATATTGCAAATGAGGATAGCAGAAAGAGAGAATTTTTTCTTACAATTCCTGATTCTTAAACCAATCATTTTTCAATAACATCTATATTACCAATCTTCCTGACTGTCTGACTGTAGTTAAAACCTTCATATGGCCAAGAGTTCGAAGAAACAAACCAAGTATCTAAACCAGTGAAGGAAAGGGGTTCACAGCTGTGACCAGTTAATATTTCTTATGTTTTCACTGCTCTGTCAGAGGGTGGAGCTGTAATTACAGAGCCTTGTTGGCAACACAGACTGACTGATTGTGATGTGCTCCTTAACAGGTGTTGCATCAGAACTGAGCCTCCATAGCCATAGTTTGGTATCTGTTAGTTACTCAAAGGATTGAGAGCCTTTTAAAAGGCCATTGTTTCTCCCAGTCTTACTGTCTGACAGGAAGAAGACATCCTGCCCAAATTTCCATTACTCAAGACACTAAGATTACAAGCAAAGACATTGACAAGAGAAGTGAGAAACATATCAATCATCCACCCAGTCTTGGTAGTTGTTATTTTCATGCTGTTAGATTAGGGCAGCATTTAGCAAGGGAATTGTGCATATGAGATGTGCCAATGCAGAATTGCCCTGCACTCTGAGCTGCTCCCCTTTGTCCTACATAGCCAGTGCAAGGACAAGTTGGATACTGGTGGGGGCACTAGTCTTTTTTTGTTGACCTATGTCTGCCAGCTACTGACCACTCTTGATTTTCCAGATACTTTCCTTGCAGTGCAGCCCAGTCTGCTGTGGGGCTCTGCAGCAGGCACAGATACCAAACAGTCTTCAAACACAGAAGCATTTCACTATGCTGCCAACCTCTACCAACAGATGTAGCTCTGCTACACAGAGATAATGGAGGTTAATGGCTTATTGCAGAAAACATTTACTATAAATTTGTGTATACTTGTGTGTGTATATGCATATGTCCGTTTTCTCTAGCAGCTTTCTAGCTTCTGCGTTTTTTGTTTGGTTTTTTTCTTTAACCTCTTTCCCCCAGAAACTACCAGGAGGGGCAGGGGATGAGGGCTGGGTGTTTAACCTTGGGAACACCTGAAAGGAAGTAGGTGAGTACTGAAGGGAAGACTATAATGGAGAATGCACAGAGGGAAGTAAAATACTTAGGCAAGCAAATGACAGAATCAGTGACTGGAACAACCAGGTCTCTGCTGGAGATTAATATGAATGAGATGCTATGCTTCATTGACTGTTTACCTAATTTCTTTAAACATCAGTATTGCTTTTATGTTGCACTTGCCTAAGTTAGCTGCAAGTTGCTATTTAATCTATAAAGTCATTATTAGCTGAATGGTGATTGGAAAGCAGTAGGAAGATACTCTGATTATGCCTTAATTATTGCCCTGCACCTGATCTTCACGAAGAGCATGCATAGTCCTACTTTCCCCTGTTACTCTCAGCATCTCATATCTGAGTCATAACTAATGTTTTTGCATCTGTCTAAGTGCAGAACTAAATGTGTTTCCACTGATTTTCAGAATAAGCTGTAAGCCTACAAAGCTTTATTTGCCTTCCATGCTTTCTGGCCCTAGGCATCAAAAGGAGATATTTGGTTAATGGCTAATTAAACACTTCCATTGAGTAAGCCAGAGCTTTGTAAATCCACATCTTTCCCCCTGCTTGCTATTTGGAATCAGCTGAAAGTTTTGAGTTTGCATTTTGCCAAGTTCACATTGACACAACTGAAAACTTTGAAGTAAGCTGAGATAAAGCAAGCCAGCAGGTTCTTAAACCAAGGGATGTGAAGTAGAAAAAATTCTCAACTGTCCTTTCAGGTAGAGACTTGAAGATACATACTTGGTAATGAGATGCCATGCTGGCTTATTAGATCCCATATAACTTAAAATGTAAATCCTAATGAAGGCAAAAAGAGGTACAGAAAATAGGAGTCAGTTCATTTTTAATAAATGAATATGCCATCTGCCTCTCTTATCTCCCAATGATTTTAGCATTGCCATCTTGGTAATTAGCACTGACAAATAGAATGATCCCAGGAAACCAGACAGCAAGATATAGTGGATTAGTTTTGCATCCCTTACTGAGCTCTCATGGGGCCAGAACTTGGGCCATATTGGCTTTCTGGCAGGGCTATTTTGAACTGATTGCAGTTTCTACCCAGGAAAGCACACAAATAGGGATAGCAGAGTCAGAGAATCACAGAATCATTAAGGTTGATAAAGCCCTTTAAGGTCATTGAGTCCAGTTGCTAAACCAGCACTGCCCTGTTGTCCTGGTTTCAGCTAGGGTAAAATTAATTTCTTCTCATAGCTGTCACAGTGCTGTGTTTTGGATTCAGAATGAGAGTGGTGTTGATAACACATTGAGGTTTTCATCTTTTGCTCAGTCGCATTTATCCTAGTCAAGGACTTTTTTCATGTCTCATGCTTTACCAGTGTTGAGGTACACAAAACAAACAGGGAGGAAGCATAGCCAGGACAGGTGACCTAACCTGACCAAAGGGATATTCCATAGCATAGAATGTCATGCCCAGTATACAAACTAGGGGGAAGTTGCCCAGAACAGGGGCCAGGGTTCAAGAAAGTGGGGTCTGGCATTGGTCAGTAGGTGGTGAGCAAATGTATTGTGTATCATTTGTTTTCCCTTTTTATTATAATTTTTATCATAATTTACCATTATTACTGTATTTTACTTTATTTTTCTCTGTCGCATTCCGTCAGGACATGGGAGAAGAGAGCAAGCGGCTGTGTGGTGCTTAGTTTCGAGCTGGGCTTAAAACACAAAATATATCCACCACTAAACCATGTCCCTAAATGCCACATCTACATGTCTTTTAAATATCTCCAGGTGTGGCGATTCAACCATTTTCCTGGACAAGCTGTTTCAACTCTTGAGAAGCCCTTTTTGTGAAGAATGTTTTCGTAATAACCAATCTAAACCTCCCTTGCTGCAACTTGAGGCCGTTTCCTCTCATCCTATCACTTGTTATCTGGGAAAAGACAATGTCATCCACCTCTCCACAACCTCCTTTCAAGTAGTTGTAGAGTACTAAGGTCTCCCCTCAGCCTCCTTTCCTCTAGGCTAATCATCCTCAATTCTTTCATCTGCTTCTTATAGGTCTTGTGCTCCAGACCTTTCACCTGTTTTGTTGCTCTTGAATATGCTGCAGTCCTCAGTGTCTTTCTCATAGTGAGTGTCACCCAGGTATATGCACATTACCACAAATGCCTGGGAACATCCTCCTGAACCTGTAGTTATGCCACAATCATGGTAGCATTTAAATCCCTGACAGGGAAAATCCATGCCTGCATAGGAGGGAAGCTCCTTTATTTATTTTCTACACCTTCAGCAAGGAACACAATTGATGAAATGCCCATTTCATGAGACCCTCATGAATATTACGGTACCTCATAAAGAGTCATGTTACCCACAAAAAACTTCATCTGTAGGAAATTTTTGGCCTGAAAATTTGAATAGAGAGGTAGTCCTCTTTTAAGAGACAAGCTTGTCTAGTTTGTTGAAAGTCCTTATCAACTCTTTACAAAGAAAATTGCTGGAAGACGAATTGACAGTTTCAGCTCCTTCTACAGTGAGCCATTTTTTAGTGTTTACAGACTGTAAGAAATGGAACTAGCATTGTACCTTTGCTTCTTCTAGAAAAGAAGGAATGGCAAGCTATTTCTTTACATTCCAGAGAAATTCACTTCATTGCAGTTTTACTGATCTGCACAGGAGGGAGACACAATTTACCTCTTAAGGCAGTCACCAAAACTTCCCTTGTTGCTTACATCCCTGGGAGATACTACTGGGCTACTTGCAAACACACATTTAGAGATACTGTGGTGGACAGGAAAAAACCCCCAAGGCTGTCCCTGAAATATCTGGAACGTATTTATATCTATAGAAATATTAAAAAGAAACCATTTCTATTTGTGTTTGGTGACTTCAGGTCTGCAACTCCATACAAATTGCAAACTATTTAATCTAGTGACAGGTACACATTAAAAACTCTAAGGTAGCAAGACTTTTTGAAAAATCTATTTCTTAGTCAGGTAAATACTGAAAATGTGATTTTTCTTTATTTAGTTTAAAAGAAAGAAAAAATATATTGATGTCTCTTCACTGATTGCAAAAAAGGGTAGTCAAAAAGGACAATTAAGTTTTATAGGGAAAATTACTATTTTAAAGATGATTTGCAGTTCTCTAAGCTTTTCATGATAGTTTTGATTTATAGTGTTCTTTAAATATGGCTCACTTTGTTTTGATGGGAAAGACCTGCTACTCTTTTTAATGGCATTTCATTTGTTAGACTTCCTTTCTTCATAAAAAGGAGTGAAAAGATGAGATAAAATGAGCTATTCCCATTTATTTTTTAAACAAAAGCATTCAGAAGGTGCAAAAGATGGTTGGTGAAATAATTTAATTTTTAATGCTGTGGCAAGAGCAATGGTATTCAAAGGAACATTGGTTCTTTTGCAAAAAAAAAAAAAAAAGAAATAGAAAGAAATATAATTTCTACAGGGCTCTCGTTGCTCAAAATTCCCAAACAAATGAACCACACAAATTTCCACATGCTCTGCTAAGATATTTTGCAATGTCATTTAAGGATCAGTGACTTGCGGTAGCTGCAGAGTAGGACGGTTAAGTTTTTATCCATCAGCTTAGTCTCTTGTGTGACCCAAGTGATGAGTTCACATGATTCCCTGGCAACCATGACACCACACTGGAAAAGACTGAATTCCATTATTAAGAACCTCAGCCTAAATCAGACTTTTCACTGGCTATGCCAAGCTTTGTTACAATTCTCTGTTCAGAAATGAAGCATAATCCTGAGTTAGCTAAGCTTCCACTCAAACGCTTTTACCACTTGCAAAGAACATAGATTAGCAAAGGGAAACAGTGAAAGTAAAATGGGTTTATAAATCTTGCAAAGATCCAGAAGCACTTCCAGCGAGGCTGTGAAAGGAACTCTAAGTCAGTGTAAACTAGGAAGAGTCATGAAACAAAGGTTTAATAAAGCACGAACAGACATGAGTTTTACCAATGCCTGGTATTCTATGAGATACTCTGGATAAATCTGCTTCTTCTCAAAGATGACAAAGACAGAAGGGTTTGAAGAGTCATTCTCACAACTGTCATAGAAGTTTTGGCTGTCCTTCATGGCAGGCCGAACACAATCAGAACTACCATGAGTGAACTGATATATAAGTATCTGAAGAGAGGGTGTCAAGAGAATGGATACAGGCTCTTCTTGGTGATACCAAGTGATAGGACAAGAGGTAATGGGCAGAAACTGACTCACAAGAAGTTCCACCTGAACATGAGGAAGAACTTCTTTACTGTGTGAGTGACAAGCACTGGAATAGATTGATCAGAGAGGTTGTGGAGCCTCCTTCACTGAAGATATTCAAGAACCACTGAAAATATCTTCAAGACTGAAGACAATCCTGTGCAATATGCTCTAGGTTGACTCTGCTTGAGCAGAGAGGTTTGTCTAGATGACCCACTGTGGTCACTTCCAAGCTTACTTGTACTGTCCTACTGTGTTACTGTGAAAAAACCCAGGGGAAAGATGAGCAGTGTTAAAGATAAGAACCATAATTAGAAGAAATTAATTATTCTGATGTTTACAGACAGCTTAATATGCAACAACATTCCTGATACGCAGTAAAATTTCTGGACACAGCAGAGGGACCGTTTCAGTTGCAGGAGCAACCAGAGAACCAGACACGGGGGCAGGTGTGTAATGGCATTGCTTCTTCCTGCTGTCATCAAGAATTTAGCTTGCGTAAGGTAGATGTCTGCTGTGGGTCAACTTACAGGTCCCTCAGAAATTCTATCTATTACAAGTGAGTCCTACAACAGAAGGCTTTTGGCATCATACCTCTGTGAGATACCCCTGCAACTAGTCCCCTCAGCTGAGGTAGGTATTAAGGTCCAGAGACCTTTGGCTGTATGCTAAGTGAAGATGAAGTATGCAGCGTGTAAAGGATAAAGGTCACCTGCTTCACTATAAAACACAAGCACAAAAAGACAGAACATTGGCACAATATAAAGAGCCAGAAATGCGTGAAGCTGAGTGAGAAAGGGGGTAAACAAGGAGGAGAGAGGAAAATTGTGTGGAGTCAATGAAGTAGCACTTCTTAGAGGTATATAGATTTCTTAGAAGTCTAAGGAAGTTTTGATTTATACAAAGGTGGAGGAGGAATCAATGGATTCTCTTCACTATCTGCCACAAACCTGTCATGGCTAGTAGCTACTGAAAGTTAAGAACCATCTCAGAGGTGACACTCCAAACAAATGGAACTTCCAGTGGTCTCAGTGGACACTATTTTGACTTGCAAGCGAGTTTATCTACAACAAGATTTGTTGTTTCAGAATTGTGAGTGCACTAGAACATTCACTAAATAAGACGGAATATCTCATAGAAAAAGTTTGTTTCAAAAATCCACAGTATCCCACAAATT
Organism: Acropternis orthonyx; assembly: GCA_035583155.1. Taxonomy (NCBI): domain Eukaryota; kingdom Metazoa; phylum Chordata; class Aves; order Passeriformes; family Rhinocryptidae; genus Acropternis; species Acropternis orthonyx. The sequence continues at coordinate 17,477,149 of JAWWEU010000125.1, read as the reverse complement.
TTTTCCACACACAGGAATATGCCATATTATAGGGGTGTCTAGTCAAAATGTCTCTGTTTTCTGGAATTTTTGATTTGCAAGAAAGTGTTTATGAATAGTTTAAAGACTGAGGATTATTTACAGACATTATTCAGTGAGTAATTTTGAGTACTTCGGAGAAAATTGTCTTCATGTTGAGAACACTTCAGTAATGGAAAACAGCCAACAGTTATAAATTAATTATAAATTATTTACTCAGCTTTAGTCACAGCCTTCTTGTGGAGGGAGAAGAAAACACTGTCTGCAGTGCTGTTGGTTTGCTTGTCTTTTGTAATATTAGTTCTTTATTGTTGAGGTGATTGTGTAGTTAAGGTACTGATCATGAGACTGCTTTGTGCAAATCACTTAGGGTCAGTCCCATGTAAACCCTTCAACGAAATTATCGGCTGGCTGTATAAAGCCCCTTCCTCTTCCACTGTTCAATTAGGGCCTCTGAATTGAGTGCCCAAGATCCATGCCCTACCCACCATATCAAGCTGCCTTGTCTAGTTAGGCTGGATGCTCTTCTGAGAGGACACTACCAGTACAGCTAATCAAGTCCAGATCTCATATGGCATGTTTTTGGCCACCAAGAAGACAAATGAAAAAGAACTCTCTGAGAAGCAGCTCTCCTCTGCTCTAAATCTACCTCCATTCACATGAGAACAGCATTTGAGCTCTGCTATTTACTGTTGTCCAGATAAAGGCAAAAGTGCTGTCCTTGGACTGTGCTCAAGCACCTGTATCCCAGCAAAATGGACTGAGATGGTTGACCAGGTTCCTGTGAGCCTTAGAAGGGCACTTTACACCACAGCCTTCATCTGCTTTGACAATGAACTTCATGTCTTTCCCACACAGAGCTTAGTGGGAGAGAATGAAATTAATGAGTGCTGAGGCATAAATGGTGATATATTGCAGTTCTGTTGTTGCCATAGAGTAGGTATGTGCTACAACACGCACACATTAGTCTTATATGTAAAATATCCCTGTGTTATACAGTTCTGCTGTAGATCAGCCAGTAAGAAGCTCGGTGATAAGGTGACCTTCCCACCTGTTGCACTGTGACACAAAACACTGGTCATAAGCCAAGACCGCACAGTCATGATCCATGACATTATCATGGTAGGAACTATTAGAGTATATAATTAAAAAAAAATACATCAACAGTAGGATAAATGTTTGAGTTTTACAGCCAAACAATACTGAAGATGCACTCAATAAATAAAATTATCAAGAAAATGAAGGATTTCCTGAAGGATACTTCATTATTAAAACTGACACATACACAGAGGAACAAACAACAGCAAAACTAATTGGCCTATTTTGTGGCAGGATAGGAATACTCATATTTATGCAGGGAGCATAGCAGAGTACATATCTACCTACTCATTAGAGGATATGAAACTTTCATTGACAGAAAGATTCTAATTACAGTATAATCACCTTTGGTGGAGAAACAGTTATCTGCTAATGAATGTTAACTAAGGCACAAGAATGACTACTGAGCAAATCAGGCTGGGTGAGTGACCAGGATGACAGTATCAAAATTACTTTCCCTGTGTTGACTAGTCACAGAGGATAGTTGTGGGAAGTGCAAGGAGCACAAAGTACAAAGGTCCCACTTCAGCTGACAGGAAAACATGTTTAAAATATTTCCATAATGATAGTCAATGCTAAGGGCACTTTAAGACAATCTGGACTCCATGCCATGGTTCAGCCTCTGAGACCACTAGGGGACCTTACCAATGGATACAAACATCTGAAGGGAGGCCATCAAGTGGATGGATCCAGTCTCTTCTTGGTGGTGCCAAGCAATAGGACAAGCAACAACACACAGAAACTGATGCACGGAAACTTCCACCTGAATAAAAGGAAGAACGTCTTTACTGTGGGGGTGACCACGCATTGCAACAAATTGTCCAGAGAGGTTGCAGTCTCCCTCGCTGGAGATACTCGAGAACTGTCTGGGTACAATCCTGTGCAATCTGCTCTGGGATGACCCTGCTTGAGCAGGGAGGTTGGACCAGATGACCAACTGTGATCTCATCCAACCTATTACAATTCTGTGATTCTTTGAAGTTGGCTTCAGTAGCAACTGGCAGCCATGCATAGCTATTACAAAGATGGCAGAAGAGAACCCTAAGAAATATCTACTCACTTGGAATGATTGCCTCCAGCACCCCTTTAAATGAGATTTCCTTTCAAAAGAGCATTTCTTTTTCATAGCTCATCTCCAAAGAACATACCTTGACAAAGAACCAATAGCATGGTTAGGGCCAGAAGGGACTATAAAAATCATCTAATTCCACATGCCCTGCCATGGGCAGGGAGACAACTTTCTGTTTTGGATTCTGTTAGGAGTGCAATTTGAAGCATTTAAAAAAAAAAAAAAAAGGTCAGAAAAAAGTTTTGTAAAGATATCTTAATGGTTGCCTATGTTAAGCAGGAAGAAGATGTCCCATTTTTTCCTCTACCTACATGTCATGTTACAGCTATACAAAAGTGGCGATAAGGTGCCTGATCCTCTAGACACAGTTATAACCCATCAACCACAGGAGCGAAGCTACAATCTCAGGGGCCCTGGAGTTGTGTAGCGATTTACCTGGTGAAAAGTGAGTGTCCTAAAGAGTACAGAAAAGAATGAGTGTCTAGGAGATTTTTTCCTCAGTAGAAGGCAGGCTTTTTTCTGCCTTGACTTTCTGCTCTGTCGTGCATCCTGCCTAATACCTTTCAAGCTGTGTGCCAACTCTCTGGCCTTTTGATTCAGTGTCAGTCCCAAGGGGTGGAAGTGCTTTTGTAAAGTGCCTTTCAACTCACAGGAAGATAAGCAGATGATGTGAGCTTTTGAAAAAGTCTGGAGGCCTGGCCATGCATACTTAACTCTCTCTAATTTAAGGAGCTTGGTGCAACAGATTGTGTAGGTAAGCTGATTTGTTTCTTGTCTAGAAATAGGTGCTTGTTTAGAACAAAACCACTGACATAAAATGACTCATATTTTTACTACTGTGAGCAGTGTGACAACACCACTTGCTTGTATGTTACTAATAGAGATTGAAAATCAATGTGAATAAAAGCCTAAGCCCCAGTAAATCTAAATGTGATACCTTGAAACATTAAGGGAGAATATGAGTTTCCCAGCTCTTATTATTAGATCTTAAATAAAAATGAGAACATTTCAAGCTTAATTTTTCTCCCTGATGTATATTTACATATTTATAAGTGTTTCCAAACTAGTTTACAGTATAAAATTCTGTAGCAGCAATTTCCTTTGTGACATTGCTAAACACAGAAGGGCTGAGCAACCACATATGTGTATATATATGTATATACACACAGACACACACACACACACACACATATACATATATAAAGACACACAAGGGTAACAGAACCCAAAGATTTAGAATGCCATTCACAAATATTTAACTTACTTAAGTAACTGAAGTTACAACAGAGTACCAGGCAGCAAGAATTTGGTCTGCTCCAGGAGAGCTCAAAACTGCTTCTCTGTCCTTGAGAGCCTAGAACTCCCCATTTTCAGTGCTGGTGTTGGGTTTATTTTGTGTCAGCATGTCACACAAGGCCAATCTGCCAGCTAGGACACGGGGGGCAATTCCCTGTGACCCTACCCATTTCCTAATATCCCTACTTCCAAGCCTTATTTGCTAATTAGCGGGCAACTGTGTGGGAAGCTGACAGCCCTGCTGCACTGTGTATCTATTAAAAAAGGCAGAAATGTGAAGTTTAAGTGAAGTGGTTTTAGGTTATGTCCTTAGCTCACTCACATGGTGTTGGAATATGTTATGAACATAGAGAAGAAAGAAACTAAGGCAAATGGCGGATACCACTTGGGGCAATGTGTAATTGGTCGCTAATGTATGTGCCTTAATTATAGCAAAACATCATAGAGCAACGTTCCATTAGCAAATACCAGGGATTTAAGATGCCTCTTATATTTACTTTTAGATCTTCTGGGGTGAAGGGGACACTCCTCTGCATTAAAGATCACCTGATTAATTTAATAGATTGCATCAGGTAAAGGAAGATTTATTTTCTGGTTTATACATGAATTTTAAAGAAATTTGTGGTTTTTGCTAGCTTGGGGACATAGGGTACCATTTTATTGGTATCTGTAAGTCACTTGTTTTTCATACTTCCATAAAATATTCTGGGACAGCTACTACATCATGTTCCCTTGCAACTGAATGGACAAGTGCTTAAAGAAACATAGAATATTATTAAACTCCTGAATGCAAACAAGAAAAGCTTTTAGATCACTTACTTCTGAGAGAAAACATATCTCATCTTTATGTTTTGTTTTTGACACCTAGGACAACATAAAACTCTTTAGAAACTCAAAGTGCAAAAGGAAAATAAAAAACCTAACAAACTCCAAGTGTTTTTAATAGTCAGTTATTTAAGCGGTTTTCCAGCACTATTAAATCCCACAGGTTGAGGAAAGGGAAATACAGCTTTATAGTAGTGACTTGTGATGTTACTTGGGCACTAGTGAGCGCAGGGGATTTGTCTTTTCTCTCATATTAGAGCTATTAGACCCTTGAAAACACTGAAAATGACACTGTGTTCTACAGATATCAGAAGAAGGATGCAAAAGCCCTGCATTATTTTTCCTCACAATTATGAATGAATGAGTCCTTTCTCTATCCTCCACATTAGTTAGTAAACTTTTCACAGAACCACAAGGCTTATCGAGTCCAACTCTTCTTGATGAAATGTTTGCATTGTCTTTTTTTTCCACAACCACAGATGGGAGCGATTGAAGGTACTCCTTATCCCACTTTTGGATAAGTTAAAAAGGAAGTTAGGGGGGTTTTGGTTTTGTCTTTGTTTTTTGTTGGGGTTTTTTTTTTTTTGGTTGGTTGGTTGGCTGGCTGGTTTTTTTTGTTTGGTTTTTTTTGTTGTTGTTTTGGTTTGCTGCTAGGATATGGCAAGTTATTCTTGATGGGAACTTACCAGGTGGCAAAAACTTCCCTGGGTGTATGATTTGTGTGAGATGCTGCAGACCATGATAGTTCTTGTTAAACTTTCATGCAGTTTTATGTTCCAGCAAGGAGTGACTGTGGGAATGGGGTACTTCTGGCCATACATGTATATATTACTTCATTAGCTTTGTTTCACTATCTTCACTTAATGGCATATGATGCAAACAAGATACAACTTTTGTGGACCTCCACGTAATCTCATATTTCAGTGTCTCAGAGTCTAAACTCTCAAAGAAGGAGAAACTGCATGCTCATGTAATCTGTCCTATCCTTTTTTATCCTCTGTACTGTGTCCTACAATGATACCATGTGAAGCAAGTATGTATATTCCTTCTGTTACAGCTGGTCACAATCACAAAAGGGTTTCTACTCCCACCAGAAGAGGATCTCAAAAGACATTTGGTTCTTCTGCAAACCAGGAGCAGAAAGGACTTTCAAGCAGAAATGTAGAGCTCTGCTTCAGGTAGATGCTGGTACAACTGCTGTGGCTGTCTAGCTTGACAAGTACCAGGACATTGGTGTAGAAAGGCAGTGCATGGGAAACTATTTGCAGAAATGCACGAGCAATTTTACTAGGCCTACAAATCCAAACGCAAAGCTATATATGCTTTGTTACTTTCTATCAACTACTATTACATACACAGTGTAGAGTAAGAAATCCCACCATTCCCAAAACTAATGAGTTATCCTTCTCCCACAGTAACCTTTTGTAATTTTACACATAAAAATGCTTAGTGGGAGGTGCACAAAGCTTTGTGACATATATGTTTACCTCTAACCCTTGTTGTCTAAGCTGCCCATCCCTAAAACTACCTTATTGTTATCCTCCTTCTCCCTCTTTTTTTTTTTTAACCTTTTTTTTAAAAATATTTTTTAACCGTCTCCCTCAGCTAAGGCTTGAATGATGTGATATAATTCATTATTACTGCTTTTAAGCTCAAAAGTTAATGAATGTATGCAGGAACAAAACTGACTAAGAAGAATGGAGTTACTATGGGAACATACATTACAACTGAATCTGCTGTGACATCTATAGAACCTCTAGGAAACGCAAGAAGACATCCCTTCTTGTCAGAATGGCTTGAGTTGCTCTTTACTTCTCCTTTTTGGGTTCAGATTCTGCATCAGTAAATCCTTCTCCCTTTTTTCACCAAGAATATTCAGTGAGTACACAGGTAGAATTTGTCACAAAGGGTCTGGGGTTGTTTTCCTGATCCATATCAGCTGTGAATCAGACCTCATATTCTTTGCAATTCAGAACTTAAGTGAAGGACTTTTTAGGTTTGGATTTGAATTGGATTAATTCCTGCATTCTTTCTTTGGTTGGAAAATCAGAAGTCACCAAAAAGTATTTCAGAAATTCATTGAAAGTTATGGTCATTAGAATCTGTGCAATTTAAGACAGAATCCCTCACTGGCACACTAATGCATGATAAATCCTCTCCCCACAGGAAGACAGAGATCTGCAAAATACATTAAAACAACCAACCAGAAGAACTCCCCGGCTTACCAGAAGAGAAAGGGGAATCCTGATTTAGTATCTGTTGGAGTTTTGTTTGTTTATTTGGTTTTGGTTTTTGTTTTGTTTTCTGAACTGCTTAACTATTCCTGATCCAGCTCTCTCTCTCAGGTAAAACGTAAAATTTCATTGTCACCTAAACCTATGAGATTAAGTTTCTCTCTTCACCCTTTATGTCAGCATTAGACCATGAGAGAAGTGGTGGTTAAGAGAAAGGGGCTATTTTACACAGAACTAGGCTGAAAACCAATGCTCACTAAGGTGTAATTTTAACAAAAGGTTGTTACATTCAAAAGCCACTAAGAAATATGAATGGAGCCATCACTATAACTTTTTCAAAGGGACTTTTTGCTAGAAAAAGGTAAGCGAAAACCCCCCGCATTCCTCACATATCTTGTATTGATGAAGTATTTCAGTCTTCTAAGAGAAGAAAAATAATTATTTGATAGTTTTTGAAATTCTTGATGCAACATTTTTTGATTGTTTTCTTCACTAAAAAAATATAGAATTTTCATTTCAATTTAGGAGACTAATTCTGAGAAGATTTAATTGCAGAGGATTCGCAAATTGACTTATAAGAATATTTGAACTTCCTAAATTTCTATTACCCAATTTTAGAAGTAAGGATGGTTTGGCTACTAGAAGATTTGATTGTGCATATTATTTAATTTTAGCTTTGTAGCCTGCAAAGCAATACCCACTTAAAAATAAAAGTTTAGTAATATTAAATCCTAACTCTGTAATTATTAGAAGAAGTGTTTGATCTTCTGAGATTATTGGAGGAACCACATTCTTAAATTCTTGAAAAAAGTTGTATTACAGAATTATACATATCTGATTTTTCTTACAGTCTTGGTTTCCTCCAGTAAATATAGTCACAGTTATACTCACCGTTGTGCTGCTGGAACTGGTGTTAGCTCCCGTTCCAAAAAACGTTAATGGCCATGAAAATTTTCCTTTTATTTCACAGAGTCCTCTTCTGGTAAGGTGTTCTGTATGTACATGGTCTTTGTTTCCATACAGGTAAACCTTAAAAAGCAAACTCCCAGTAAAAGATAAATGTATGCAGGCCCTACGGCAATCTGGTGGGGAAGTGTCCAAACCCACCACTAGGGTGTATCCCAGACGATATTTTTGCCTCTTAAGAGTTCAGTTCTCGTTACATGCAATGTAATTTTTGTCCCTTACGCCGTCTGTTTCTGGGCTGGGTCTGTCTGCTACACCACGTCAAACTGCCTTCAGTCTGCTGCAACCTCACTTCATCGATTTAATTTTGTCAGCCCAAAGTTTTGCTCTGAGCTGGAGTTTTCTTCTGCTTCCATGCCCTAAAGGCTTCACAAGGTGCTTGTTCTCAGACAGAAAAGAAATATAGGCTTGAGAAAAAAAGGAAATAACTGTTTCCAGCAATGACTTCCCTGACAGGGTGTCTGCCTTTCCTAGTAGCCAGGTTCTGCCTCAAGGAGAAACACGGCTCCATCGTGCTTGGACTGGCATAATAGGGGAAGCAGCCACAGGTCCTTCCTCCCCCGCCGCTCTCCCAGCTACTGCTTGGTAACAGATCCATGTTGTTGCCCACATCCCTGAGCACTGGCCCAGGCTCCCACTGGTGTTTCAGATGCAGACTGCATCTATTCTCTGTTTCTGCTATGGTTAGAAATACACGTTTGCTCACAGGCTCCAGATGTGATGACTATCAGTGTCCATGTGAGTGGCTATTTTCACCTGCATGATAGTAAGAACATTCCCAATTTGCCCAAGCAGAAAGACTGGCCTAGTTTCACCTCTGATCACCAGAATAAAGAACACACAAAAGTAAAAAAAACCCTGAAAACATGTTCTTAACTATTTTCCTATTGATGCCTCTAGCAACTGATGAAAAGTTTTTTGTATAACTGTTGTCCCTGATCACAGTAACAGAAAATCCAGTGTTTCAGGCAAAATACTATGAAATCACAGCACAGGCAGGAAAATGTTCACTTCCCCCCCCTCCCCCCAATATTGCCTCTCTCAATTTCAGTTGTAATGTATATAGTCTGAAAAAGCTGTCATCTATTAGCCTAAAGGAACTGCATGCGTGTCTTACGTCATCTCTTGGATCAAATCACATTTTTCTCCTTCTCCCACTCCTCCAAGCCTGAATTTTTAGAAGGACTGAAGGACAAAGAGGTTAAGATAACATCTCCATTCCAGTGCTGTTGCTTATCCCTAACCTTGACCATGCAGTAGTAAAGGCGAGATAAAAACTTCATAGCAAGGGAAAGGTAAGGAGAAATCTGCTACCCCTTTGCACAGACTGAAACACATTCACCTGTGAATGAGACATGCTGAGTGTGCCATACCCAGGACAAATATCATCACACTACCACATATCTCCTGAATACTCACAGTTGAAGTTGTGAGGCTGAAAAGTTATGGGAAGCAAGACTTCTTATTCCCTCCAGCAGGAGTTAATGGAATGTGGAGGTAACCTGCATTATGACCATCCTAACACAGTCTGATCTCAAACTCTACCTGCAGAAGTTTTGCAGAGACTGAATGCACACACACCAGACAGCAGATGTGTAGCCATAGACTTGAATATGGATAACCTTAGTTGCTTCTGTGTTAGTCCATGGTGTCACAGCTTCCTTCAGGACACATCCACCTGCTCCAGTGTGGGGTCCTCTGTGGGGTGCAGGGGGACAGCCTGCCTCACCATGGCCTTCACCATGGGCTGCTCCAGCTCATGGAGCACCTCCTCCTCCTCCATTATCACAGACCTGGTTGTCTGCATAGTTTTTCCTCTCACTTCTCTCTCTGGGAAGCTGTTGCACAAGATTTTTCACCCTTTCTTAAATGTGTTACCACAGAGGCACTAGCACTGTTGCTGATTAGCTCAGCATTGACCAGTGACAGGACCATCTTAGAGCCAGCTGGTGTCAGCTCCATCCAACACCAGTTGCTTTTGGTGTCTTCTCACAGATGCCTATTGCTCTGATGGCAGGACATATGGTTGTGAAATTAGGCAGGTGTTCTGCATGTGGCTTCAAGGCTGGGCAGGCAGATAGATGCAGTACATAGCCACACAATCCTTCAATGTAGAGCGGCATGAGCACAAATGTGAGTTCCCACTACTGCTTCTGTGAGAGTTGCAGCTAAGTGTATTTACTGATTCAAAATCAGTAGGAATTTTGACTAAGGAAATATCAGACCCTCTGCATCATACGTTATTTTCTACACCATTATTTTCTGTACATAATATTAATTCACTGTCTCAAGAAAGTTATGTGTACCTAAGTAATGCATTGGATCCCTTACCTAAACTGATATTGAAGACTCTTTACAATCCCTTGACAATATTTCAGCCTTAATAGATACCTTATGAATTATTTCAGTCTTCTAATGCTCTGTCAGCATAAAGAGAGTTTTCTTTCACTATCTGGGCTTCTTCCCTTCACATTCCCATCAAAGCAATCCTTACTCAAGAATTGATGCGTTGCATGTGTGAAGAAAGACAACTAACCTCAAACTTACATCCATTTCTAATGAGTGCCTCAATAAACTTACAGTGGTACATTTTTATGGAAGGCTGTAACATGTTCATTGTTATCAAGAATGTAAGAGCTGATGTCTGTGTTTGGAGGAGGATATTTTTCTGGGCACATGCCAAGCTATCTTCAAAAGCAGTGAAAAGTATTACCATCACAATTACATGATCGTGGTCCATTATAATGGAATTAGCATAAACCCCCCTGAGAAGCATTTCAAAGAACTACATTTTTAGACAATAATCTGATTTGGAGCTATCACTACCTGAGGTAAAACTACCTAAATATTAACATGTGTTAATGAACACTCCCATGGCCTGACTGGGAACAGACAACTAACTGCATTTGTCTTGACGTATTCCTACAGATCTGAGGGAAGCCAAGAAAACAAGAAAGACTGAGCTCAAGAAACCACACTGCTTCATGACTGGTCAGCAAAAGTTAATCTGTTATCCCATATCAAATCCACATGAGCTCAGATGATAATTTCTTCTGAAATGGTACAGAATATTTTTTAAAATGTGAAGTCATGAGATGTTTCAAGGAATTAGGCTTTTGCAAGCTTTCAGTCTTCATGGTTTCTCTCATGCTAGATTTGGATTTTGCAGCCAGTTAGAATATAAAATACCATTTTTCCTGTCTTCTTTAGCTCATTCCTCTACTGCATCTAGTGTCTATAAAGGCAGTCTTATAGAGTCTACAAACCTCAGGCTCGGCATTACAACTAACTTCAGAGCATGCAGGAAGCCATCCCACAACACAGTGGAACTACTTGAAACAACATAGAGCAAACTTTCTACAATGTAACAGAGATGCCCAAGAATCATACCCCAGGGGAAAACAAAATAATTGAAAGATATTAACAATGTCAAGTTTTAAAAAACAGGAACAACATCTCTGTAAGTACTTAACTGATTTGTTTGCCTCACATACTCATCTACTCCCTAAAGTCTGTAAATTCGTCACCTGGTGACCAGTAAGAGACCCCAAACCTCTGAGTAGCTGTCAGTAGCTGTCCCCCCATCCGTCTGATTCTCAATCCTCTCGAGCTTTTCCTTCATGCAGAAATGCAGTCTCTCACAGGGTGATGCTGTGCTTGAGGCAATGATCTGGACCAGAGCCTGAGCCAGACTGAAAGACTAGAGACCTTGAAACTAAAGAGAGTAGGATCCCTCCAGTCCTGCATTTGACTAAGAGTCTTTCACTCAAATTGCAAAGAATGCTGCTGGAACAAGGACCAAAGCTAGGCTTCATCCCTCCCAGGTTAGTGTCCTCATCTTGTGTGTTTCTGCTTGCTTGCTCTTTGCTTGTTTGTCAAAATTATGGCTGTGCAGGACAAATATTTGTCAAAGACTAAAATTGTATCAGAGCCATTGTGGTTAATAGCTGTTTTGAAGGCAAAGAACCTCACTCTACAAGCTTTTTTTAACTCCAGAAAACTGTCATATGCTAAACCCAGCAGAATTGGAATGCTTCCTTTGAAGTATTGTGCTGTAACACCTACTGTATCAATGTGTGGCAAGACCAATAATTTTTCAGACACTCAAAGAAGAGAGCACCAAGAGCCAGAGCTACATGAAGTGACAGACTTCAACTTCAGCGCACTCCTGATTTAATGCAAACATGTTTCCTGTTTCTGGCTGTCACCAGTTCTTGTGGGACCAGGCTGGTGTCATAGACAGCATATAAAATCACATGCCTTGCCACAGTGACTAGAAAGATAACAAATCATCAGCATATCAGAAAGATTCATCAACACATAGGATCGAAGTGTGGGGTAAATGAGGGTGAATAGGAGTAACAACAGAAAGTGACAGATTTGCCTCAACTGGCAAAATATAGCTTGTACAGTGACAGTGAGGAAGAATGAGATAATGAGAAGAGATAAACTTGAATTGAAAATAAATTTTTATCAAGCCTAAGAAAGCATGGTATACCCTGTTACTCCTGGTTTTGAATTAGCAAATGGTTAATTTAGTATTGGTTTGCTGTGTACAGGTAGCTTTGCTACTGGCTGAGTGGGTTTTTTATTTCTAGGGCTGAAGAAGAGATTTTTCAAAAGAATACTTTTACATATGCCTTAGAAAACAGTCAGACATGAAAAAGCTTTTGTTAGATACATGTGTCAGAAACTGCTTTGGCAAAAATTGACCTGTGGTATTTTTCAGTACTTTTGAACATACTACCAGATGATAGAGTGAGATGATTTTGTATATTTAAATCAACATGAAAAAAACCCTATAAAAATGTCATTTTGGATCAGTCTCAGAGTTAGTTATTCTTACCTCCTTCCTTGTTTGGAGGACATCTACCTCCAGAGCTTCCATACACAGCCTTCCACTAGACTTTTTCCTCTTACTCTATCAGACACAATTTTTAAAATAGAGAAATAAGCACATTATATTTAAAAATGCCAAAATAGGGTCTGGTTAAAAAGTTGTTTACACCTTTTCTTTTTTTTTTTTTAAACAGGAACAATATAGCAAACCTGAGACAAATTTTGGAAACTTTTCAATATTGAAAAACAGATTAAAAAAAAAAAAAAAGGAAAGAAAAAAAAAAGAAAAAGGTTTATTTGAAAAAGTGAACCCAGATCTAGTGTTTAAGTGCTCTGTTGGATTGAAGACAAGAAGGCATAATGCTGAAGGTCACACAGCTGAGGAAGGAACCAGGTTGTCTGAATGCACGGACTCCCCTAAAACACACCCTTTTGCCAAGTGCCTTTACAGAGAAAGGGGCAGTCAGGCTACGTTTTGGTTATACAGAAAACCTGGACACAGCAATCATCAAGATGGGAAGAAGGGGGAGCCAGAAGGCAGCAAGGTTGGCCACAGCAAGGAAATGGAGGCAAGAAATAGCATCCACTCTCCTTTGCAGTGTTTACCTTGAGCTTTTCTCAGAAATTCCTGCTGCAAAGCTTAGGGGTATAAGTGACCAGAGCTGTACTGAGCACACAGCAATGGCTCCCTAGGATGCAACTGGCAGCTGTGTCTCAGGACTGTGCAGTACAGGGGTTAGGTGTTCAGAGAAGTTAGTTTTGATCCAGGCTCTGATCCTGGCTTCAGTCAGCAATGCTGCTCCCTGTTACCTGGCATGTTCACTTGAATGAGCCGATTTTCAGGCTCAGTAACCTATCTGCATGGTTCAGGTCATGACTACTTCATCCAGGAACACGGTTTTGGTATGAGTCAATAGGATCTCTACAGACGTCAGCATGGTCCTTCTCAGCACTGCTGGGTGGAAAGGATAAGTGTCAAGGCCACAGACCAACAGGTAAAGTGAAAAGGAGTGTGGACTGCTATAAGGGAGTGGTGTGGGTGGGGGTGGGGGGGAAAGGAAGAAAATTTGCTCACATAAAAACAAGGACAGGGACATGTCTCGGAGTTGAATTTTTGTCTCCTCCCTGGATAAGGCTACCTTTCTCTCCTGGAGCATGACACTGATTTTTATTGTCAAACAGCCCTTAGCAAATGTTGTCCTGGAATTGGTAAATTCTATTAGGAATTTTTCCCTTTTTATTTCCAAAAACTACTGATAGTTTCTTTCAGGTGCCAGAGTACATCAAATTACATCCCTAGGATCATCAGCTAGCTCATACTAGCAGAGAGTGAGAGATTGGCATAAGGCATGATTAGAAATTACGTTAAAGATTTTTGGCATGCCATTCCTTTACATTCCATTTGCAATTAATTATATCCAAGCTTACCAGATGTGATGTGGAGTACACATTAGCAGGGTAGCATTGACTTTTCTCTTGACATTTTTAAATTCTTTTTTTTACACAGGAAGAAAAGGATTGTTTGGGCCACAAATGATGCAAATAGTCTTTTCAAAAATGTGATATTCCCAAGGGTGTAGTCAAACAGTGAGAACAGTTGCCATGGTAACAGAGTTCAGCTTCTGTTTCCCCAATTGAATGGTGCAATACTGTTTAATTATGGTCATGTTGAGATGGTTTACTTAATGGATTTACTTAAAAACCTGCTTTTCATGGACACCTGTATAGATTTTATCTATGACTAAGAAGCAGATCAAAAAGCACATGAATAAGGTCAAAACAAAATTCTGTTCTCAATTTTTGAAAATATCCCCAATATTTTTCTTCATTAATCCACCAGCAGCAGTTTGATAGCAAAATAGAGGCCTCAAGTGAGAGTCTCAAAATAATTGCCTACCATTACTCAGCGTCTTACAGTTTGTTGTAAAACTTTTTTCCCCTTCTTCAATCGGGTTGGAGACATTCCTAAAAGCATTTCAGAATGACCCTGGGCAACACCTCCATAGACAGTGGTAAAAGTTGTGCTTTATCAGTACATGGGTCTAAGAGCCAACTAGACTCCAGCAGTCCCCATATGAATAATGAGTCCCACGCACATTTAAAGACATTCAAAAGACCTCCAAATGCAGAGGGGCCTCTTGGCATAAATTCCAGCAACAGACATCTAAGGACTTCAGAAAATGCCACCTGGCACATACTGCACAGTTTCAGGAGCCCAAAGTCATCACAAAGTGAATAATTTCAGATCTCTTATGCTCTCTTCAATAACGAAGAAGTCTGTGTCCATCAATCCACCACCTTCACAACAACTTACCCTTGATTATAGTTACTCCTACTGCATTTTCTTACATTCCTGCACTTAGATCTCCCTTACTTGATGTTAACATCTCAATCGCTGAATAACTCAGCTTGGAAGGGCTCTCTGCAGGCCTCGAGTTCAAACTTTCTCAAAGCACGGCTCCATCAGATGAGATTTTTACAGAGTCTTGTCTTCTTTTGCAGAGATTAGTTTCAAAACTCTCCAATGATGGAGACACCACAGCCTGCTCCAGTGCTCCTGCTCCTGTTCTCACTGCAAGGACCTTTCTGTTATATCTATTAATTAATAGCCCATGCTGCAATGTGTAAAGCATTGCTTCTTGTCCTTATGCTGTGAACCTCCAGTAAGAGTTTGGCTTCATCTTCTGATCATCTGTCTTCCCTATGATGTTCCCACAGACATTTTGAAAATTACAATGATCACATGGTATTTTTAACATTCAATGTAGTAGTGACACTGCAGAAAGACAGTCCTCTCCCTTAGCAGCAAATCTAAACACAGGGGTTTTTTACAACTTTTATCACATGGAGAAGTTTTATTTCTTCATGAGATCACAATTCACTTAAAAGAACTACTTGAAGTTTTCTGTTTCTCAGTAAATATATGCATAAGATAAACACTCATGCTGACACAAGTGGGTTTTTCAAGGTATCCTATTATATCTGAGCATGAGTTTAACTTTTATCTGACCAGAAGCAGCCTCCTATTTTTTTTTTTTATTTTTTTGTCTGCTAATTGCTTCTTGCAATTCATTTCATAAGTACCTACTGGAAATCTTTCAGAAGTGACCTGATTTTGCTGAGGTGGAATGTTCTGCACTACACACTGCCTCTCTGCTTTTCTGAAAAGTTTGTCTTGTGTTACGAATGTGTATGAACAAGAAAGAATAGCTAAGGCTTAGGACCTTACACTTAATGTTTTCATGTTTTTTTCTCCATAATGTTTAAAACCATACAGTCTTCAGTATGATCTTAACTTTGGGAAGGAAGGAATAGTTTCACAAGTTTAAGAGTGAAGTTTTCATCAAATCCCCTCAGCAAATATGTTCATTTGAAATGTGCTTATGATGAGAAAATGGAGGGTTCATTGGTTTTTTGTTGTTTTTTTTTTTTTGTCTTCACTACGTGGGTTTTCCAGGAAGCTGTTTCCATACTGAATGTACAGTGAGATCAAGTGTGGCAGCTGTGAATGACAAGATTTAGAGGGGCAGCTCAAGATGTGTCAAGAGACATGTGAGTGATCTTGGGATCAGCCTGTGCCTTTGAAAATCCAACTGAAAAATAGCTGGACTTCACATCCTGAGTGTTCTCCTGTTTTCTCCCACTTTGTTCACGGAGTGGCTGACTGGAAAGGTTGTATATACAGCCTACTGGATAAAGAGTCTTTCACACTGCAATCATCAGCACTATTTTTCCATCCACTTTCGGACAGTGAATTAAAAGGTACTGCAGAAGTGGCTCTTTCAATTTACATGTAGAGAAAAGAGTCTAGCTCACACTGAAGTGGTTATTAATAAGAATTTTATAGATCATATTTATATTAAATCTGTCTAATGGTATTCACTCATACACAAATTTATTTATGAGTTTCTATAGGGTTTGTATAGGATTTAACTAGACCTAATCCTCATCTGGAATAGACTGAGCTAGCCAAACTGAAGGACACATGATTTGCAGACAATAGAAAGTCTGATCTTTTCTGCTTAGAAGTAAGGAAAGATATATTCTCTTCCCAAAAGGAAAACTCAGAAAAGTAAGCTGCAACTACCAGGTTGATTGAAATATTATGTCTTGGAACACTACAAGAAACTTGGAGCCCCAAACACACTAAAGTCTTTCCCTTTAAAACAAGGTTTCCCTTTGTTTTGAACCTAGCAGAACAGTGTTCAAAGTTTTAAGTTAAAACATTTTCAATACTGACATCTGATGTCACCCAGGCTCCTTTGGGAATAGCTTATCTCTTCTTTTAGACTCTGTATACTCTTCTGAAACTAAAAACCAGTGAATATAGCCACACTGTAGTCCAGTCCACTTGGACTCTCAGTTTTTCTGAGTGGAAGCTCCAAGAAAACAAGGCAACCTCCCTGTCCTGCACAGGCACTCTCATATCCCCACAGTGTGTTTTGGGTTCAATTGGTAAACTTCATATCGATTCACCTTTGTGCAGGATCTCCCCATTAGGGATGGTCCGAGAAACTGCACCAATTGCTCCTCTATCTGTTCGATGCCAGTGGCAGCACTGATTTGTTAGTGCCTTCTCTGAAGTGCTGTGATCAAGGCATCAATTCCTGTAATCACTTAGAGTGTACAACACCATTACCTTATCTTTAGAAGATGCATATTCCCAAGAGAATCCCTTGTTTTGTGCTGTTAATTATTGTTAACAAGGATCTGCAGATGACTCTCCCTTCATATAATTTCTTCCTTTGTATCTTTTTTTTTTTTTT
>JAWWEU010000125.1:17438044-17459938 GCA_035583155.1 Acropternis orthonyx | reverse complement strand
TTTTTTTTTTTTTTGGAAGCTGCCAGAAGCATTTGGTTTAGAATTGATACATATTCCAATACTGATCAAACACAGCTTTGATTTTCCTTTGTTCCCTTCTTCTCTTTATCACTGTTTCAGTTACATTTCAGGAATGATGAAAAAGGCTGGCCTGGAAACTAATTATAAAAATGCAAGTTGGAAGGAATACAATTTGTACCATTGTCCTTTATCTTTCAAGCAGCTAAAATGATCACTAATATTTCATAAATGAAAGGGAAAAATTAAGATACAACTGTTAGAATTGGGATGTATTATAAATAATTGTTCCTAGGGAGATTTCAAGAGAGCTTAATTTGGGAGCACAAGAGTCTTTGAGAGGAACTGAGCTGTGTTCCCCTAAATTCCCCTGTGATAGCTTTTGAAAAATATTCCCTTAAGTTATTAGATCACTGAAAAAAGTACAGTAGAAACATAGAGGACAGCATCTTGCCAAGTTGTAAGTCTGATCTGATTCCTAAGTGACCAGGGCTTTCAAACTGACTTCTGTTTCAGCAAGATGCAACACACTACAGACATGTCTGCCTCCTTACTTATACAGCTACTTTTACAGGACATTTTCTGAACTGGCATAGTTTCTGGAGACCTTTCTGTTTCTCTGCAAATTTCTAGGCAGTTGCTTCTCTTGCTTCCTTGTCTTCCATCCCATGTCCTGCTACTGCCTCCCAGTTTGCCCTTGTCCCTCCACAACTCCCTTAGTGCCCTCTTCACATTCTGCTTTACTCCTGCCTCTTGTTCCAGCTGTAGCAGCAGGAAGTCCAACATAAGAGACCCAAAATTAATTCATTTGGGACCTACTTTGAGGTTTTTTCCCAGGAGTGGTTCAAATGGTGAGTCACTATTTCACCCCAAAAGCAGTGCCACCAGAAAGCAGTGTTCCTACAGATTTTGGCTATTATGATGCATTATTATTGATTTCTCTGTTGCCTCATGTTGATTCCTTTCAACTGAAATGTGTATTTTTGATATAAAGTAATTCACTGTTGCCTCTGCTTTAGATCCATAATTTGAGAAAATGGCTTGAAGGAATGAAAGGCACTTTTGAAAGCCAAGGCTGTTTCAGTCTAAGAAGGCTTAGAGAGGATTTCTTTGTCACATGGCAATCACTGTCAGTTCTTACGAAGGAAAACTTTCTTTCCTCAGATGACAGCAAAGGTATACCACAGTCCAAGTCTACAGCAGCAGTATCAATACCTGTCTTCCACACTATGTCCATCAGAAATGTTCATAGCCCATCTGCTTCTCTAGTCTGTACTAGTGCTGACCAAAGACCTCTGGATCCTGAGAGTGGACAAAAGAGATATTCTAGACAGGAATACCAGAAGAAATCAAACACACAATTGTATTTATGTCATATACTTCCCAACCTCCAGCTTCCTGAGCTGGATGTTGTTTTTGTATCTAAGAAAGTCTCACAGTGTAGTTCTCTTCATTAACTTTTCTTGTCTCCACTTGAATCCCCCAACGTATTTGCAACCAAGTTTTGGCCAGGAGTGCCATGTAAGAACTTCCTCTTGTTTTTAATCCATCTCCTGCTATTTTCACCTGACAAACCTCATTTCTCTCCTAAGAGACATAATAAGTAGTCATTTCCTTCTCTACTCACACCAGGGGCGCTTAAGGAACATCCAGGAGCATAAGAACAGACATTTTAAAAACTCACATATTAAGAAAGCTGAGAATCCTTTCAAGCAAGAAAACAAAGTTTTCTCACAGTTTCACACATACTTTAAATGAACAGTGGTGATGAGGAAAGAACAGTCTCTTGAGTTGGAGAGGAGTTGTAATATTGCACATCTAGGAGCTGGCTGCATTTAGCTTTAAATGAGGCTCTCTGGAAGGGTCTGTGGATGATAAACATTACCAAAGCCCCTGCATACTGTTTGTGAATTTTCATGTACATTAAAAAGTGATAAGTTGGCCACCTACTGTTCATATTTTTGTATCAGATGGTTTTGTCTCACATCAAGAGAAACTAAATGGTTTTAGTTTAAAACAGATGGCAAACTGTTGGCAGGAGCTTTCAGAGGCATCAACAATTGTAAAGTAGGACTCATAGGACAGATGAGAAATTAAATACCCAGTGCTAGAAAGTGACCTGAAATTAAATCCAAGGTATAGGCCATCACACAGCAGGATGTTGAAAATTTTCCTACAGATCTGCATTCTGCAACTGCCTCCTGTCTCTTTCAAGGACAGAGCAAAAGCCTCGGTTTAAGAGAAGATTGCCTTTTGGAGAAAAGAAAATTCACATCCAAGTCTGTATCAGGATATTTGCATGTTTCTCACAGACTCTCTCAAACAGAGTTCCTGTGTCTCCTGAGCCAGGTGAGAAAAACTTCTTGGTACAACAGAAGAGATGAAACAAAACACTGCAAAAGCAATTTGTAGTAATAAAAGACAGTCTGTCAGCCTATCAAACATGAGCATACACAAGATACTCCTGAAAAACGTACACATCTAGGTTGTGACCTGCAGGACACCTGCCTGAAGTCTTGAGTTAAGCATCTGGCTTAGGAAATACTGCTGTTGGAATACACTGGCAGGCCAGTAGGCATAAACATGCTGAGGGGTTACCATGACAGGCAAGATGAAAAGACTTGCATTTCACCTTGCCCCAGTGCAGTGTTCTGAGCATGGGGGCTGTTCTTCCCCTGGTGCAGGAGCTGCTGCTGGGCTGAATAGCAATCCCCTGTACCAGGAAGCCTGCCCACAGGCTATGCCTGCTGCAGGAGATGAGTCTGAAAGATGCCACATAAATATTCTTGCTGCTTAGAAAGGGAAGCACAGGCCAAGGGTTGTTTAATTCAGTCTTGAGAAAGTGAGTCAGCCAGACATGCAGAGTGACAGCTGCTATGTGGCACTTAGTTGAAGCTGGCCCTACAAGCTTTTGTCACAGTAGAACACTGTTTCTACATGCCAGCTAACCCATCTCCATCATTACCAATCAAACATCACCCCTAATCATCCTTCTAGCATGCCTATCTATCCCTTTATGACACCCTGAACCTTTGTTCATCCTGAAGTGTGGTTCTCATCCTTCTGGGAGTGCTGTATAACTTCAAGAAGATACTAATTTTGAGGAAATCTAAAATAAGAGCTGGAGCTTTACTCCTTCTGTAGGCACTGACAAGTTAAAAATTGCTTTGTGTCTCATGTAAGGCTGCTTAATACTTTCAAAAATTCCCAGGACTTCGATGCTTCTCCTATACAGGAAGATAGAAGTTTCCTTCTGTGTAGATGTATTTTAATGATCACCTATCTAGTAAGAGCAGAGAAGGAGAAAGACAGTTCTTCCTGAAAAGGGTAGGTGTGCATTCAGTTTCTCTCAGGATCTAGTCATTTTTCGTTACACTTTCTCATAACTCTCTAGTGAGTCAAAATTCTCCTGCTGATGACTTGAAGCTGAACCAAATGCTTTTGAAACCACGCATGTTCATGGAGATGATAAGAGGACTGGAGCACCTCCTTTGTGAGGACAGGCTGAGAATCAGAGTTGTTTAGCCTGGAGAAGAGAAGGCTTTGGGCAGACCTTATAGCAACCTTCTAGTACTTAAATGGAGCTTCCAGGATGGATACGGCTTTTTTTTGAGGGAGTGTAGTAATAGGACAAGGGGTAACAGCTTTAAACTGAAAGAGGGTAAGTTTAGATTAGATATTAGGGAAAAATTCTTTACCGTGAGAGTGGTTAGGCCATGGCACAAGTTGCCCAGAGAAGTTGTGAATGCTGACTCCTGGAAGGGTTCAAGGCCAGGTTGGAATGAACTTTGAGCAAACTGATCTAGTAGAAGTTGCCCCTGAGCATGGCAGGGGGCTTGGAAGTAGATGATCTTTAAAGTTTCTGTCCAACCCCAACCATTCTGTGATTCTATGATATGAGGACACTACTACAGTGATGAATCTTTCAATCTCCAACAGGAAAATGCTTCAGTCCTAAAACTTTGCTCCCTAATGTTCTTCCTCTCCCTTTTCCTCATGCAGTCATCTCCAAAATGCAACACTGTGTATATCTGTATCTCTGGTATCCTAATGCTGGAAGCAATTACCTGTAGTAAAAAGCTTTTCTTCTTGTACAGAAATGCTGATACTTTCTCAAAACACTCACATATGCTTACAGACAATGGAGAAGCCAGCACAACCACAAAACCTGATATAGTAAAACCAAATTAAAAAAATGGGATTAAAACAATGACCTTCCCTGTGTACTTCCTAAGATGGTCTTCCATTTTAATTTCTTTGATTCCAAGTTGACTCCAATGCACACCAGTCAGCCCAACCTGTTTAGACCAGTGTTCAACCAGATCCAGCATGAGCATATTTTCCACTTTGAAATGTATGCTTGAAGCCTTTCCTTAGTTGGTGAGAGTATAGGACAGAAGCACTTATCTCCCAAAATGCATAATCTCTCCCCATACTGATCCAAGCAAGTAGGACTCCAGAAGACAGTGCTTATTGCCAGATAATCAGTTCCATGGAGGACTGAAGGCTGTCTACCACTCTTTACAACAGGTAAAGGTGCAGGGCCAGGGCCTAGAGAGAAATCACAAGTGATTTCACAAAAAAAAAAATATATATATATAGATACAATTTTTTTTCCCCCCTCTTGAAATCCTGGAGGATGTAGCTCTCATAGTGCACACACAATAAAGCATCTTGATCTGGCCTGTGCTACAAATGTTATTCACAGTTCACAAACCCTTTTGGAACAGCAAAACTCAAAGCAGGCCTTCTAACCTAACATCAGACTGGGGCTACACAAGGATGTGGATCCTGCACAGTTTCCAAATCAACATAGCTTAAACCTGGGATTCCTTAAAGCACTTTGGAACTCCAGTGATTTTGACATGATCTTCTAGGATACAAAAGAAACTAAGGACAAATCCAGTTTGCACAATGAATTTTGGTGTGACTATGACCTTGCCAAGTTCTGCTTACCACATTCAGGGTGCAACCTGGGCTACAGACTCTGTCCTTAATTGACTGACTTGGGGACAAAGGCAGGTTTAGCATACATCACACTGAAATAGAATGGAGGATCTTGGAGCAGGGGAATATCAGTAGGACTAGTACATGTACACTGACCCTGCAATTAAAAGCAGCCATCCTCCTCCAGAATGCACGACCACCTTGTTCGAGCATTAGTGCATCCTTCAGAAGAGGTATCACCCTTCTCTTTGCAAAAGGAGCACTGGTACAAGCATGTACCAGGTCCATATGGTACGCATCTGATTCAGAGAGATGTAAACAGTGCTAAAGACTCACATAAAGTCAGGAAAACATGAATTTTCTTTCTAAGGATTTATGGCACTCCCATCACAACACCCTGAAGCACGCTGGATGTACACAGCAAAACACGCCCTCTTTAACTACCATCAGGTGTTTCCTTTTACTTTTAGTGGGTTATCCTCAGTATTCTGGTATGTGCATTGCATCTACACAAGTGATTTTGGATCTAACTGAACTTTGTGTTTTCCCTCAAATACCTGGAGGCAACCTGGCATGGACACTCTGTGGTATGAATTAATATCTATTATCCCTATCACTCTATTTGACTCAGCCAGCAGAACATCTAAGAAAAAAGATTTCTTTGGAGTTTTGAGCCAGTCTAAATGCCGCAAGTGGTTTCAAATTATTTTTTTTTTCTCCTTGAAAAATGTATCCCCAAATGAAAAATCATTGTGAAAATTGAGCAAACAGCAGATCCACCTTTTTTCATTAACAAACAGTGCTGTTTGGGAACACAGAATATGCCAGGCTGCATTTATCTAGCTCAGTCTCTTCTTTTTAAGAACAGCCAGCACCAGATACTTCAGACAGAGGTGGGAAAAACCACCCAATGCAGGGAGAGGCAGGCAAATTTACCTACACATTGGTGCTGCCCTGATCCCACAGATCTACTATGGTGCCTCATGCTATAGGGGCTGAAAACTGTACCCCAGCCCACCAAGTAGGAAAAATAGGGTGGAAAGCATGGCAAAGAGGCAAGTGTCATAGAATGCTGGAAAAGATCTCCAAGATCCTTGAGCAATCTTTGACAAACACCTAAACTACAGCTGTAAGTGCCATGTTGAGTCATTTCTTGAACACTTCCAGGGACTGTGACTCTGCCACCTCCCTGGGCAGCCTCTTCCAATGTCTGACAAACCTCTCAGTGAAGAAATTCTTCCTGATGTCCAGCCTGAACCTACTCTGGTGCAGCTTGAGGCCATTTCTTCTAGACTTGTTTTTCCTGTTGCCTGGGAAAAGAGGCTGACTCCCACCTGGCTACAATCTCCTTTCAGGTAGTTGTGGAGAGTGACAGGGTCTCTCCTGACTCCTCCCAGGCAGGAGCACAGGATTTACCATGGGCAAAAGGGGAACCACAGCACATTAAGCCTGCACAGCCAATCTGCCAAAGACCGCAGAGCGTGATGATTAGATTTCAGTCACACAACTGGAACTACCAGGACTCTGTCTGGTGCTGCATGATGATTTGGAATGTTCCTTGACTGAAGTCATGTTGTTCCACTCCTGAGCCACAATGAGCTGAGCACCACTGTGTAAATTTCAGTATTTCTCCTTTATCAAGAGAGGCAAAAGGACTGTGTGGCCTCATTTCTGGAAGAGACAGCAGGAATTATATGCAATGAAATGTTTCAGGGCTTAGTGATTAGTAACGAAGCTTATGTGTTCAGCACATATTAAAGTAGTAGTTCCACACAATAATTATGGCATGAAGAAAATTACTAGATGGAGGAGAGAAAGGCTATCACAAATACTGAGGTTGCTGAGAAATCAGGCCACCTGGGATTAGAAAAAGAATAAAAGGGGGAAAAAAAAAGATGCCTCCCCAGGATCTCTTTATTTCATGCCTTTAGAAGTTCAAGTTGTCAGATTATTCGTAATCATAACTAAACATTACAACTTTCTAAAATTGTCCCTCTATCCAGCAGTTTAAACATAAGACAAAGAGGCTGGGAGCATCACATTTCAAAAAAAAACACAGAGCAAAAAATATTTTCTCTTTGATGAGAGAAAACATTCTGAAAAAAATTGTTCATGGCAACCTTCATTTTTCATTCTGAAGATTCTCATTAGAATTCCTTGCTGTCTTTGAGATACCTGCTTTGCCACACGTGTTTTACTACAATGAAACAGTAAAGAAAGATAAAATTAAAAGCAACAGTTTTTCCTGTGTGGTTCACACTTTGCTGGAAAAGAGAACTCATCTCAGGTCAGAAAAGTGTATGCAATCAGCATTTAAGAAGGCAGGGCACAGAAATAGCTGGGGGTCTAACAGCCTGTGGGCCCTGTCAGCATTGATTATCCATAAAGGAGATGCGATAATATAAGAGGCTGCAGTGTGCAACCAACCTCTATTTTCTTGATTATAGTATTTGTTAAAATACTTAGTTAGAGAGAAGGGCAATTGAAGCTGAGCTAGGAAGCTGAAAAGGCTATTCAACCTTCTTATTTTTGTGGAAACAAAATTTAAACAAAAATGATAAAACACAGAAAGCTGTAATTTATCTTGAGCTCATCAACTGAACAGCAATTGCTTAAGAAGTACATTGCATATACTTTCCTAAGTGATAGTATAATGCTGGAACATGAACTTTACACCACTGCAAAATTTACTTATCTATGTGATATGCCAGAGAGACAGTCTCTGTAACCAAGTACTCAGGATTGCAGGTTTTACTTGGCTGCATAGTTAAAAAAATACATATAAAACCCTTATGGTGAAAAAGCCTATTAATAGGAAATTGTCAACAACTTCTATTTACCTGGGTATTGGCCTTGAGCTTTCTATTGTAAGCTCACATTTCCACTCAAGGGTTCTCACAGGGCAGTGCTCTCTAGACTTGACGATCTGGTAAAGCCAGGGATGTGAAACAAGCAGCTGATCTAAAACAAAATAGTTTCATGGCTGGGAAAAATCACTTTTGAATGGTTTCAGAAAAATCAGAATGGGATAAATCTGAGCAGAAACATTCTCCAGCTGACGTCAGAGAAGGATTTTTTGTTTGTTTGTTTGTTTTTAAAGTGATTTCCGTACTTGTTTTGTGTTTAAAACAATGTCTGAACCATGCAGCCAGCAGTGGATTTGGAATCACAGGCTAATTCCCGGCACAAAGTCCCTGGAATCAGGACAGAATCTTGCTAGGTCGTGCAGCAGCACCACACTGCTCCCTCTCAGCTGAGGTGACCTCATCTGTTGTTACACCTGTGCTTTCAGAGCCAAACTATTTGAACTGGATTAATGCATTTTTGTCAGGTAACTGCTGTATTTGTGGTCTGGGGAGGAAGACTGCCTGTTCTTTCATCCTTAGCTAAACCGTTCACAAGCTTTCCTTCAGACACGAGTAGCTCAGGAAAGTACCCTATTCACATGGCACAGCTGAAGCTGAAAGATTATGTTTGCCCACAGCCATACGCTTTGGTAAAACATGAACATAAGGGATAAGATCATCAGCTACTGTGGACAAGCTGCTGAGGATCTCCTCCTGTCTTCACAGGGAGCTGGGAGCCAGGCAGTCCCTTGTGGACACTTCAGCTGCTTAACACAGCACTGCTGCACCAATTAAACTCCCTGCCACAGATGCTAAAACCACCAGAGTTGCTTAAAAACTCTAATCAGCACCATAGCAATGATATTAAAATGGTAATGATGGTGCGTGTGAGTGTGTGTATTTGACAGAAGGAGACCCTGAAGAACCAGAGACACTTCTGCTCTCGGAGACCTAAAAAGTTTCTGTATATAACAGGGGGTTGTTTCTTTCCCTTTGCTGAGTGGCTTGAAAGCCGCAAACAGAATCTGCAAAAGCCTTGGCAGAGCAAATATTGTAGGATATAATATTCTCAAAGCACTTCTCATCTACAGTAGTTATGCCAGTGGCTAATGGTACATTAGCTGAGTGCATTTGAGAAGATGTGTACTATACATCCAAGTGGTTTGAAAGCAGGAAAATGTTTTGCAGGACTGGATGTGCCAAGTACAGAGTAACGCTACAAACCTGGGACCTACCCAGGAACCACAGGTCTTCTTCAAGTGAGAGCAAGTAAAAAGACTGTCATTCAACACTGGAAATTACTGGATTTTGAGAGACTTGTTTGTTTATTTAGAGTTTGACAAAACTATTTCTCAAGCAAAATAATCTAGGCTCTGCCATGGTTTGGGACTGAAAAGAAATTATCTTTGCCATAAAATGACTTAAATTTTTTTTTAACTTTGTAAGATTCATTCTTTGAAATGTTTAAGCAGCCTTTTACATATGACTGTGACCTGTTTCAAAGAAGGAAAACTGTTTAGAAACAAGCTGAGCGAAGCATTGCAAACCTGGAAGTTTGATACTAAGTAATTTAGATAATAACTGACATTGCCAGCAATCTTGTTTTTTCTGATATTTTCTTCATACAGTAAACATTACTCTTTAGGATCCTGTTTCCACAGCAGAGGCACCACTTTTGCTCCATTTGTTTGAGTATTGCTGGGTACCTCACAAGCCTATTTTCAGGTGGAAACTCCTGGGTCAGATCCTGATGCTCTGGGTTTGCACTCCACACCCCTAAGATTGCCAGATGCTGTGGGAAGAAAGAGAGCTCTGAGGTATGTAGCTCAAGCCCTACAGATAAAGGACAACATGATGGGGGACAACAAAGAAAGAACTAGCATCCACCCATCTGAGGAGAAACTGCAAAGGTCAAGAGATCTGACTTGTGCCAAAAGCACTAACTAAGGTACCCTGGGAACCCCAGGGGACCACAGTTAAGGACTTAAGCTTCAGATGCACATGATGGTCCTCACTTCATATCCTGGTGACATGACTTTACGTGCCACTAAATTCATCCCATTTCATGTTATAGAATTGTTGCAAAGCTGAATATACTATCCTGTATATTTTTTCATGACCCATTTCAGAAACAAAATGTGTTTTAAATACTTTATAAACCCATTACTTTTTATTATGAGATGGTGCTCATATGGACAGCACGGAGTTTTACAACAATATTATCATTCGATGAAAACACTGTATTGTTATTATATCATCCCCTTGGATAAGAAGTACTCTACTGTACTACACACCACCACTCCCCCTGCAAACACAGTTTTGTACCCACAGTTAAATTGTTGGCAAAAAGATCAGGATTTCTATTATGGTCTTCTCAGTCATTTAAAAAAAAAAACCATTATGTTCACTAAAAAATCAAATTCTCTCCTTTTTCTTGGGTTTACTTCAATTAACAGATTTCTTTCTTCATATTTAAACAGAAAAAAATGAATCAACAAAAAACATCAAGAAGAACTAACAGACAAATATGAAAGCAGAAAATACTAAGCAAAATTGACATTCTGACACAAATTCTGCTTACTTGGTTTTCATGAGACAAGATTGTACGTGGAGGTATTCCTATGAGAGAGCATGGTCAGAAAGTCTGATTCAGAGAAGAGAGTGGCAGTATTGGCAAAAGTGCTCACTTGAAATGCTGAAGCAAAACTATTCGTCCTAGGTTAGGACCAACCAGCATGAAACCTAACAGCAAAACACCATTTTCAATATTCTAACATCTGCCATCTCTGTCCCTTAACAAGCACTGAAGCCCTTGTTTACAGAACAGAAATCCCATGACCCCAGGCAGCCTCTGCGTCTGCCTTTTCTGATGGTTTCACTGTAAGGACACATTTTCTGATTCATCATTTATGTGCAGGAACCGTTTAAAAGCTTCTTGTGTTTCCCGGCCTATACCAGCACCGAGATAGCATTGGGGTGGCATTTCTCAACAATTCAATTATACTTTTTCCATCATGTTGGACTAAGAAAGGGAGGTTTAATCTTAACAAATGTTTCTAATAGTGTAGAGACTGGGAGCAATGTTTCTACAAGCAATTTTGATTAATTTCTTCTGGTTTTAGAGGATGAGTCAATTTTTATTGTTCTATGTCCACATTCTTTTTTTCTTTTTCCTCACACAGAAGTGCAGCAAACAAAGATATTTAAGAAAAAAAGGGATTTCATTTGACACATCTTTTTCGAGTGTAAACAGCATTTCTTCACAGAAATATACAAAAGTAATAGTTGACATCTTCTTTAACCAGCATTACTGACCACACAAATTTTAGCATTCCACTGCAGTTACACAAAGAAATAAACACAGTGGTTTTTGAAAACAGAACAAAACTTCCAAGGTCCCTTTGAAATCTTTCCTTACTTACTCATCTCAGCAATCGGATTTTTCAAACTCAGCACACATCAGCCAACGCCCAAAACATGAAGAGCAGTTAAGCAAACAGAGCAAGTGTCAGTCGCATTTCATGTATGAACTTCTTCACTGGAAAGTTATTTCTCTTCCATAGTGATTTGTCACAATTAACAAATTTTAATCTGTTCAGCTCTCAATACAGTTGAAGAAATAAGGTTTAATGATCAATGTGCTGATTCTTTCTGAGACTTATTCCCATCTTCAAGTAGAGGAAAACATAATTGCAAGCACATTACATGTCATTTATTCAGAATAATCAATGGACCACAGAAATATGAGCTTCTCCCCCACCAGTAACAACTGAACCAAAACAAAAAAAATTACTGGATTAAGCAATTATAGGAAGCTGAATAACTTTTAAAAGTGAAAAAAAGTCCAAACTCATAGAAAGAAAATTGGTTAGGAAAGGTTCAACAAGATGCCTTCAAGAAAAAGTAGATAAAGAAGAAGCAGTAGTGTGTGAGACCTGTGGGAAAGCAATTAAGATATTTGTGTTGATAGCCACAATGCCTAGATGCCTGAAAATTATCTAAATCGGCAGTCTGCTTTAAAGAAATTGTACTAGAAGGGACTTGCTTGTACTTCATTGTGTTTATCTTACTTTCTTGCTCTGTCATTGCCTTATTGCCAATATTCCCTTCTCTCTCCATTTTTTTTTATTTTTTTTTTTTTTTTTGGTGGAGTTGGGTAGCGTAACTTCAGAGCCCAATCACAAAACACTACCATAGATGCAGTTATTAACTCTTTTTTCTCCCCACCTGTTCTTTTTTTGTGACCCTGTGTTAATCCCTGTGCAACTATGTTTCCTCTTAATTTAAATTCATTCAACACTTTTCCTGGCTTAATAGCACTCTAAAAGCCACAGCAAAACCCCCCACAAACAGTACTATTTTACAAGTACAAAAGTCCTATCACATCAAGTTTCCATTAAGTTGACCCAAAATCATGGCTTGATAAAAGTAACAGAAATACTAAATCTGTAGAGATCTAGAACTGAATTTCTCTTTCCTTCTCTTATTGTTTGTTAAATTCAACAGAAGATGACTTCTTTTAAAAACTCCCAGGCTTGCTAAATTATAAGAAACCAGAGCTAGTCTCTCCATACAGTTTTCTCTGGATTGGCAACACAGTCATTCAGGTCAACAGAACTGGAAAAACAGCATCACCTTCTGCTAAAAATTCATTAGGTAGAGTGGCATGAAAAATCTGACAACCCTGCCCAGGTAAGAGAGGTCTCTCCTCTCCACCCACTGAACAACAAGGGAATTAATACTTTGCAGATAGCTTATCTCATTCATCACCTTCACAAAACATCTCTTCCTTTTCATACAGGGGAATAATTAACACTCTGCAGATCTATTATTTCTTGCTCCCCCCCTCATTCATTGAAACAATAGCCATATATAACTTGTCATTTGCTGTTCTAATTCTGCTCCTGGTTTTGACATCACAGATGAGAGGTCTGAGCATTACCTTTACTCCCTCTCCCAATATGTGCAATGATGTCTTTATCTTGCTACTTCTTCCTGCTTAAGACTAAAATTAGAAGGCAACATTATTTCTTATGACAATGTTGATGTTTTCTCTGCTTTTTTTTTTTTTTAACCTTGCTTCTATTTTAAAATTAATATTTTTTCAAATCAGCATCAGAGATGTAAATGAATAAAAGGAAAAGTCAGGTGTTCAGAGATATCAGTATCCTGCAGCCTCTCACTGCTATCAGTTACTAAAAAATTTTTCTGTAATTCCTCCCATGTCACTTAGGTACCTTCCTTCTTGGGAGGTGTTTTATTTATGTAAACTTAGTTTAAGTCCTCTCTACACATTTTATTGGGCTATTGGATTTATTTGGAGCAAAAGCTGTTGGAGAGTCTTTGTACCTATTTCAATGCTGTTGCTCTCTTTTTTATAGCTGCATTTCAAAGATTCCACTCGCAAAACAAGGTTGACAGCAACTCCCTGATCTGCTATTACTGTGTAAAGTGTGAACAAGAAGGGGAGAAAATGGTGAAACTGAGGTCAAATGTTAGAAAAAACCCTCCAACATATAAGGTATTAAAGTCATTATGAATGAGAGGATAAGTCCATTACCATCTTTTGGAGACTACAATGAAACATTAATGACTGGCCGTGCCAAAATCCTAGACTTTTTGAATGCAGGAGGTGACCCATGGAAACCACAATGACACTCTCTTGAGTCAAGCAAAGTGTTTGGTTGGCCTTGATGTATTTTTATCAAATTCCCTGTGAGCTTTATGTTCCTTATTAGATCTGAAAAAGTTACTCTATTATGTAAAAAGCTTTAAGTACCTATTTCTTCTAAAGTAATTACAACTCAGAAGGGGCGGGTAAACAGAGCTGGGAAATATCAAAGGCATTGATAATAACAAACTGTTAGAGTTGGAAGGGGAGCTGAACTGTTCTTGGAGTAAGATACTTCTGTCTATCATTTTTCAAGAAAAAATAGAATTTGCATCTCTTTTCTATGTATAATGGGACTTCCCTTTGGCAACTGATAGATGGCAATATGCTGTGTTAAACTGGTCTGGATTAGATACATCTGGATTAAACAGGGCTGGGCACCCACTCTGCCTCCAGAGACACTGAGAATTAATGCTCCCAGCAAGATCAAGTGTCAGAACTTCCTATGGTGTCAGTGAGGCCAAGACTAAGTTCCCAGCAACTCCTTTTTAGAAAACTCTAGTCCATGTTTCAGCATTTTTGATTCTCCTTCTCTGGTAATGTAAGATAGGGTTAGTTGGAGGTCAACTAAGGCCTACTGGCAACAAACTTTCAAGACAAAAGGAGTTTAGTATGTGGAAGTTGTCCTACTTCATGTGTAAAAGTTAGATATATATGTTTTTGATCTGGATATATTTATTGTCAGTGAAGAAAAACATTCACTTTTAGCCTTTCATTCATCTGAACTATTTCAAATATCCAATTTCTGTTGACTTTATATTATGCATTTGACAAGGTTTAACCCCAGCTGGCAACTAAGCCCCACAGACACTCCCTCCCTCCCTCCACCCCACTAGGACATGGGAGAAAATTGGAAAAGTGAGAAATCTCGTGGGTTGATACAAAGACAGTTTAATGGGATGGAAAAGGGAGAAAATAAGAATACTGCTAATAATGATGAAAGAATTAGAATATACAAAAAGAGTGATGAACAATGCAATTGCTCACCACTCGCTGACCAATGCCCAACCAGTTTCCAAGCAGTGGACCCCAACCAGCTATCCCACCCTGTTTATATACTGAGAGTGGTGTCATATGGTATGGAATATCCCTTTGACCAGTTTGGGTCAGCTGTCCTGTTTGTGTCCCCTCCCAGCTTCTTGAGCCAGTCCAGACTTCTCATTTAATGGAATCACAACTTAGCAAGAACGAAAAACATCAGTGTGCTATCAATGTTATTTTCATTCTAAATCCAAACCACAATACTGTATCAGCTATTAGGAAGAAAATTAACTATATTCCACCCAAAACCAGGATAGCACCAGAAGCACCTCTCACCAGCACAAAATCCAGATGATCAGCTTACACACACAAATCTCCACCTGGCCAAATCATCCCCCTCAGGGAATGCTACTCCTGCAAATTAATATCCATATTTCCTTCCGATAATATGCTTTTCTCTAGCGCCCTTACTACATGGCAGGAGAGATGGGATGGAGGAAGAGATATTTGGGAAGAAAGCTGTGCTGTTC
This sequence comes from Acropternis orthonyx, assembly GCA_035583155.1. Lineage (NCBI taxonomy): Eukaryota > Metazoa > Chordata > Aves > Passeriformes > Rhinocryptidae > Acropternis > Acropternis orthonyx. The sequence goes on along the minus strand of JAWWEU010000125.1, from coordinate 17,444,945 downwards.
AGTTCCACAAAAGATCTGTTCTATGTTTTGCTGTATGCTTGCTTGGCCTTTGCCTTTATGAGTCTAATCTCACAGGACAATTACTACTCAAGACCCATACCAAATTTTGCTAACTGTTCAGGATGGCTGCCTCATGATGTACATGAATGTAGTCTCAGTGAAAGTAGCCATATCTCAGTTATCTCCACATAACAGTGCCACAGCATAGCAGGGACACCATCTATAGAGAACTTATTCCTGTAACAGCAGGGTAAAATTGTTGAGAAGTATTCAGCTAAGCCTTTTGTTAGTAAATATTATAGCCTTTGTGTGAACTAAGATGTCAAGTCTTATCTTCTGAAAACATCTCCTTCTTTGCATATTGAAGAAATAATGACATGAGAAGAATGTTGACTTTATCTCAGTTTGCTTCTTTCCAAACTAGTAAAATTCTTAAGCAGCACAGAAGCTGCTAGTAGACTTAATTACTGATTGGTGAGGATCCTTGAGACCTTCCTAGGGAAGCCTTATGGTGAGTACAAACTACTATTCCTAATTATTGTCACTGAAAGATTTACAAGATGAACATTTTCTACATGCATCAATTACTTACACAGCCCTTGCACTTAGAGCCTTGAACCAAACCTAACATCTACAAAAAGTAGTAACACTCCTACTGTCATTGTTTATCAGTTAAATCTAAAACTTGCTTCTCACAGCTCAGAGAGGAAATCTATCTACTCCAGGTATCAAATTTTATTTCTTTCACCATCAACCCAGTGGCTTAGATTTGTACTTTTGCATGAACTTATTGCAGTTTGCCTTACTGTGAAGCCACCTAGTAGCAAAATCACCCTGCCAGGACCAACTTTGTCATAATGCTGACATTGAGCTAAATATCTATCTGTATCTAGAAAATTTTCCCTCACTGCATATTAGTGTTTCTTTTGCCATCTTCAGATCCTGACATGCAGGCTGATATGCCAGAAAACTTCAGACCTGGCCAAAGAAAGAGATATTGTTTCATTAGTAAGATGCAGGTCTGCAATACTTGGAAAAGGAAGTCTCCAGCTACTTCTTTTCTGCAGGAGTTATAAGTTTCTCTTGAGTTTTCTGAGCAATTTTTAAATAATTTTCTGCCCCTCCTATCCAAGGCAATGATAACAGGTGTTTTTTAGGGAGAAGAACAGCTAGGGCCAGATGCATACATCCCTAGATCACATAAAGGCACCAAACTGAACATCAACTGTTACTGACACTGTCTGAGATTCTTTCGGTTGGCGTAAAGTACATTTGGTTTTGGAGCATTAACTCCTTCATTTCCATGTAGTTAAATGTTTAAACTTGAGCATATACAGAAAGTTTTATATCTTGCTATAAAGAATTACAAGACTCTTTTCTGACCCTGCATGTACTACTGAAATTAGGTCAATTAGACAGATTTATTCCAGATGAGAAAATAGTATGGGACAGGTCTAAACCTCTACACACAACTAAGAAAGATACCTCCAGGGTTTTTATTAAGAACATCCTATATGGTCTAGAATGCATAGAAAAGATGAGCAAATGGCTGTCTGTTTCTAATACCAGAATTCATTTTTCTTCATGTTGTTTTTGCAATATTAATAATGGAGAATGCTCATGATGTTCTGGCTTTTGTAGGCTTTCATAGGGTTAACTGTGTAAAACCCGAACTGAACCTACCTCAGCTTTGTACCAAACGATGAGGTTTCAGGGCAAGTCAAATGTGAGTTTAGTTATACTGACAACTTTTTGGTTGTTGTTCTGTTCTTCTCAATGAATATTATTTGTGCCATGTTCCTGAGGTAGATTTAGATCATACTATCTACCTTTAAACTCTGAACTGGTTCACATTCAAGAGTTACCATGGTGGCCTTTCTTAACATGGCCTTTCTGTGGCAAAAAAATTTAGGTGTCAGATAGAGTAGATGCTAAGGACATCATACAATACCCCCAGAGGTGAAAAAGCTAAACCAGTTTAGCAGGCCCAGCAATGTTTATAGATTTTTCTGAATGCTCTAAAAGCCTCTCAGATAACCTGTCAGATTTCTTTCTTTGTCACTCTTCTTTATTTATTTCAAGTGTACACTTTTAGTCTTCTTGAAAATAAGAATCTTAAGTACTAACACAAAAGACATGTAAGAATACAATGGGACACACAAAGATCCTTCATTGGCTAAATGTAATGCTTTTCATCCAAAGTCATAATTTCAAATGTGCCACTGTTGCTGGATCAAGAATATACCATGAGATTATATGGCTGTAGGAAAAGACCCTGTCACAAGTTTTTCATTGGCTTCATTAAAAATGCTTTTACTCACTGAAAAGTAATTCAGATTTTGGGCAAATAATGCATCAAACAGGATCTATTTCAGAGCATTTTGACAGCATTTAACTAAAGCTGGAGTCCTAATTTTGGAATTTATTTTATACATCAATTTCAGCTGACTTGTTTCTTCACTTTTTTAACTTGGGCATTTATTTTTTTAAACCAGATTATTTTGCTGGTTTGAAATAAACTGTAATTCTAGGAAATTCCTTCCCTAGTATGGCCTATGAATAAGGAAGCTACAAGCTGACAGCATACTTATGTTTTTTAAGCTATCAATTACAGTCCTCTTCAAATTCTGTGCCTACAGGTGTGACAGGGTAGGACAGTGCGTGATATATTTGACAAAATCATCCATTCTACATTTAGTATCAAGTGAGTTTCTCCACTAATCTGTTATTAATCTGTATATCTCATGTCAGCACACCAGAGATTAGCTCCTGAAATTCAGAATCTGTTAGCTTTTGTCTGGAGATAGATTATTTTGCTTTATGTCATTCCACAAGTCACAGCACACCTCAGTTTAAGGGGAAATGAGAGTTCTTGCCCTGTACTCTGCCACTGCAGTATTAGTCACAAGCAGATATTTCAGAAATATGTATAAGAAAGTGAGGGAGTGTTTATTTCTTCTGCCTGTATTCACATTGTGGGGTAGCCAGCTCCAAAGGATGATGAGGAAATAGCAGAATTAGAGTCAGAATTGGGTTATATTTTACAGATGTAGTCACAATATGCCTCGGGGTCCTCGATGGGGGACCTTCAGCTCTTGAGAGGTGTAGGTATTAGCAGTGAAAGAGTAGTGTGTTGTTTGAGATGGTGGACATCTGAGTACCCTGTAAATTCACTGAAACCTTAGTGCTTTCTTACCTGTGGAATATTGCAATTTCTATTTCCCTGTCCTTAATATTCTCTTTTTTTTTCTGTCATAATGAGCTTTCATCAGTATCTTTAGAGAGAGCTGAGACAAAATTGCTCAGTCTGCATGTCATAATTGAACTACCCTTAATCTTTGTCCCACCCTCACAGTACAGCCACTCCACTTGTTGCTGTTGTTAGATTGTATTGGAAAGAAGAGCATTTTCTGACTTGTGATGAGTCTTTCCATACCCCAAAGCCTTCTGATGTAAAGTTGTGTTCCCTCAGAGACAAGTTCAGCTCCACTGTAGAGCTCCCAAGTGTGTTATTTTCAATGGCACAGCATTTTGGGATAAATATACAAATTATCTTCATTTTCAGAGCTCTTCCAAACACACATAGAGAGCACATGGACACACTGATCAAAGAAAGTTTTGGAGATGTTTTTCACAGTGGCTCCTTAAGTACTCTATTTCAATAAGCATAATGCAGGAAACAATCAGAGAGACTGTATTTGGCATTTTGTGACACATGGCATAATTGCAGCACTGTCTGTGCTGAGAACAGTGTGGGCCTTGGTTTTCTTTGGTCTTTAACAGGGAAGTAAGCCATGACACTGACACATTTCAAGGAAGTGAAACAGAAAAAAATAAAATTCAAACTTCTGTTAGAGGCCACCTCCTCTCAACTCACGTGAAACTGATCATTGAGGTAAGGAGGTAAAGGTTCCAATGGTAATTTTGGAAGAAGTTGTCAGTACTTACAATAGCTTGAAGAATCAACCAGGCCAACCAACTGAACGTTTTAATCTCAAAGAAAATTTCTGCCCTTAATAGCCCCCGTGTCCTGGGAAAATGTTTTTTCATTGTTGTGGGAAACAAGTGAGCAGCAGCTCCTGCTTTCCCTCCCTCTGTACCTCCCACATGGTAGAAGACTCCTTATTCCTTGCAGCTTCTCATTGGGAGCAGCAAGACTCTTCCTAATCCTCTGTTTCTCAGGTTATCCAAAGGATGACTTGTGAAGCACACCACAGCAGGCATGCTCTGATTTGCCTGTGGTAGGTTTTCCATGGGCACACATAAAAGATCACCTTCATTTCAGCACAGCAGGCTGAAAAGACCCAGCTTGCACTGACTGTCAGAAGGCTAAATGGACCCAGCCTCCTGATGGGTTTGGTTGTGTGACAATCAAATGCTCAAAGGCATGGAACTTTGAGTGTACCAGTGCAAGCTCAGTTTAGGGCTCTGAACCCTTTAGGTAGCAAGTCCAAGGATGTATGGCAGGACAAGGAAGAACTGTCAGCATACTGAGTGTGGGCCCCGTTATAGAAGCGATCCACCTAAGCTTATGCTTACAGAGGACCAGTATATTTTGTTGTTAAGGTACTTGAAATAAATCCAGCCCATGTTTTCCATTTCCTCCATAGCAATTTCCAGCAGGACTTGGGGCTTTGCATCCGAGGGATGGTTAGGAGAAGAAAGTGCAGGAGGGAGTATTATGCAAATGAGTCCACCCTTACTCCAAACACCAAAATAATTACTGTGACCATTTCTGGAAGAGAGAGAAGGACTTGGAGCAAATCCAACTGACTGATGCACTCTAAGTTCTCTCCTTGGTGACATTTACAAGAAAAACAAAGCTAAGATAGCTTTAAGGCTGAGGCTAACTTAAGGGTAAAAAAAACCCATTAGGAGACATTATGTATTTCCCAAACCCCATCATTACACAGTCAAGAAATTATCATCAATAATTTCACTTAATTGCAAACTAATTTCCTCCTCAAATATAACTTACGCACACACTTTCAATTATTTTTAATGGTGTGAATAGTTTGGAGAGGTTTTGTTACTGTCTGACTAAGGGAACTAAGAAGCTTCAGGACAAAAAAAATAGTAGCACAGATGCTAAATTTCTTAAAAAACATAACTTATAATTAATTTTCAGTCCTAAACTAATTAATGGCTTGCTAGTAAATTCTAAAAAAATTCATTCTGCCCTGAGAAGATAAGTGCTGTAAATTGAGGAGGAATTGTGCTTTTCCAGTGTAATGTGAAAGGTGAACCTTAATTTTAAATATAAAATAAAAGTCAGACTGTTCTCTTAACAGGGAAAAAGAATGCTTTAAACTGTACCTTAGTGTTTGAGATGTAGGTTTGAGTCTCTGCCCTTTCTCCCCACCATCGGCCTACTTTGGTCTTAGGCAAATTACTCAGCTTGTTTTTTTCCAACTGTACAGTGAGGAATTATCACACCCCAGCCTCATAAATAGTAACAAAATAAAACAATTTAGAGAATGCAAGATGTCTGGATTCAAAGTTGCAGCAGAAACAGAAATATTCAGTACAAAGTGTCCTATTAGAGGGAGTAATCAACAGCATTTGATAGCACCTAGTGTTCCTTCCCACATTTTGCACATGAAAATCCCTGACTCCTCTCTGTCTCATATCTCTAGTATTTTGTAATTTTATCGTTTTAGCTATGCTAAGAATAAGTTACATTGATTTAGGCACACAGCCTGTAATAGTCACTTGTACGGTATTCATTGTTATCCCATTCTATCCCTGTCGTTACAATAAACTATTCATTTACATGAAATAATGTAACTAGATTCACTGTCACACTAAGAATTAAATTACAGTTCTACCTAGATTAATTTCCAGCAGTTACAATGATTTCCCCACTGAAATTATTTATTTCAGCATTCATCTAAGGTGATTTCTTTGGGGAAAGAAGATAGGAAGAGATGTGTGTGTGCTAACACTTGCCTTGGCATAAAGTGATACTGTCAGTTGGATATTTTCTATAGACTAAGAAAATAAATGAAAGCACTTCCTAAATGAAGACTGTAAACTGGATAAAGCCTATCTCTTTCCCTGGATGTTCATATTTGAATGTACAATCCTTATAGCAATGTGAAAAAGTCCTGCACCATGTAAAAATTTTTGCTGTTATTTTTATGTTAATACAAAGCTCCTCTGTAGTCAGAATCATGTTTACTGATATGAAGACAGGTGGCACATCCTGAGCAATCTGTGAAGCTAAAAATTTGGTGGCATGCATCTTTATGACTCAGAGGATTCTTTACAACATTATGTGTAAAGCAGGAAATAAGTTGCTGTCTTGTATGTCTAATTCCAATGTCTTTGGGGTTTATTTGTTTGTTTTATACAGCAGTGGATAGTTGTCTACACTGTCTTTGTGCTCACAGCTTGATTGTAAGATTTCAAGGGAGTTTTCATTACAACATTCCTCCACTTTAAAGACAGTGACCAAGGTGCAGAAAAATAATAGAAATGTCCAGTATGGGAAAACAAAAGAGTAGCCTCAATCATTCAAATCAAAGCTTAGTCCAACACCGTGCGGTGTCTTGGTTGTCTTTAAGGTAAGTATAATATGATCCTTTCTTACCTGTGCAATCTCATCTCCTAAAAAACAGCTTATATTATCATCTTGAGACAAATACTCAGATCATCAGTCTCATGGACACCGCATGTCTCTGAACCAGTTTATTCTCAAGATGTTCTTTAAAGAATTCTACAGGTTAACTATATATTGTGCAGAAAAAGTTTCTCCCTTTTCTTCATCTTAAGCTTACTAATATATAGGAATTTCTTAGAAGACTCTTAGCCCTTCCTTTTTTTTTTTTTTTTTATAAATAATTAAAAAATTATACCAAAATTAAATAAACCCAAAAAAAAATCAAAAAATTGTTTTTGT